>OZ020275.1:9996858-10070551 GCA_963971205.1 Aethes cnicana
CATACGAAAAGCTATTTTCGGGCTCGTCTGTTTCACAGTATACACGCTAAATTTTATTCGTTTCTAAATATATCAGGTTAAGCGTGTGTCTGATGCCGAGTATCCGAATAATGTAAAATACTGATTACTTACCTTCAGTGTGTTTGTGTTCCATTCCATGTCTATAGATATAGGATAGGCATTTTATTGACGACGAGATTAAATTATATGATTTGAAGAAACTTGCTCAAGATGAAGAAATATAACGTCCTGAAGAAAGAAGATCTATCACAATAATCGCCCAAAAATCAAGATAATAGAAGATCCCTACGAAAGTGTTAGCGTTGTTCGCTTTAGCTGGTTGACTTCGGGTCAAATAGTAATTATTATATCATTTGGTCCCCTTCAACCAGCTGTAGTTGACATCTGCTGCGCTTTCAAAGCGTCGCGGGAAGACTGGGTTGCGACCGCCTGCGAAGAGGCAGGTCTACAATATGCAAACAAATGTTTGTTGAGACAAACATTGACCGGCAAATGGATTCTCATTCATTAGGGTTCCGAACCTCAAGAGGTAGGTAAAAAACGGAACCCTTATAGGACCACTCGTGTGTCTGTCTGTCTGTCACAGTTGATTTTCTCCGAAACTACTGGACCGATTAAGTTGAAATTTGGTACGTGTATGTAAGTTTGTGACCCAAAGACGGACGTGTAACGAAAATAAATGAATTTTAAAAATAGACCCTATTTTTTGGGGCTAAATTTGAAAAAATATTAATGAAGTTTTTCATTCAAATTATATCCCCCCCTTTATCTCCGAAACTACTGGACTAAAATTTTTGAAAAAATACGGAGGATAGTTATTGACCTATAGATTCCAGGAAAATTATTAAGAAGTCCATGGTATTTGAAATCTATCATATAAAAGAGCGTATCCAGTGAAACGGTTTGAAAATGACGTCATTGAAAATAATCAAGGGTCAGAACCCTCTCCACGCGAGTTTAACTCACTTCTTGGCCGGTTTTTTTTAATGACAGGCGTGCGAGTAGCTACTTAATAACATTCAAATGAAATATCTGCCTAGTATTAAAAAAAACGCCTTCAAACTCTGACATATTGTGATGTCAATGTCAAGTTCATTATATGATTATCATTACTTTGGGTCGGTTCACTTGACACCGACTTCGCAGTCTGTCGGAGTTTGAATACGGTTTTTTTTCGGCTACAGTTTCCAAATATTACTATAGAAATACATAGTAACTCTGTAGCCTTGTAATCATCTAGCTAATTATGAAGAGTTCTCTTATTTTCTCATCGATCCCATCCCCCAGCCCATCCCAGAACTGAACCAAAATAATATGGGACCAACTTGAAGTATCACCTTTCGATCAACAAAAGCATCAACAAAATCAGTTCACGTTTACTATTTATTTTCTGTGAACATACATAAAACAAGCTATAAGTTAAAAAAGAAAAACTTTTTATAAACAAGCTTTTATTATATTACTCGTCAACGACGGATCAAACGAGTCCAAAGTGGATGGGGTTGTGTCGTTTAACTACCGAGTTTCTATGCCCACCTTCCGGTTCCATCATCAGTTCAGTTCCATATATGTCATAATAATTTTGCATTGTCATCCGATTGACAAATACATGCAAAATTTCAGCTCAATCGGTAATCGGGAAGTGGATCCAATTTAACTTGAAAGATTTTATTACAGTCACAAACATCGGGACATGTGAAGCTAAATAAAGCTTGTAAAAAACAAAGATTCCAACGAATTGAGAATCTCCTCTTTTTTTTAAGGCGGTTACAAAAAGATGATATGCTCTTCGCTGTCTCAATATATCTATCTAATTAAATAATAGGTAATAATAGGAAAACAATAGAATTTCAAAGTTAAAAAAAACTGGCCAAGAAGCGAGTTAAACTCGCGTGGAGAGGATTCCGACCCTTGATTACTTTCACTGACGTCATTTTCAAACCGATTCACAGGATAAGCTCTTTTATATGATAGATTTCAAATACCATGGACTTCTTAATAATTTTCCTGTAATCTATAGGTCAATAACTATCCTCCGTATTTTTTCCAAAATTTTAGGTCTAGTAGTTTCGGAGATAAGGCCCCCCCCCGTGGTCATTTTTCACCTATTTTCTTAAATAACTCGAAAAGTATTTACCAAAAAAAATATTTGAGATCCTCATAAGAAGTACTTTCATTTGATATGTCACACGGTATAGTTTGAATGAAAAACTTCATTAATATTTTTTTCAAATTTAGCCCTCAAAAATAGGATCTATGTTTAAAATTCACTTATTTTCGTTACACGTCCGTCTTTGGGTCACAAACTTATATATACGTATCAAATTTCAACTTAATCGGTCCATTAGTTTCGGAGAAAATCGACTGTGACAGACGGACGGACAGACACACGAGTGATCCTATAAGGGTTCCGCTTTTATCTCTTGAGGTTCGGAACCCTAAAAACGGCAAAAAAAATCACGTTTGTTGTATGGGAGCCCCCTTAAATATTTATTTTATTCTGTTTTTTGGTATTTTTTGTTACAGACACACAGACAGAAGAACAGAAATACACCACCTGTGAAAATTTCAACCGTCTTACTATCACGGTTCATGAGATACGTCTATGACACTCGGACAGATAGACGGACAGCGGAGTCTTAGTAATAGGGTCCCGTTTTACCCTTTAGATACGGAATCGTAATTACCGTATTTGGATAAGCATTCATTTATATGAAATATAGCCGCGAAAAAAGGTCACATTAATAGCAACGTTGAACTCGGGTACAATCCGGACTCCACGCCCCCGCAATTACTAGAATATACTCCTACGAATACAGTTGGTTGTTGCTTTTATCCCACTTGAAAATTTGTACGCTCTAATCGAACTAAAAAGAAGATAGTTGTAGTAAAAACACAAGCCGATGAAACTGAAAATCATCAAAGACAGAGAAAATATGACGTAACCTATGCTGCTGGGATATTCTGTATTTCTTATGACACGTACAAAAATATTTATAGAGGCAAGTAATCTAATAATAGTATAGAGGTCTAAAGTTTGATCACAACCTTGGTTGCCTTGTCTGTGACAAAATAAACTTGTTTATTCTTCTTTTCCATAAAGTACCTTGAACTTATGTTAAGTTACTATTTTTTCCAGCGTAACCTGAGTCCACCTTTTTTGTAAATTAAAACAATGGACTTGTTAGATACAATTTCGATTTTTTTTATTTTGCTTTGTTGCAATACAGGTAGGCAAAGGCTACCCGATGGTAAGCGGTCTCTGCGGCCCATGAACATATGCTATCATAAGATTTCTGAATGCTTTGCTATAACCTAAGTTGGAATGCCTCTATGCCAGCATCAGCTGCCTTACCCCGTTACCGGAATACAACAGTGCGCCGCGTACGAGGGCAGCACTGAAAGTTTCGGGAATCCAATACTTACAAATTTATTAATTTATTTATGATACCTTTTTATAATCTCTAAACTCTCATTATCCTAAAACACTAACCAAGTAAAAAATTAAGCAATGGTTCGTTGGCAATTCACTTTTAAATCATTCGGTCGTTTTTAAAGGAACCGGCGCGTAAAAAATTAAGAGCTATGATTTATCACGACATCAACAGTGGATTAACACAAAAACAATGTGGAGTTCGGATGATTGCTGTATTCAGTGATGAAGCACCTTCACTGTCGACAATTTACCGATAGTATTCAGAATTTGAACTTGGCCGTGTATCCCGTATGGACGACGTGAAGTCGACGACTTTTTGACATTCCCCAAAATCAATGAGAAGTTGCGTGGTCAGCGGTTTCAGACGCGGAAGAAGCAGTGGAGATGTTAAACTGGCCATTCTGTCGATCGCTATTTCAGCGTTAAATAAATACTTTATCAACTGGTTTGACCGCATGTAAAAGTGCACGAAATATCAAGGAGGATACTTTAATAAAGCATAAAAATAGTTTTGATCAATTTAACAGCATATTTTTTTGAATTCCCGAAACTTTTAGTTTGACTCTCGTACCTACTGCTATTTATAAGCAGGTTAGCTAGTAAGACGGCGGTAGCTATCCGGACGGACCTTGAACCAGTTCTTACCACCAGTAATCCATACTTCCATACTAATATTATAAAATGTGAAAGTGTGTTTCTTTGTCCTTCCATCGCGTCAAATCAATTGGACCAAATTAGATGTAATTTGTCTTGAATATAGTTGGAGACCCAAATGTTCCTCAGGGTATTTACCGGGTTTTTACCCAATCTTCCGCGGTATATACCCGTATCTACCCGGGATGTTTTGTTATGGGTATTTACGGGGAAGATTGGGTAATTACCCGCTAGCGCCCATCTCTATGGTTTTTTTTGGGGGGAAAAAGTAGCCTATGCGTTGACTAGTGGTTACTAACTTAACTACGCCCATACAAAATTTTGTTCCAATCCGACTAGTAGATTTCCAGTTAAATCCGGACATACATACATACATACATACGTACGAACAATTATTCTAAAAATCGTTTTTTTGTGTTCAGTAGGTATCTTTTATATAGTCCCCTCGACTTAATAGTTCCTTTTATATAATTTTCAAGTTACAGACGCGACTTCTTCTACAGACTTATTATTAGTATAGATAATAAAATGTTAACTAAATAAAGAAAGATTGTTCGACCGTAGTCTTAATTATTGTGTCTCTCAGGTTTGTGCAGGGTTTTGCGGTAACGTTTTGATGGTTTTTAGCTGATATTTTTTAGTGAGCTCCAACTTTGCTATGTAATTATAGTCTAGGGAAAACGACTCTTAGGTTAAGCGCGCTTAAAGTCGCTTGTGCTTGATATAGTGGTATCGATTGAAGGCACTGAGGCATTCGGGAGCTCGCACGCGAGGAAAGATCGTAACGCGCGGCGCACTTTGATATTATAACGAGATTACCCGAGGAACCGCTAACGGGTGCCTGTTTGAATACGACCCTCTGCTTACTAAACCATCCGGCGACTCCGTCAAGAGTTCGGTATGGCTTTGCATCGCTCGCAAATGAAAACGATGGAGGCGTAAACATCAAACAACTTCAGAGAACTTTCAGGAAGTTACCTTAGATTTAAGTAGTATCTTATCAGCAACCCTTCTCGGGTTAACGGCAAGTTCATTAAAATAGCTACCTATTTTTTTCTCAAAGCTTTGCTCAGTCCTGTAGAGTTTTCCGTCGCACATTAATTAACGAATATTTGCATATTTAATTAAAATCATAAATGAAGGATGAAATCTTCTTTATCTTTTCCTATTAGGATTATTCGAAGCTTCATAATATATTTTAGTAGTATGGTTAAATTGTTGTGAAACATGGATTCTTTTCAATATCACAAGTTGGCTAAAAAGTGAAAACTATGTGTTCTATGGTGTCATTACATCAATATCATAAAAAACACCGTCATATTATAGATTTAGTAGTTACAAGTACAATGTAACTCGAAAGTCACTGAACATTTTATTGGCTCAGCATTGTAGGTACGACAGTCACGGATTTCAATTGATGGCGAGCTGCCTTCTCATTTTTGTAGTACGTTTTATGCATCCAAGAAAAAATCAGGGTTGACAGTTGCACACTGTTAAATAATAGTTAAATGCGAAGAATTGCACGAAAGCGCTTTGAATTTGGTACTTACTTACAGCTCTAAATTCGACAGGAAACTGAAATGTTCAGCGAGTTTAACTTCCTCTGCTCATACAGTACCTATAAAAAATAGAAAAAAAATGGTCAAAACTTTATCCATTGGCAGCCATACTAATATCCATATCCATATAAATATTATAAATGCGAAAGTAACTCTGTCTGTCTTTCTGTCTGTCTGTCTGTCTGTTACCTCTTCACGCTTTAACCGCTTGACCGATTTACATGAAATTCGGCATGGAGATAGTTGGGGTCCCGGGAAAGGACATGGCTACTTTTCATCCCGGAAAAATGCATAGTTCCCGCGGGAACGCGATAACCGAATTCCACGCGGTTATTATTATTAAGACGTTAAGGGCGTGTGTAGGTCATTTTGAACACCTGGACAGCTTATCTACTTCTGCTGCTGACTGTACATATTCCGTAATAATTGAAAAAGTACGAGGGGTGATCCAAAAGTAATGATAATCAGTATGAAAGACACATAAAATGTTTAATAAAATAATTTATTTTTCTACGTAATCTCCTTCCAAGTCTACACACTTAGACCATCATTTCTCCAGACCACAAATTCCTTTTAAAAAAAATCGTTTTCTTGACCCTCCAAAAATGCCTCCACAGCGGCCATTACCTCGCCATCATTTAAAAATTTGTTACCTCTAAGATCTTCCTTCAGCCGTGGAAAGAGATAAAAGTCGTTAAGGGCTAGGTCTGGCGAATATGGGGGGTGTTCCAGCAATTCGAACCCTGAATCACGGATGACAGCCATCGCAACGCCGGCCTTGTGGGGCGGTGCGTTGTCCTGGTGAAACAGGATGCCAGCTCGAAGTTTACCCCGCCGCTTTTCTTTGATTGCCTCTCTCAATCTGCGTATTTGGTCAGCGTAGTAGGAGCCCGTAATAGTGGTTCCCTTTTCCAGGTATTTCATCATTATGACTCCCTCAGCATCCCAAAATACTGAAGCCATGACCTTACCGGCGGAGCTTGCTACCTTGAATTTCTTCGGTGTAGGGGAAGACGCTCGCTTCCAGGTCATGGATTGCTGTTTGGTCTCAGGATCGAAATGGTGGATCCAAGACTCGTCCATGGTTACAAACCGACGCAAAAATGTTTCGGGATCAGTTTGATATTTGTCAAGATTAGACTTCGAAATCTCACATCGTATTTTCTTTTGTTCAGCCGTTAACATTCTAGGCACCCAACGAGCGGAGACTTTTTTCATGTGTTCATCAGTTAAGATTCTTTGAATGCTGCCATACGAGATGCCTGTGAGCTCAACTAGATGCCTGATAGTCATCCTTCTATCTGTTAAAACGAGATCATGAATTTTTTCGACGTTTTCGCCAGTAATGGCGTCAGATGGACGGCCTTGCGATGTTCATCTTGAGTGGATGTTCTTCCCAAGTTAAACTACTTCGACCACCGTGCCACTGTGGAATACGGTGGAGCGGACTCGCCCAGTGTTCCCATTAATTCAGCGTATATATCTTTAGTACACATTTTTTTCAAACAGAAGTATTTAAGGCGGTTCATAGACCCAGCTCAGCCGTCACTGTCACTCGTGGGACGAGTGAAAGAGAAAGCGCTACGCACAGCACGCCCGATTTAGTTAGTATTTAACGCGTTTTAATTTCTATAAAAATACCGTCTAAAAAAATGGCATTTATAAAGCTGTCGATGTATGCATATAATATGGATATTTTTTGTGTTATAATTAGTTTTACACTGTTTGATATAATAAACTGGAGTAAAGTTGGATTAGCGGTCCGAGTTAGAGGTTACTTTGGAATTAAATTGTATCGAGCGAAGTTTCGTGAAACGTGTATCGAAAGCTGTCGATGTAAGGATGATATAATCAAATATAACATATGTTTTTTTTCATATATTTAACTTTTTACATTTCTTAGAAAAGTATGATCTCAATTGAGCAATTTGACGATGCTGGGTCAGGGAAGGGCCTTAATAACCGCTCTCACCTCAGTTTTCTCCATTTTTGCGTTATCGTTCCGACTGCTCGTGAAAAAACAGCTGCAACTCTCTGACAGATACATATTTTTTATTTTTTTATACTACACCTACTTGGAAAGTCAATTCAAACTAACCCATTAATTGGGGAGAAAGTTGCTCATTAATCCTCCTTCAAAATCTGGTTAATAATGTTGTATGCAAATCCATTATTACACACTTTACCCATGTAGTAATATTGTATGAAAATCCATTATTCCACAGTTATGTTTTTTTTTTTAATTCCAAAACGAGCCATGGATGCGTGTAAGTTAATACTTTTTTTTATTTGACACTGCCGATTTACACAAGCTATATAGACGTTCTAAACGAATGTACATCAAAAAAGTTTTTCGGAAAAAAAACTCGAAAATGCGATAACAATATCGTTAAATGGTTTGAAGAAACATATGCATTGATTAATTATACTAAATATGATTTTATATTTCGGGTTGCGTTGCACGCAAGAAATTTTGTAATGATCTGTCTCGTCACTGGCTGTAAAGACGCGGCGCGCCCAAATTAAAAAAAAAGGTTGGCGCGGTTTTCACTTTAAAAAAAAGAATATCGCGCGCCTTTCGTTTCATTGTAATAACTTTGAATTTGCTTTTGTGTTTGAAATGTCTTCAACAAATGAGGAAAGTAGCGATGGTAGTATTATTGGAACGCCACCTGAAATATTAATTCATGCTCAACAAGCAATTAACAATCTTCTACCGGAAAAATCAAAAAATAAATACATGAAGCAGTATGAAGAATTTATGCAGTGGAAGACTGAAAAGCAAGCTTCTTCTTTGTCGGAAAATGTTCTTCTAGCCTATTTTAGTGAAAAGTCTTCAAAATATAAGCCTGTGGGCTATATATTCAATGCTGAGAAGTACATTGTTATCCAGAGATAATATTGATATAAAGAAATACTCAAAATTAGCAGCATTTCTGAAAAAGAAGTCTAGCGGGTTTCGCAGTAAGAAATCCAAAGTGCTAACGGCAGATGAAATCAATTCTTTTTTGCAAAACGCTTCAGATGATACTTATTTACCTATCCTATATATCTAAATTTTTGTACGAGATTTGTTGTTTTTTTTTCCTCGTAAGAGTAGTATAAAGTATTATATATCCCTCGAGGGTAAGTATTGATTACTCAACTCGTGTTGTTTAAGGCCCTCCGCTTCGCGTCGGGCCTCAAATGGCCACTCGTTGAGTAATCAATGCCTTACTCCTCTTGGTGAATAAATAACTATTGTTTACTAAGGAGTCTTTATGGCCAGTAACGGCATACCTATTTATTTTAATCCGATTCAATAAGTATTCAGTTATCATTACTTTTGGATCACCCCGCGTATGATGAAAAAATCTATAATAAACTACTAATTATAAGTCTGTAGAAATGTCCGGGTTTAACTTGAGAACTACTGATCGGATTGCCACAAAATGTAGTATGCAGAGAGTTGCAGTCATTTAAATTGATGACAATATCAAAAAAAACATCTTTCAAAATATTTTCAACTTCGAATTCCTTCGACGGGGACAAGGCTGGCGAATGGCGTTGGTCGGAATTGTAATTGTTAAGTACCAGGTCCACAAGATTTACGTTCAAAGTGTATTTATAATGTAAATTCTAGTTGAAATTTGCCCGGGTGAGAGTGCGGCCGCTGTGTGACTGTGAGGTCGCAAAAACGGTAAAGGCTCGCTGCAGCCGGCGGCGCTGCGCTGCGGCGCGACTTTGTGTCATAAATCAAAAGCACCCGCGGGAACCCTCGGATCACATAAACTAAGTATAAAACACTGCGACATTTTTTACACGAGATAATATTCAAATGCCAAGGTATGCATTCAGAAACTAATCTCGCTTGACATGTTTGCGAACCTCTCTGCTTTTTAAGGTTAGCTTAATATGGAAATGAAACGGACTCTTTTAAATTGAGTGTCACAACTGATAAACAATATTAGAATGTGTTAGTTTAATATGGATGAATTATATTCAGAACAAGGAGGGAAGTCCGAAGAATAACTCGTAGATCCATTGATGCACATCAACATGAAGTGATGGCAGCGCTCGTGTTTCAATCGGAGTTGTTTCAGCAACACGGCGTGCTGAGGCCGGGCGTTAGGTACTCGAAATACGGCTTAGAAGGAAATCACCTGGCAGGCCATTAACCTAATTCACGGACGCGAAGACAGGGCGGAGACGCGGGCGGCAGCTCGGCTTAATATCACTCGCGCCAGTAATAAGATGGAAATAAGGCAGCGAAGAAACTCCGCCAATCATTGCTATTCTCAACTCGACACCGGAAATGTACTTTGATAACTTAAATATTGGATCGAAATTCATTACAGCCCCTAAATATTCATGCCTAAGGCAACGGAAATAATGATTCCGATGAAAACTTTTGACGGTGTAGACAGGCACGAGGAATGCATTCGGGTTCAATATATCATTCTCAGGCACTGAACATACGTCTCTGTCAACTCCAGCGCTGCCGCCCGTCTTCCAAGACAATAAGACTCTGATATTAAAAGAAAGACTTAGTACCTACAGCACTGCATGTTCCTGAATCCTGAAGGCAATTCATTTTCTCGGTGTATTTATTTCTTTTCACCTGTATTGTGTACTGTAGGTAATGCGACGCGGCGTATGCGAGAAATAAAAGCTATATAATATTATTGGAAATTATTCAACTAAATTGAGATCATCTCACTGAGTTAACGGCAATCGGCTTGTGAATAAATAATTTCTATTGCTTAAGCTGTAGTTATGGAAATTGCATTACGTAATTGCAATTGCACGACTCCGCCGTGCTCGGTACCATTATTTTACTTGGGATTTTTGCAGCTACATTTACCGCAGGTACATTTTTTTATAACAGGCAGTAGCTTATAATTCTCTTAACGAGTTGGTGCTTTTATTGGCGTTTATTGTCAAAAGCCACTTATGAAACTGTCATATAAAATAAATTAATAGTTAAAAAAACTAAAACAACGCTTTGACTTTTCCGTGTCCACCTCCAAGCTCCATCATCAGAACAGCTCGGTGGTATCATATTATTGCATTGGCATCCGAGTAAAATATACGTGCCAAGTTTCATTTTTTAATTTAGCTTACAAGATTAGTGTCGTTAGTTAGTTAGCCAAGGAAGTCAACATTTTTGCTAATTTGTTATAGAAATAGTTGGAACAGTGACGAGATTTAATTTCCGTTAGATTACTCGTACAGGCACAGCGGCACGTCTGAATTAAATAATTCAGGTGGCGCGCCCGGAGTTAGTGCGGAGGTTGATGAAACGACATACTCTGCACTCGTAGTCGGGAGAAAATTTAATTATTGTTCCACTGCTACAGTTGAACACTTTTAAACGGCAAAGCACATTTCTGCGATATTAAATGAATTGTCATGTCGAGTTACCGCAATTATCAACTTACACAGGCCCTGCTATAGCACCGTACTCATAATGTTCTGACATATCGTTTAGTTATAGCTCATCTATCTATACATATAATAAAGCTAAAGAAGGTCGAAAGTCTGTAGGTACGTGGGAGATAATCGAAAAAAAGTCGGGTTCCGAAGTCCACAAGGAACCCTTATAGTTTCGCCATGTCCGTCCGTCCGTCCGTCTGGCCGCACTATTGCTCGGAGATGCTTAGTTCTAGAAAGCTGTAATTTGGCATGAATATACATATTAGTTACGCTGACAAAGTGGTACAATAAAATGTTGAAATATATTTTTTCTTGCGTACTCCATGGTGTGGCATTGAATAGGTCTTAAGAAAATATTGTAGGTTTGTTAAAAGCATGTTTCGATTGAGTGATGCGTTTGTGAAATATTAAGCTTTAAAGTGCTATTTTTTGTTAGAGTCGAGTGTCCCCCCCTCCCCTTCCAGCTAAATGGTGGTATTTGGATGGCTGAAAAAAATCACGGTTGTGGCATATATAACGTATTTGAAAGGAGAACTATCACAGCTAACTTTCGGAGAAAATCGACTGTGACAGACGGACGGACAGACACACGAGTGATCCTATAAGGGTTCCTTTTTTACCTCTTGAGGTTCGGAACCCTAAAAAACAACTGAAAATAACTGAGGTGGGGTTGCATCGAATCGGCTTTTATACATTGCGAAACTACATGTTACCCGGTGTTTGAACGACGAGATAGCTATTTTAGGCGAATCGATCTGCTAATGGGATATGAATAAAGCGCGAATGGGGCTCGAGGCTGCGGCGACGGTACACAGGCTGGATCTAATGGAATTCACTTGTATGTAAACAAGCCGCAGAACGCCCTCGTCCCACCTGAACGTACCTCGCCGACGTAAGTAGGCAACGACGCGAGACTCGCAGGAGGTGTGTTGCTCCTGTGCTATCGGCTTAATCGATTACGTACACACTATTGTATTTACGTTCACTTGCACAAACGCTCATCCGGGTTTTCAGATGTTTAATTAAGCATCACGCTAGTATTCGAAGAATATGTTGGGAGAGAGGGAAATATGTCAGCTGCTTGTATATGTAGGAATGTGATTGAAACAAGGGAATCAATTAAGTTTTCAACAATAGTAAGTTAAATATTGTGAAAACACGCCTACGCATAGATAGAAAAAATATTATTATTATTTGTTAAATAATAGTTCATAAACATTTTAATTTTGTATTTTTATAATAATTGTAGTTAGTTTCTGAACGCACGTTGAAAGAATCCTGTGAAAGAATCCTGTAGAATCTCCCCTGTCATTCGCTGTCTCGGTTTAACTTATAATGTGTTTATTTAAATAAAAGAAGTAATAAAGTGCAATAAACCTCTGATTTCTTATCTAAATCCTCACATGGTAGCAGAGGTCCGTGGTTCGTCACGAGTAAAACAAGTAAAAACGACAAAACAAGTAAAAACGGAAAAACAACAATAAGTTTTCTCTGGCAAGACGCTACGTGTTCAGGGAAGCTAAAACAAAGAAAAAACGATGGAAATACCAATTACGGCAGCAGAATTAGCCAACATTCAACGCCTGGAGGACGCCGAATCGTTCCCAATATGGAAATTTCAAGTCGAAATCCTATTTAAAAGCTACGGTTTGTACGAAATTGTGTGTGCATCGACAAATGCCGTCGAAGGTACCGGTTCGTCTCAACAAAGCCTGAAGGATGCACAAGCTCAACGCATTATTATGCAAACTATTGATAAAAAACATTTAACCTTGATTATGACATGCGAGAGTGCCTACCATATGTATAAGAAACTATGTTTTCTGTTCGAAAAATCTGATGAACAGCAAAGGTGCAAATTAATGCAGAATTTCTTTCAATGCCATTATATAAAGGGCACTTCAATGACGGAATACTTGGGTAATTTAGAAAATCTGGCATTTAAACTACGAGGGCTCGGCGAAAAAATCGAAGAAAAAATGATTATCTCAAAAATCATATCAAGTTTACCTATCGAATATAACAACTTGATAACTGCTTGGGAAAGCACTTCTTTTGGTGATAAAACTCTAGAAAATCTACAAGCCACAATACTAAGTGAAGAAAAGAGATTGAACAAAAGCGAGCTTGAATCATCATCATCCGAAAAGGTGGCTTTCAAAGCATTTAAAAACAAAACTAAGGCGTGTAAAATCTGTAAAAAAATAAATCATCTAGAAAAAGACTGTTTTTACAAAAAGAAATGCAGCATCTGTAAAAAAACAAATCATGAAGAAAAAGACTGTTTTTTTAAGAAAAATAAGAGTAAGGAGAAGGTAGCATTTCTGACAACATCTAATAAAAAGAGAAATCTTGACAACGAAGAGTTCATCGTTGATTCAGGTTGTACCTCACATATGACGAATAACAAAAATATCTTATCTGAGATTAAAAAAGAAGAAACCAGCATCCAAATTGATAAAGAAAATGAAAAAATAATATCTACTGGAAAAGGTGTTATTGAATCAGAGAATGTAAATGTGACAGAAGTACTATATGTTCCTGAACTACAAAAAAACCTGATCTCTGTAAATGAAATCACTGAAAAAAATGGACAAGTTTTGTTCACTAAAAACAAAGTAATAATCTCTAAGAACAATGAAGAAGTGTTAACCGGTGAGAAAAATAAAAATGGTCTGTACTCAGTAAAACTGCAAATTAAAAAAGAAGAGACATCTTTATTGACAACTAAAAATGATACAGCACTAAACTGGCATATAAAACTAGGTCATGCGGGAAAAGAAACAATGAAGAAAATGCTAGACAAAGTAGATGGCTTTAATATAACCAAAAAAGATATAGATCAACTCATCGACTGCGAAGTTTGCCTAGAAGCCAAACAAACCCGTTTACCATTTAATACCCAAAGGAAAAAAGCTGAAAGAAAATTGGAAATAATACACACAGACATATGTGGCCCTATAACGCCCAACACCGGGGATGGAAATAAATATATACTCACTGTGATGGATGACTACAGCCACTTTGCAAAAATATACCTACTGAAAAATAAAAATGAAGCATTTGAGTACCTGAAAGAATACATACAAGAAGCAGAAAGAACCCACAACGAGAAAGTAAAAACCGGCCAAGTGCGTGTCGGGCCACGCGCAAATTATAGGGTTCCGAAGTTGAGGATGCCCACAGTACCTTTCTAAGACTTATTAGCATCTAGCTAGCCTGTGGTATGACGTGCCCGCCCGACGCCCCTGCCGCTCGAGAAAAATCATCATTATAAGTTGGTCGACTATTACTCGTAAGTTTGTACAGCCTACTTAGCTCTGATAGTTTTCCTTTCAACTACGTTATATATGCCACAACCGTGATTTTTTTCAGCCATCCAAATACCACCATTTAGCTGGCAGGGGGGGGGGGGGGGGGACACGTGACTCTAACAAAAAATAGCACTTTAAAGCTTAATATTTCACAAACGCATCACTTAATCAAAAAATGGTTTTAACAAACCCACAATATTTTTTTAAGACCTATTCAACGATATGCCGCACCATGGGGTACGCAAGAAAAAAAAATTGCATCCCCACTTTACGAGTAAGGGAGGTACCCTATAAAAAAATACATTTAAAAATTTTATTGTACCACTTTGTCAGCGTAACTAATATGCATATTCATGCCAAATTACAGCTCTCTAGACCTAAGCATCTTCGAGCAATAGTGCGGACAGACGGACGGACATGGCGAAACTATAAGGGTTCCTTGTGGACTTCGGAACCCTAAAAATGATAAGATGTGATAATGGTGGGGAATACACCTCTAACAACACAAAAGAATGGTGTAAGAAGAAAGGGATAATACTCGATTATACTATCCCTTACTCTCCACAACTTAACGGGAAAAGTGAGAGGTTAAATCGCACAATCCTAGAGAAAGTACGAGCTTTGCTGTACGAAAACAGTGTACCAAAATATCTATGGGGTGAAGCAACAAGAACTGCAACTTATATAATCAACAGACTCCCCACAGAAGGAAAAGAACTCACACCCTCAGAGCTGTGGACTGGCATAAGACCAAACCTAAAAAATATAAGCTACTTTGGAAGCCAGGCCCACAGCAAAGTACTAGGAAACCTGAGGAAACTAGACAAAAGATCTGAGAAATTTCTTATGGTCGGATACTCCCCTACTGGATATCGTCTTTGGGATGAAGAAAAACGACGTATCATAGAGCGAAGAGATGTAAATTTCTCAAATCTAATACAAAGATCTTTCCAACCTGAAAATATAAAACAACAACCTGTAGTAGAACTGGAAGTAATAAACCTAGAAAACAGAAGAGAAGAAGAAAGAAACGAAGAAATTCAAAATAAAGAACCAAGAAAAGAAAACCCAAAACTAGAACAAAGAAGAGAAGAAGTTCAAAAACAAGAAAGAAAAGAAATCCCACAACAAGAAGAAAGAAGAGAAGAAACACAAGAAGAAAGAAAAGAAACTATAAACCAAGATAGAAGAGAAGAAAGCCTAAAACAAGAAGAAAGAAGTCAAACTCAAAACTTCCAGAAAAGACAAGAAACTATAAATGAAGAAGAAATACCTGAAACCACTCGAAGATCTGAAAGAATAAGAAAACGGCCAGCAAAACTAAATGACTATTTCACTTACCTTACCTACAGCGAGGCCACAACCGGTTCTGAAAAAGAAGAATGGATAAAAGCCATCAACTCTGAAAAACAATCACTGACAGACAACAAAGTATGGGAACTCGTTGATAGAGCTGAAGCTGGAACAAGAAAAATCTTGAGCAATAGATGGGTCCTGAAACAAAAAAGTGATGGAAAGTACAAAGTTCGATTGGTGGTGAGAGGATGTGAACAAAGACCCGGTACTGACTATGGAGAAACTTTCAGTCCTGTAATTAATAACAGTTCTATCAGAACTATGATAGCAATTGCTGCAAATAAACAATACCATATCATGAAACTGGATATAAAAACTGCTTTCCTCTATGGAGAAATAACTGAAGATCTGTACATGCTAATAATAATAATAATAATAAATTTTATTTCAGGCATCTAGGCCCATATTACATATACCTTAAAGACTAACATACATATTAAAATGAATCTTAAAAACTAACACGATTGCTTCTTCGTCGTGAGGCGCACTCTGGAATCGCTGTTCAGTCTTCCACGGAAGCGACGGAACACGACTCCCTTCGGCCAAAATTCCTCTCTCGTGAAGGTTGACAGATGTTCGGTGGGAACCCTCACCACGAACGAACTAAAATTCACGCTGTGGCGTGGCTCCAACCGTTCAACCCTCAGAGTGAATTTGGTCTTCACTCGTACATACTCCACAATCTCCTCGCTCTTAGTGCTAATACCAGAAGGCTATGAAAAAGAAGAAGGGAAAATATGTAAACTGAAAAAAAGCCTTTACGGACTAAAACAATATCCTCTGAACTGGAACCAAAAGTTCTCAATGACCCTAAAGAAGAAAGGATTATGCCCACTTAACACAGATCCTTGTATTTTCAAAACGGAAAATGGAGATATTATCCTTGGAATATATGTAGATGACGGATTGCTGATAGGAAAAGATAAAGGAAAAATGCTCTCGTTGTTGAAGAAACTCGAAGAAGACTTTGAGATGATTTTTGTAGAAGATCCTACCTCCTTTCTTGGAATGGAGATTGTTAGAACAGAAAAGCAAATAAGAATTGGACAAGAAGAATATGCCAAAAGCATAGTGGAAAAGTTCAAGATGGGAAACTCTAAACCATGTTCAACACCATTGGTAAAAGACCAGAAAGAAAAAGAAAGAAGATACAGAAGATGTGAGATTTCCCTACCGTGAAGCTATAGGTTCTTTAATGTACCTAAGTAGCAAGACTCGACCGGATCTGGCATTCTCTGTTAATTTTGAAAGTCGTAACATGGAAAAGCCTACCAACACTGATGTAAAAAACGTAAAGAGAACCCTAAGATACATACAAGGAAGTAAGAATATAGATATCGGCTATGACACAAAATCAGACCTTACTAAATTAGAAGCCTACAGCGACTCGGACTTTGCCGGAGACCTGGAATCAAGAAGAAGTACTACCGGATACATCATTATGTACTGCGGAGGTCCCCTGCAATGGTGTGCAAGAAAACAACCTATAGTCGCCCTCTCAAGCTGCGAAGCAGAATATATAGCCGCTGCAGAGTGCAGTAAAGAAGTACTGTACCTGAAAAGCCTAATAGAAGAAATGTTACAAATAAAAGTGTCTGTAAATTTAAAAGTTGACAATCAAAGTGCCATAAAACTGATAGAGAATGGAGTCTTAAATCGACGGTCAAAACATATAGACGTTCGTTATAAATTCATTCATGAAAATGTTGTAAAAGGTAACTTATGTGTAGAGTATGTGCCTACTTCATTTAACTGTGCTGACATTCTAACCAAGCCGTTAGAGCCTGTTAAATATTTGTGAACTAATCTACACTTAAGGGGGAATGTTAAATAATAGTGCATAAACATTTTAATTTTGTATTTTTATAATAATTGTAGTTAGTTTCTGAACGCACGTTGAAAGAATCCTGTGAAAGAATCCTGTAGAATCTCCCCTGTCATTCGCTGTCTCGGTTTAACTTATAATGTGTTTATTTAAATAAAAGAAGTAATAAAGTGCAATAAACCTCTGATTTCTTATCTAAATCCTCACATTATTATTATTAGGAGCCTCTTTTGTTGCACTGCTGCACAGTTTCACTGCTGAGCAAAGGCCTCCCCCCATCCCTTCCATTGATTCCGATTCTCAGCAGCTCCCGGCCAGTTCGTCAAAAAGGAGTCCAACTCATCTCGTCATCGTCTTCGCGGTCTGCCTCGTCTCCGTCTGGAGTTGCTGGGCTCCCACACTGTGGTTGCTTTGGCCCACAACTCGCTCGGCATGCGGCAGACATGACCAGCCCAGTCCCACTTCAGTAGTAGAGGAGTAGGGTGGTAAAAAAAATATATAAAAAAAAACCGTGTACACTTAAAGGGGTGATGACATGACAGGTACTTCCGGCAATAACTGTTCAGTCTTAGTATTATGACAGAATTAAAATTGAAAAATGAATTTGACAAAGTTCACTTAAATGGCTTCCATTTCCCCCAAGAACAAAAAACTTTCTTAATTGATAACCAGTACTCTATTTAGAAAACAATAAGAGCAATAGAAGTAAGATTAAGGGACACCTCATAAATGTATTCTAGAAAATAATTATAATAATTTTAGAATTTAAGACTACCTATATAACGTTTCCGACTGCGACCTCGCCTTCACACATAAACCCGTAAGGGTTTCAGTGAAGTGATATATTATGTAACTTTTGTGAATTGTTTGGTATAAATAAATTTAAAAAAAGTACGGAAACATCTATTAACATAAATGATGTAGGTAAAATCCTATTATCCGAAACATATTTCCTGAGTGCCGTTGTTGGCCTTAAACCAGATTGAAGCGCTTAGAATTCCTTACATAAGCTCTCCGCTATAATATCGGAAAAGAGATCAGAAGTTAATCTATCGGCAACATTCCTCGCGTTTCGCCGGAAGGCAGAGCCGCCGACCCGCCGCGCGCGGCTCGCTATGGCCCTTGTGCACGCGACTGTGCCCCCATCTACGAACTAATCGATCCTTAACTTTGTAGCTAAATATGCACCCGATACATGCCAGATAATTGCAAACTTAATATCTCTATGGTGCAACCACGGACATAACCACTGCAACTAATTAGATGACACTTGGTATGGGGATTGGTCGAGAGGCTGGTAGAGATCATGGTATTTTTCATTCCAGAAATTAAAAGCCGCTAGCCGGTAAAGTTTAAAATGAAATTCATCGGAAACTAATTCGCGGACGGAAGCTATTTTAAACAGAATTCGTATGGTGTTCCACAGATGGTATTTTTTACAACCTTTTTTTCTCATAATAATACTCAACAAAAATTTGTTGTAGTTGGTAGTTTCATAAAAAACTTAATATCAACAAATTCGTAAATGTAATTAATAAATGTGTAATGAACTTAAGATAGCATTCATTCCGATATAAAATATCTACCTATCATCGCTTTACTTTAAATACAGGCACTATTTGTAGTACAGTATATCTAGTTACTTTTAAGCTTCGAAAGTAAATCGTGGTAAGGGGTTATAAATTTGATGTTTATCTCGTTTCCCATTAAGTTGGCTTCAATGCAGTGCAAGTAGGTTTATAAGGAACATGCATGAGTGGGAAGGGTCATTTGAATGCAGTTGAAATCTGTCGATGCAGCGAAGGGTAAGATCGTTCCGGAGGCATACGCGCTCGCGTAATCGATTGGAATTGGAAAACTTAACCCAAGACTAGTCTAGAACCCCAAAAGGGTTGTTCCTTTCCCCAGCTGCCCTCTCTCTAAACAACTAGCGCCGTTCATGAAAAATCACGAAGAGCGCTAACCGCACGCTCCAAGATAACAAATAATGCGGCGCCGGCGGAGCGGCCGGCGCTGTCTCTCTTCGAGAAGTTGACATTTGTTGGTGTCGTAAAAATATAATGTTATAACTTGCAGTTTACGAGCGCTGAAGCCTTCGCGCAGCGTCGAGCGGTCGGGATAAGTGAGGCACGGGCAGCCGTGTAACAACACATTGGCCTTAATCAAAACAAGGGGGTCACATCGTTGTATACTTTTAAATGGTTTGTAAAAGCCGTAATTCATAATCTATTATTGATAATAATAATAAGTCTGCAGAAGTCACGTGTCTGTATGTGTCCGGTGTTAACTCGCGAACTGTTCAGATTGCCACAATATTGAATATGGGGTAAAAATACGTAAAAAACGCATAGGTAGTTCCCGCGGGATCGCTCCTACCGAATTCCACGCGACCATAGCCGCGGGCAGAAGCTAGTAATTTAATGAATTATTTATCAATTGTACAGCTAATTTTTATTCTAAGCTTGTAATAATTGCCTGACATAGATAATCAGATGGTGATTCCTGTTATTAAAAAGCCATTTCAGTTCAGCGTCGGCCCACGATAGCCGGCCCCATACTATCGCTTTTAATTCTGGATAGATTCGATTTGGCCCGGCAGCACTTTCGGATTGGAATGGAGTTCGAATAAAATCTAATCAAAAGGAATTTGTGACGGATACAATAAAAACCTGCCGGTCCAGCAGGATTTCCTTTATCGCGGAAAATAGCAATACGAGAAAGATAGATTCTAAAATGTCAGATATGGAAATGCGTTTGAGACGGGGAAATACAATTCGTTAGCATAACGTGTGCGGCATGTCGATAAATATTATTCGAACATGTCCTGTATAAATTTCTTAAGAATTCACACCTACTGGATGTTTACATTTTAAACAGCAAGTTTTCGTTTATTAAAGCATTACGTTTGCATAACAGACTCCAGTGAATGGACGAGCACAATACCTAAGTTTATAGGTTGTGTCATATAAACGCGACTCAACTTTTGACATTCTCTGTTTTTCATTTTGAACATAATAGAGGCAGTTGGTGGAGCTAAGCTATTCATGCCGGGCGCGGCGCGGAGGCGGTTTGCAACGGGGAATAGATTCCTTTAGTCACATTTATGGCTAATATATTCATGAAACTTTCACAAAAATATTTCCGAGCGCACACGCGTTTGCTTTGTTATGTCACAACATATCTGCGTGTTGTACCTACCTACTTGCGTTAAACAAACTATGGAATACAAACTGCTTCCTCAACGGTATACAACACGGGATTAAAATTTCATCAGGTCCCTGGCCATATATGTAGATAGGTATATAAATGTATTTTCACTTCACATGCTCTTAAAATGTTACTTTAGTCTCTGCACATCGGGACTAAAGCTCTTTTTTAGTCTTTAGGGACTAAAGTATTTTTTTTTTAATTTACATAGGAAACCCGCCTAAACAGCCAACCACAGAGTTTGTGAAAGGAGGATTATCCCCATTTCCAGTGAACCTAGACAATTTCTAGGGCGTGAAAAAACGATTTAATTTCGTGAAACACGATTTAATGATTACGAATACCTATGAATCTTGTTTTATTTAAAGTGAATTCATTTAATAATGCATTACCCAATTAGTTTTAAAATATATTAATAGTATTCAAGTTTGAATCTGTTGGCTAAATATCATTCAAAACGTCACGTGATAAAAAACAAGTCAAGGTCAAGTGCGAGTTGGACTCGCGCACCGAGTGTTCCGTACCTACAAACTTGATGATGCAAATTTAACAATACAAACTTATTATTTGCGGTTGGTGAAGTAGACACGGCTACTGCGCCAACCGCAAATGATAAGTTTGTATTAGTAAATTGGCTTTTCTTGCACCAAAATATATAATATTTACGGTTATCAGATTTATACCTGTACGTGTGCTGTAAGACCTTGCTTCTGGCCAAATTTCATGATTCTAGGTCATCGGGAAGTAGCCGGTTATCTACTTTGTTATAATAAATATCGTAATTTTGTATGGAACTTCGTTTTTTTTTCCTCGCATTCGAAGTGAAAAGCAGAGTGTTTAACGCGTGACTAAACAACCATAATGACACTCGAACTATAGCCACCCTCGCTCTGCTCGGGTGGCTAAACATCTCGTGTCATAATGGCTTGTTTTAGTCCCTTGATAAACAATCTACTATTTCACCTCACTGGCTCGAAAGTAGTCGTTTTGCAGCTTGATATCCGAGCGCAAAAGTTGTTTTTATCCGCTAGCGTGGAAAGTGTTTTTGAAATTCGAACAACGCATGACGCCACTGTCACAATAAAAGAAACAACGATACGTTCTGAAACGCAATTCGTCGTGAGAGTTTTATTAAAATAAAGGTTCAATTTACTTAATATCATCATTAATAAAATTATATTAATAATACACCGTTTCAGATGTATTTCATTATTTCACTATGTTTTATCACAAAAATACTTAAATATGTGTATATTTTAACTGTATTCAATGAATAATTGAATCTTGAAGTACGAGTAAGAGTGATTTGGAACGCAACCTCCGGAAAAAAAAACATGAAAAAAAAAGTTTTAGATTGCTGGTTTTGTAATTTAGAATACCTATACGAAGTAATAAAGAAAATATGAGCGATTCTAGCGATGACGATACGAATTTAACTCCTCCAGAGTTAGCACAAACTGTACGTGACGCCGAACTAAGTCTTCTTCCCGTAAAATCGCGCGTGAGATGAAAAATTTTGTGTTGCGCTCAGCAGCAAAGTCGTTTGCGGTCTCGTGCCTTGAAACCCTCGTTACACTCAGAATTCTATATTTGAACCACTCGCTTCGCTCGTGGTTCAACCCTAGAATCCTTCGTTCACTCGGGTCTCAATCACGCACTCACAGCAAACAACAACTTTGCAGCCTTGCATAACAAATAACTATTTTTAATACAGTTGCTCAAAAAGTGCTACTTTACGTAGCTGTTTAGCGTCGCAAAGTTGGTTTTTGCGAACTAGTGCTTTTCTCTTTTCCCAGTGACTCAATCTTCACAGACATGTGAGATTAATAATTCAGTTAACCAAACACTTAATTTACCAGCAAAAACTTTCAATATCACACTCAATTGTACAAATTGTGCCATTAACTATTATGTAAATAAAAAATAAAAAAATAAAGATAGAAGATTATTTTATTAGGAGATTTTATTTTTATTTTTGTAGAACTTTATTATTTTTCAGTTCTATTGCAATTACAAAATTAATAATATAAATGTTTCTAATTCCTTACTTGTTGTTTACCTTATTTTTTCGCAACTGTATTAAAAAACGTCGTTCGATACACGTGCGGAAGTGTCATTCTTCACTCGCCCGAGATATCTCGAAATGTACTATTTCAACACTGTTATAATTAGACCATAAATTAATTGGAAGTAATTTCTCGGTCTTAAGGAGAATTTAGAGGTAAAGGTTAGGAAGATGGTATAAAAGATATTAAAAAAAAAACAACCACAATGGAACCTTCTTTCAAAATCTAATACAGAACAAAAATGGAATTAAGTACAGACACACAAACTCATAGATCCACATACTTACTAAGATATTTATTTTATTCATATAAAACCATTATAAAACCATGTTGTGTATTATAGTTGTGCAGACTGTGTATATGTATAATTGGTTAGAGTGGCATTTCTAGTAGGTACTTCCAGTACTTTAGCCCTCCAGATTTTTTTAAGACTAGGTATTGATATGGCCGACTTTGCTTCCGATGCTTTTCCATATTTTTGTACCACAGCAACCTATAACGTCCACATCTCCTGAACTAAGAAAAACGTTTCTTTGAGAAATTAACATTATTAGACCTGAAAAATGTTCCCTTAAAATTAACGCATATAAAAAAGGTTGTAACTTATAACGGCATTGCGCGATATTGACTACCCAATGTTACTACTATCTAATGTTAACCTACTGCAGACACTTAATAGGCACCTCAAATGAAAATCACATAATTATATACTCATAGTCCACTCCGGTTTTTGCCTAACGAAACTTTTTTAATAAATAAAATCAAAATGTAAAGGGAAAAACCAGTTTAATAAAGTTTTTATATGCTGGAGCGAAAATTGTAAGAACAGCTTTAACAAATTGATGAAACGTCTGATTGAACTATGAACGGTGCTGTTCATTTCAAGATGTAAACAGAGAGCAGTAAAAAGCAAAGCAAATTCAGGGAGGAAGGGGTAAATTGCGGTGTGAAAGATTTTGGCGTTGCAGCGAGGAGCGGAGAGAAATAAAATAGCGAATGGAGTGCACGTCACGTACAGGCCGGCGCACGCGACGCCGCGCAATTTCCGCCGCGCCATGCTATCAGATGCGAGCGCCGCGCCCGCGCCTCTGCAGCTCGCTCGACCGAACGCAACGCACCGCCTGCTGCTGAGACGTGCGAATGAACCCGTTCCACTAATGGTGTTGCAGGCAGTTCCTTAGACTAAATCTATTAAGATGAGTATTGATTATATTCGTGTAATCAAACATAAACAACAATTTAATGTTTGAAATACGTTAATTAATGGCTTACTTAAGTGAGAACAAAGAGCCACGGAGACAAATAGTATATATATATATATATATATATAGGCGCACGACGTCGGATATTGATGGTAGAAAGGTAAAAGTATCCAAGAGTGCCCCTTTCTTGGCGAACTCGGAATGGATTTAATAATTATGCGGCAAAGTAGCGAAGCGTGTGGGGTCTAGGCGGAAGGAGGGAGTGGGGCAGAGCGCGATTAAATCGCGGGCGTTTCGGCATGTAACAGGAAGTGGGTCAAGCGCCGCCGCCCGAGCTATTTATTGCGTTTCCGACCAAACTGCAACCATTATTCAAGATTTTTCGCGAAATTATATATTTTCGCTTAAATTGAAGTTAAAAAAATCAGGAGTAAGTAAATCAACAGATTTACAGATTGTCCTTAACTATTAATTCAGCTTTTATCCACTATCAACGGAGATGCTCGTATACGTAGAGTTGTTTTAATTTTATTTAGTAAAAGTAAGTAGATATCTGAATAAAATTTAAGACTGAATTTTTAAATGTATTAGTGTTTCTTCTATACTAATAATAAGACTGTAGAAAAGACGCGTCTGTAACTTGATAATTTAAAAAAAACAGTCAAATGCGGAATCGCATATGTAGGGTACAACTGAACGTCTCTATGTGATCCCTATTCACAGTTGGTGAAAAAAAAAAAAATTAATCACAACACTAAGTACCTTATGACCCTATTAGGCAGGGTCGAAGCTGAACAAGATTTTATTGGAAGATAGGAGAAAATTCACATATTGAAATTGGAAATCATCGTCTGTATAGAATTTATTAATTCATCATAACTATGTACCTACTATTTTTTTTAAACTAAACATACTTCTTTAGCCAGCGACATCGATGAGTCCATTAAAAAAAACAACACTGGCAACATGGAACTATTTAGTCATATCATGGACTTGAATGAATATACAAAAAAATATTCGAAATTTGAATTAGACTTTTGTTCTATTCGTTCTAACTACGGAATATAGATACCTAATTTCGCCAGCGTAGTAAGTACTCTGGTGGCGTATTTGTGAGAGACGTGGAAACTTATTCAAGTGAACGTGGGTTCAAACCCCAAACCCTCCGCACTTTTTTTCTCTTTTTTTTATAAGTACTTATTGTTTTTTTTTCAGTTTTTCTATTTTTTTTATTGTTTTAGAGTCAGGAAATCATTTTCTTAATTCTTATAAAATTGTATTGTATTAATGTACGTAAAGAGCGTAGTTCGAAAAAATTCGTAACTTTCCTGTGTGAAAATCCGCATTGGGAATAAACTTATTGACTGTTTAAGTATTTGTTGTGATGGAGGCTTTAATAATGCGTATTTTGTGAAAATTTCAGGTGTCTAACAATAATGGTTCATTAGATAGAGCGCTTGAAATGAGACGAAGAAAAAAACAGTTACTTGTATGAAGACCCCAATTTATATAGATATATTTCAACTTTTTAGTATTTGTTGTGATAGCGGCCACAGAAACACGCATTCTGTGAAAATTTCAAATCCCTACCTATTTCCGTTGAAGAGATAGAGCTCTGTGACAGACAGACGGACGGACGGACGGACGGACATCGGAGGCATATTAATAGGGTTCCGTTTTTCACCCTTTGGGTACGGAACCCTAAAAACGATCAAGTTGAGGGGATTATAATATAAACTTCACTGAACACACCAAAAATATTTTTTAGAAAAATTGTCTTATGTACCTATGTATGTATGTGTCCGGATTTAACTCGAAAACTACTGGTCCGATTGCAACAAAATTCGGTACCTACGTGGGTAGTTTATAACACTGGTCAACATATACTCTACTTTTAACCCCGAAAAAAAAACGCATAGTTTCCGCGGGAACGCCATTCACCGAATTCCACACGGGCGGAATCGCGGGCAGAAGCTAGTATAGAATATAGTAACCGCAAAGTTCATGTTTTGTGACACTACCACATTTTTTTGTAAAGTGACTATGATATAGATGTACCTAACTGTTTCTATTGACTTGTCAGTTATGGGCTTATGGGTGATACATTACGAGCACCACTGTTTTCAAGACAGCACGTGTGTAAATAAACAAGCTAATCCAATCAAAAAATTGTTAGCTTATATTTGGCACTTCTCAGTCGCTACTGTAAGTAATGTGATTTTTGTACGCAAGCGAAAATAAATCATCAGCCGTCTGAAATATAATATTAGTTTTTTCTGCTCGCCAGGGCTCCTATCCCTACGCATAAATGGGGAAAAAATAATAGTAGGGCGAGAGGTGGATGTTAACGGCGAGCAGCGACCGAGTTAGTTTCGCGAAAGCCTGTAGAGGCCCGACAAAGGGCATTAAAAGTTGTTTTTGTTCGGCAACGCCCGTCGCCGCCCAGGCGGCAGGTCTTCGAGGTAGACGTAGACGGGCGCTGCAATTACAGACAAGTGCCTTTAAATGAAGCGAGCTCTCGAGCACGGCGCATCGCTTCGCACCCGGCTGCGCCCTCTCCGCCGCGCCGCGCCGCCTCGTCATGCCACTTCCATACTCTGTTAATTTGATTCAAAGCGATTATTCCACTTAGACTATTGCTAAACTTTTTAATTGACAACATTTCGAAATTTCAGTAAGGCGTAAGTAATTCGAAAACCATTACGGTATCTCTTTCTAAAGAAGTCAATAAAAAAGGTTCAGATTTTTTTGTTAATTACTTTTAGAAAAAAATCGCTTCGTCAATCGTTTTTAGTAGTAACTGGTGCGTGACGTCATTTCCTAAATTCACTGACTCTCGCTAAAGAGCTCAGAACTATGTCTATGCGCAGAAAGAGCTTCTACATCATTTTTGACTTAAGACCTTTTGGAATGAGGAGTTTTTAATCTCAATTTTCTGTATGAAATTTACGACTTACGAAAAAAAAGAAAAAGTACGTGTCATTTAATTTTTTTTTTAAATTAAAAGGATACGTATTTTTGCACGTCTAAATAGACGGGTTAAAAAATTAAACGTTGTCAATTGCATATCAATACCCTTTCCCAAAAAATGCTTGCTAATGTTTTCCTTACCTGAGGTGACTTCATAAGATATTGTAAGATCGATCAGAATTGAGTATTCAGTATTTTTGAACTGAAGTGTGTAATATTTGCTTACTGTAAATTTGACTGGGAAAAAGAAGCGTCTGTGAAGAGATTTATTATTCATGTATTATTCATTCACGTGTCCTGGGAGCATTCTCATTTCGACGTGAAATTTCGGCAGCGCGATAATGATATTTGTCGTAAAAACTCTCATGATATGTGAGGTAAGAAAAAGTATTTGGCGATAGGTATGTAAAGAAGAAAGATAACAGACTGAATACAAAACCGGTGTGAAGTTAGCGGCCAAAAGTTGGCGGCCGAAAGTGTGAAGTTGGCGGCCAAATGTTGGCGGCCGAATGTATAACCCTACCAAATAAAGAAGTAAAAAATTAGGCGATTCATTGAAATCATTGTAAAAACAGCACTTTAATTCACTTACTAAGCTGTCACTCGAACTCAACGTTGCCGTTGAAAAGATAACAATCAAATGATATCCCCACGAAAGATACATTTGAAAACTGAGTTGAATACCAACTTAATGTTTACCTTATAATATCTTTAACAATGAATAACATAGGACTGATTGATTTTGTAACTTATAGATATAAAAAGCTTTCAGAACCAGTTTTATGCAGAGCTATGCATAGTTTTGATATACTCGTAGAAAAGACACGCAATAGCTTGGCCGCCCGCCGGTCCGCGAGATTTAGGAAAAACACATTATTATTTTTGACTTATTTCTAGTTCGATGAATGGGATGCGACTTATAAATTACCATAACTAATATAACAGGCTTTAATAAACCGTTTTTAGTAGAGCTCTACCTCGTTTCGTTTGAGAGAATAGGCCGCAACTACTAGGAGGCTGAAGGCCCGTCGGCAATGAAGCAGAAAATCATTTATTTCACCTGATTTCTAGATCGATGAATGGGATGCTGCTATAAATTTATTATAGCACAATTAAAAAGCTTTCAGATACAAGTTTTAGTAGAGCTCTACCTCATTTTGTTCGAGAGTAGAGACACGCAATGTCTTGGGCGCCCGACGGGCCGTGAGCGTTAAGCAAGAAGGATCTTTTTTTAACTTATTTCTAGATCGATGAATGGGATGCCACTATAAACATAATGTTGTATATTGACAAGGCTTTCATAATCAATTTTGGTTAAACCTCTACCTCGTTTTGTTTGCGAGATATGACTTGGCGGCCGACGGCTATACAGAAAATAGGAAGAATCATCATTTTTTTCACCCGATTTCTAGATCGATGAATGGGATGCGACTTATAAATTATCATAACTAATACAACAGGCTTTAATAATCCGCTTTTAGTAGAGCTCTACCTCGTTTCGTTTGAGAGAATAGGCCGCAACTACTAGGAGGCAGAAGGCCCGTCGGCAATGAAGCAGAAAATCATTTATTTCACCTGATTTCTAGATGGATGAATGGGATGCTGCTATAAATTTATTATAGCACAATAACAAAGCTTTCAGAAACAAGTTTTAGTAGAGCTCTACCTCGTTTTGTTCGAGAGTAGAGACACGCAATGTCTTGGGCGCCCGACGGGCCGTGAGCGTTGAGCAAGAAGGTTTTTTTTTAACTTATTTCTAGATCGATGAATGGGATGCGACTTATAAATTATCATTACTTATACAACAGGCTTTAATAATCCGTTTTTAGTAGAGCTCTACCTCGTTTCGTTTGAGAGAATAGCCCGCAACTACTAGGAGGCTGAAGGCCCGTCGGCAATGAAGCAGAAAATCATTTAATTCACCTGATTTCTAGATCGATGAATGGGATGCTGCTATAAATTTATTATAGCACAATAACAAAGGATTCAGATACAAGTTTTAGTAGAGCTCTACCTCGTTTTGTTCGAGAGTAGAGACACGCAATGTCTTGGGCGCCCGACGGGCCGTGAGCGTTGAGCAAGAAGGTTTTTTTTTAACTTATTTCTAGATCGATGAATGGGATGCCACTATAAACATAATGTAAATAAATAAATAAATATCTTGGGACATTTCACACATATTGACCTAGCCCCAAACTAAGCAAAGCTTGTACTATGGATGCTAGACAACGATATAAATACTTATATAGAGAAATACATACATATATAAATACCAACATCCATGACTCAAGTACAAACATTCGTGTTCATCACACAAAGTTTGCCCCGAGCGGGACTCGAACCCGCGACCATCGGAACAGAAGGCAGGGTCACTACCAACTGGACCAATTCGGCCGTCAAATGTTGTATATTGACGAGGCTTTCATAATCAATTTTGGTTAAACCTCTACCTCGTTTTGTTTGCGAGATATGACTTGGCGGCCGACGGCTATACAGAAAATAGGAAGAAACATCATTTTTTTCACCCGATTTCTAGATCGATGAATGGGATGCGACTTATAAATTATCATAACTAATACAACAGGCTTTAATAATCCGCTTTTATTAGAGCTCTACCTCGTTTTGTCTGAGAGAATAGCCCGAAACTACTAGGAGGCAGAAGGCCCGTCGGCAATGAAGCAGAAAATCATTTATTTCACCTGATTTCTAGATCGATAAATGGGATGCTGCTATAAATTTATTATAGCACAATAACAAAGCTTTCAGAAACAAGTTTTAGTAGAGCTCTACCTCATTTTGTTCGAGAGTAGAGACACGCAATGTCTTGGGCGCCCGACGGGCCGTGAGCGTTGAGCAAGAAGGTTTTTTTTTAACTTATTTCTAGATCGATGAATGGGATGCGACTTATAAATTATCATAACTAATACAACAGGCTTTAATAATCCGCTTTTAGTAGAGCTCTACCTCGTTTCGTTTGAGAGAATAGGCCGCAACTACTAGGAGGCTGAAGGCCCGTCGGCAATGAAGCAGAAAATCATTTATTTCACCTGATTTCTAGATCGATGAATGGGATGCTGCTATAAATTTATTATAGCACAATAACAAAGCTTTCAGATACAAGTTTTAGTAGAGCTCTACCTCGTTTTGTTCGAGAGTAGAGACACGCAATGTCTTGGGCGCCCGACGGGCCGTGAGCGTTGAGCAAGAAGGTTTTTTTTTTTTACTTATTTCTAGATCGATGAATGGGATGCCACTATAAACATAATGTTGTATATTAACAAGGCTTTCATAATCAATTTTGGTCAAACCTCTACCTCGTTTTGTTTGCGAGATATGACTTGGCGGCCGACGGCTATACAGAAAATAGGAAGAAACATCATTTATTTCACCTGATTTCTAGATCGATGAATGGGATGCTACTTATAAATTATCATAACTAATACAACAGGCTTTAATAATCCGCTTTTAGTAGAGCTCTACCTCGTTTCGTTTGAGAGAATAGGCCGCAACTACTAGGAGGCTGAAGGCCCGTCGGCAATGAAGCAGAAAATCATTTATTTCACCTGATTTCTAGATCGATGAATGGGATGCTGCTATAAATTTATTATAGCACAATTAAAAAGCTTTCAGATACAAGTTTTAGTAGAGCTCTACCTCATTTTGTTCGAGAGTAGAGACACGCAATGTCTTGGGCGCCCGACGGGCCGTGAGCGTTAAGCAAGAAGGATCTTTTTTTAACTTATTTCTAGATCGATGAATGGGATGCCACTATAAACATAATGTTGTATTAATATACAAGGCTTTCATAATCAATTTTGGTTAAACCTCTACCTCGTTTTGTTTGCGAGATATGACTTGGCGGCCGACGGCTATACAGAAAATAGGAAGAAACATCATTTATTTCACCTGATTTCTAGATCGATGAATGGGATGCTACTTATAAATTATCATAACTAATACAACAGGCTTTAATAATCCGCTTTTAGTAGAGCTCTACCTCGTTTCGTTTGAGAGAATAGGCCGCAACTACTAGGAGGCTGAAGGCCCGTCGGCAATGAAGCAGAAAATCATTTATTTCACCTGATTTCTAGATCGATGAATGGGATGCTGCTATAAATTTATTATAGCACAATAACAAAGCTTTCAGAAACAAGTTTTAATAGAGCTCTACCTCGTTTCGTTTGAGAGAAAAGCCCGCAACTACTAGGAGGCTGAAGGCCCGTCGGCAATGAAGCAGAAAATCATTTATTTCACCTGATTTCTAGATGGATGAATTGGATGCTGCTATAAATTTATTATAGCACAATAACAAAGCTTTCAGAAACAAGTTTTAATAGAGCTCTACCTCGTTTTGTTCGAGAGTAGAGACACGCAATGTCTTGGGCGCCCGACGGGCCGTGAGCGTTAAGCAAGAAGGTTTTTTTTAACTTATTTCTAGATCGATGAATGGGATGCCACTATAAACATAATGTTGTATATTGACAAGGCTTTCATAATCAATTTTGGTTAAACCTCTACCTCGTTTTGTTTGCGAGATATGACTTGGCGGCCGACGGCTATACAGAAAATAGGCAGAAACATCATTTTTTTCACCCGATTTCTAGATCGATGAATGGGATGCGACTTATAAATTATCATAACTAATACGACAGGCTTTAATAATCCGCTTTTAGTAGATCTCTACCTCGTTTCGTTTGAGGGAATAGGCCGCAACTACTAGGAGGCTGAAGGCCCGTCGGCAATGAAGCAGAAAATCATTTATTTCACCTGATTTCTAGATCGATAAATGGGATGCTGCTATAAATTTATTATAGCACAATTAAAAAGCTTTCAGATACAAGTTTTAGTAGAGCTCTACCTCATTTTGTTCGAGAGTAGAGACACGCAATGTCTTGGGCGCCCGACGGGCCGTGAGCGTTAAGCAAGAAGGATCTTTTTTTAACTTATTTCTAGATCGATGAATGGGATGCCACTATAAACAAAATGTTGTATATTGACAAGGCTTTCATAATCAATTTTGGTTAAACCTCTACCTCGTTTTGTTTGCGAGATATGACTTGGCGGCCGACGGCTATACAGAAAATAGGCAGAAACATCATTTTTTTCACCCGATTTCTAGATCGATGAATGGGATGCGACTTATAAATTATCATAACTAATACGACAGGCTTTAATAATCCGCTTTTAGTAGAGCTCTACCTCGTTTCGTTTGAGAGAATAGCACGCAACTACTAGGAGGCAGAAGGCCCGTCGGCAATGAAGCAGAAAATCATTTATTTCACCCGATTTCTAGATCGATGAATGGGATGCTGCTATAAATTTATTATAGCACAATAACAAAGCTTTCAGAAACAAGTTTTAGTAGAGCTCTACCTCATTTTGTTCGAGAGTAGAGACACGCAATGTCTTGGGCGCCCGACGGGCCGTGAGCGTTGAGCAAGAAGGTTTTTTTTTAACTTATTTCTAGATCGATGAATGGGATGCGACTTACAAATTATCATTACTAATACAACAGGCTTTAATAATCCGTTTTTAGTAGAGCTCTACCTCGTTTCGTTTGAGAGAATAGCCCGCAACTACTAGGAGGCTGAAGGCCCGTCGGCAAAGAAGCAGAAAATCATTTAATTCACCTGGTTTCTAGATCGATGAATGGGATGCTGCTATAAATTTATTATAGCACAATAACAAAGCTTTCAGATACAAGTTTTAGTAGAGCTCTACCTCATTTTGTTCGAGAGTAGAGACACGCAATGTCTTGGGCGCCCGACGGGCCGTGAACGTTAAGCAAGAAGGTTTTTTTTTAACTTATTTTTAGATCGATGAATGGGATGCCACTATAAAGATAATGTTGTATATTGACAAGGCTTTCATAATCAATTTTGGTTAAACCTCTACCTCGTTTTGTTTGCGAGATATGACTTGGCGGCCGACGGCTATACAGAAAATAGGAAGAAACATCATTTTTTTCACCCGATTTCTAGATCGATGAATGGGATGCGACTTATAAATTATCATAACTAATACAACAGGCTTTAATAATCCGCTTTTAGTAGAGCTCTACCTCTTTTCGTTTGAGAGAATAGCCAGCAACTACTAGGAGGCTGAAGGCCCGTCGGCAATGAAGCAGAAAATCATTTATTTCACCTGATTTCTAGATCGATGAATGGGATGCTGCTATAAATTTATTATAGCACAATAACAAAGCTTTCAGATACAAGTTTTAGTAGAGCTCTACCTCGTTTTGTTCGAGAGTAGAGACACGCAATGTCTTGGGCGCCCGACGGGCCGTGAGCGTTAAGCAAGAAGGTTTTTTTTTAACTTATTTCTAGATCGATGAATGGGATGCCACTATAAACATAATGTTGTATATTGACAAGGCTTTCATAATCAATTTTGGTTAAACCTCTACCTCGTTTTGTTTGCGAGATATGACTTGGCGGCCGACGGCTATACAGAAAATAGGAAGAAACATCATTTTTTTCACCCGATTTCTAGATCGATGAATGGGATGCGACTTATAAATTATCATAACTAATACAACAGGCTTTAATAATCCGCTTTTAGTAGAGCTCTACCTCGTATATGAAAATTATAATTTTTTGTATGGCAACACTCAACAAACTCAACAATTTTTTTACAAAATAAGAATACTATTAATACCTATAAACGCCTCATTCATTACAACGACGTTAAATGATGCCAACCCACTCAAAATTAAATATTCGTTGCAATAAATACCTTTGTATGAAAATGTATTTTTATGTATGGCAACACTAACATTAAATATTTTTCCTATAACCACCATGTTGAATCAAGCAATTTGACCATACATTATTGTCACCCCCTACCAATACTTTTGGCTGAGTTATTCGAAATGTGTGAAAATAGAAAAAAAAATCCTGACGCCCGTGTTGCCAGTTTATTCGGACAAAAATAGTCAAATGTCATTACTACAACTGCGATAAATCGTTTTGACTAATTCTTTTATCAAAAATGTTTCACCTTCTACTTTTTATATTTTTGAATAAAAAGTCCAAAAAAATGTATGGACAAAGAAAAAATCAACCAAACCTGGCAACACTGAACATCAAGTCCTACAACCGCCAAAAACAAAGTGATCCGCTAAAATGTTGCCAACCTCAAAATATCTCACCTCGAATAATGCAATTTTTCACACATTTCACTAAATGTCAGCCATGGGGTCCGCCATCTTGTCGAAAAAAAAAACAATCCTTGACAACAAAATTGAGGATGAACCCGAGCCCATAAATAAAAATTCCGAAAAAATAACAAAAAAATCACCGCAATGCGACCCCGCAAAGACACCTCGAAAAATGAAAAATTTCAAATACAAATATCTCGGCGGCCATCTTGTTTTTCCAACTTTTTTCAATTTTATCGTAGCATTCGTCCTAAAATTGACCGAAAACGACACGAATATTGGGTAAGTGCGATAACAAAAAAAAAAGTTGATAATCGCAGTTCGGGCGCCATTTTGAATTTTTCAAACTTCATATTTTTCCCATGGTCACCATACTGAATCAAGCAATTCTTCCATACATTATTATTACCTCTCACCAATACATTTGGCTGTGCTATACGAAATGTGAGAAAAGTGAAAAAAAAAATCCTGGCGCTAGTGTTGCCAGTTTTTTCTGATGAAAATGATCAAATGTCATTACGACGACCGCAACAAATCGTCCATGGTAATTTTTTCATCAAAAATGTTTCTCCTTCTACTTTTCAACTTTTTGAATGTAAAGTCCAAAAAAATGTATGGGCAAGGCAAAAAAAAACTGAACCTGGCAACACTCCCGACTGAGCCCTACAACCGCCAAAAACAACGATGTCTGCTCAAATGTTGCCAACCTCGTAGTATTTCAACTCGAAAAACGCGATTTTCAGAGCTTTTTACATTAAGGCCTCCACGGGGTCCGCCATTTTGTTGAAAAAAAAAAACAATCCTAATTGGCAAAATTGAGAATATATCCAGGCAGATCGAAAAAAAAAAGTCACACAAAAGGACAAAAACCATCACATCACGACCCTGCAAAGACACCTCGAAAATTCCAAAAATTCAATTTCAAATATCTCGGCGGCCATCTTGTTTTTCCAACTTTTTCCAATTTCATCATAACACACGCCCTAAAATTATCCGAAAACGATACCAATCTTGGGTAAGCGCCCTGATAAAAAAAAAGTTGGCCAAGTCAGCTCGGCCGCCATCTTGAATTTTGGACATGTCAGATTTTTCCCATAGACACGGATGCAAACCAACAATATCCCTCATACATGACATTCACCCCCCACTGCTCCTTCGGGCGCTCCAATCAAATTTTCGTAAAACAAAAAAAAAATCCGGGCGCCATTGTTGCGAGTTGCCAGCGACGAAAATAGTCAAATGTCATTACTACATTGCCAGCCGACATTCTCGTGCGATTTTTTAATCAAAAATATTTCTCCTTCTAGTTTTCACATTTTTGAATGAAAAGTCCAAAAAAATTCATGATCGAAAAAAAAACCAACTCAATCTGGCAACACTCGCAGCCGAGCTTCACAATCGCCTTATACAAAGTGACCCGCTCAAATGTTGCCAACATAAGAAAAATTCGCCTAGAAAAATGCCAATTTTCGTTGATTTTACAAAATGGCCGCCACGAATCCGCCATCTTGATGAAAAAAAAAAACAATCCTCGACGGCAAAATTGAGGACATACCCGAGCCCGTAGAGAAAAAATATCGAAAAAAAAAAACAAAAAATCACCACGCGCGACCCCGCAAAGTCACCTCGAAAAATGAAAAATTTCAAACGCAAATATCTCGGCGGCCTTAGAAGCTTTGTTAAAAAAGTAATAATATATCTTATAAGATTAGGTATAGATTCCTCTTTGTTTCATCCAAAAAACCATATTTTTCAAATATTTTTGTATAGTAAATTCAAATTTGATCCCACAACAAAAGTTTTTAGCATAAAAGCTTCTAATTAATCCCGCGCATCATTTGATACCGTTTTCTAAAATACAGGTTGAGATCCCGCGGTGTTATACTAAACAAACTTTTTTTTTCTTGAATTTTCTATCACCATATCATAGTTTCCGGCCACTTTCTCCAAATTCCTTCGTTAGATTTCTTCCAAATAACCGTAATTCTGTGTAGACGGGTGCCCCCAGCGACGCTGCGTCCCTAGAAACCTGAACAAAAACAAATTTTCGAAATATTAGTAAATTATCGACTTAATAGTCGTTATCCAGCAAAAGTCAAAAGTCTATATAGCCCCTGCCCGCGCGCACAAACATCTTCAATTTCTCGTAACAGTAACTGATATATCTCAAGTTAACTCACAACAATGATCATGGTCATGCAGGTATCCAGTCAGGAACTTCAATGATCTGACCGAAGATCCAAGCGTGGGACTGTGGTAGGGGTAAAATTACGTGTCATTAGCTCTCGTTACTCTAACCTCGCTTGAAGCTAATTTGATTGTTGGTTACCTTTGCGATTGGAGTTTTATTGTTAATAGCGATAAATCTAATCGTTAGCTTGTGCCATCCTATGTTGGGATTAGCACGAATAAATTAATCGACGTTTCTTTTTCCCCTTCTTCGGTATTTGTATTTAGCTAGGTTAGATTGGCTCATTCTGTCTGAGACCTGAATTTCTTTGTCTAGGGCGTAATATAATTAGTATTATGTTGACGTTGGTTGTTCAGCGTGTTTGTATCTATAACAATATCCCACAACAAAAGTTTTTAGCATAAAAGCTTCTAATTAATTCCGCGCATCATTTGATACCGTTTTCTAAAATACAGGTTGAGATCCCGCGGTGTTATACTAAAAAAACTTTTTTTTTCTTGAATTTTCTATCACCATATTATAGTTTCCGGCCACTTTCTCCAAATTCCTTCGTTAGATTTCTTCCAAATAACCGTAATTCTGTGTAGACGGGTGCCCCCAGCGACGCTGCGTCCCTAGAAACCTGAACAAAAACAAATTTTCGAAATATTTGTAAATTATCGACTTAATAGTCGTTATCCAGCAAAAGTCAAAAGTCTATATAGCCCCTGCCCGCGCGCACAAACATCTTCAATTTCTCGTAACAGTAACTGATATATCTCAAGTTAACTAACAACAATGATCATGGTCATGCAGGTATCCAGTCAGGAACTTCAATGATCTGACCGAAGATCCAAGCGTGGGACTGTGGTAGGGGTAAAATTACGTGTCATTAGCTCTCGTTACTCTAACCTCGCTTGAAGCTAATTTGATTGTTGGTTACCTTTGCGATTGGAGTTTTATTGTTAATAGCGATAAATCTAATCGTTAGCTTGTGCCATCCTATGTTGGGATTAGCACGAATAAATTAATCGACGTTTCTTTTTCCCCTTCTTCGGTATTTGTATTTAGCTAGGTTAGATTGGCTCATTCTGTCTGAGACCTGAATTTCTTTGTCTAGGGCGTAATATAATTAGTATATGTTGACGTTGGTTGTTCAGCGTGTTTGTATCTATAACAATATCTATTTTGTTAATTCTTGTATATAGCTAGTTGTTTAATATTAGATATATCGTGGCATAATATTTTAGATTTCACATATTCTATAATAGTTATTAGCATTAAGAAAAATGTACATGTCGAAAAAGAAATCTTTTCAACAAATATCATCAGAGTTGCACAAAGTCAAACCTCAGCTTCGTGAAAATGAAAAAGTAACAGTGGATGATTGTAAAAACATATCACAGTCTTTGAAGGATTGTAAATACAGACATTATGCTCATCTCTTCAAAATAATAAACGAAAATACCAATTTTCGAAACTTTCATTTTTACAAGTCTGAAATCAGAAATGTCACTCTCTCAACTGAGGAGTTAACGCAGGCAATTCCCAAGTACAATTTGTGCCTTAAACCAGAACCTCCAACCGTATCTTGTGTCAGTTACGAATTGTTATGTGCCCATTTCCAACTGCCCAACACTTTGCGAAATCGTACGCGAATTTACAAGGTATGGTTGAAGTTACACAAAGCTTCAGCAAAGCTGTCCGCAGTGAATCCATACAATAATTATCGTCCCATCGATTCGCCCACTTACGACGAAGAACCAGCGCTTGATTGGTTCGCGTTGAGTCCATTAGAAACGGCTTCAAATAATGATTTGTGTTTGGAAAAGAAATCCGCATTCGATGACTTCAGGTCGTCCCCGGATTGCCAAGTTTTAAATGACGACCACTCAGAACAGCTTAATTTACCACGGCTATGTGATCTTGTAGACGCCAACCACTTTAATACCAAGTCATCATCACCTTCCTCCTGCCATACAGTTCTCCTTCCGAATTCGACGCCGCCAGAGATTGCGCCCAATCAGGCAACAATTAAAGTATCGCCAGACATACGGCGTGTGACGAAAGCCATTTTGAATATTTCAAGCCCTAACGTTTCGGCCGACGTCCTTCCAATCGGCACCAAGAATGTCGAAAGCCTTACCCGCGATTCCATTATTGAGGGTTCGTACATTATGGATGAGCGTTTGTGGAATGAGATGTTTTCAAATGGTCAATTAAACACCTTCACGTATCCCTACATTCTGAAAAAGACAATCGAAAAATACGTGAACAATACTTGCATCATCAATATTGAACATAAAAAATATTTAAAAAACAACAAAATAACAGTGACAGCGTCCTGCAAACATACTGAATGCAAAAAATTTAAAATTATCTTATCCGATCGTACCTTAACTGTACATAGTACAAACTTCAATTATTGTCACAGTCAGTATTTGACCCGGCAGCTAAGAGGAGCCGAAAGGACTATTGAGAAAAATAAACTTTTAAAAACAAAACCGCTTGCTCGCAAGAAAGAGTGCCTATTAAATTTAAACCATCCTCGTTTAAAAGAGGCAAAAAATCTCCAAACCGTAAAGTCAGATGCTACGGTCAGGAAGGCTCGATCGGAGGCTATAGGCATGAATAATCGTTCAAAAGATGACATTTTGGACCTGTTTTTATACCAAAGGGATCATTCAAATTACGTACAGGAATTGTCCTTTCCTCTAGTCGTAAAACTGTTCTGCGACGACCAAATCAACGTGATAAAAGCCACGGAAAAAACATTATTGCACCTAGATGCAACGGGTGGTGTGTGCAGGCCACCAAACGGCGACAAAAATATGAAAAGAATATTTTTGTACAGCGGTGTTATAAGAGTAAAAACAACACGGCGAATATTTTCTGTTTTTTCGATGATATCCTCGAAACACGACGCCAATACAATTTTCAAATTTTTAAATGATTTCAAGGTCTTTTGCGAGTCGAGCAACTGTTGGCCTGCATTCTCCGGGGTTGTGACAGATTTCAGTTTTGCTCTTATTAACGCAGCGTGCAAATCGTTCAATAATTGCACGTTAGCAGAATATTTAAAAATATGTTTTGACGGTGCGTTGAATGAAGAGTGTCATACACCTATATTTTTGTGTTGTGCACATATCGTCAAATGTATGTGCAACGATATAAATAAATCGAAAATTACTGAGAAGAACACGTTAAAAGACTTTTTTGTAAGCGTCATATTGATGGACGATTTAACGACAGTGGACGCCTTCATCGCAAACTTATACATTTTGTTGAATTCCGAATATTCCTCGCGAGCGGTTACAGACGCTTACAACAAATTGGTTTCAATTTGTTTAAATAACAGCAAAACTAAAGACCTGATCGAAACATTAGAAAAAATGCATACAACATCGTCGTCTGTATTCAAAGAGGGCGAAACCAAGAAGGAGGCCTTATATTCTGGTAGTCCGTATTACGCTAGGTGTAAGGCCATTATGGAAAATACATTAATCGAAGCTGCGGGACAGGAACATAACGAATATTTCGATCCGGCACTGTACGGCACATTTATTACAAAGTATATACCATATCTACCTTTGTGGTGTAACCTATTAAAAACTGGTCGCACAAGCAACTCTCCGGTGGAAAATTACTTTGGTCAGTTGAAACATAACGTTTTAAATGGCCAACGAAATTTGAGATGCACTCAGTTGGTTCGGAAATTGTTGTCTGACGTTTTGTCTTTATCCAAAGAAATACTGAACCGGATTCCCAAAGCAAGACTTGCCAAAACCCCAAAGTTGCCACAGGCGCATGAAGTATGGAGTAGGAAGAAAAAACCTATCCATAGTCATTTCGATGGCAGATTTTTAAAGGAGATAAAAATTAAACCAGAATTGCTGGAATTCGACGATGCTACATTTTGCAAATACTGCCGTCGCGGTACAAGTCCGGGGAGTTTTACGACGAAATGGGTCGCGTGCAACATTTGCGACGAGTGGGTGCACCAGTCTTGTGCAAGACCAGAAGGCTGCGAGGCAGTTGTTTTCACGGACTCCGAAGAATTCGTATGTGAATATTGTCGCAGCAGTCCGAAATTGATAGACACTCCGGTTGACTGGACCCTCCCTAATTCACCATCAGAGTACGGTTCTGATCCACAGGCTCCACATATAAACGTATACCCGAATGGTTTGGTGTTGGAACCAGAATATTATACGCAGATTGACAGAGGGTACATAGTCACTAAAATGGAATCATTATCCTTTTCAATGAACACACTACACCATGACGATTATGCAACCCTACAGCCGCACCAGTATTTGTCCGGGTTTGTACTGGAACACGCATGCCATATACAAAACAATGACAAATTTAATATAGTGAATGTTGAAAAGTCCACGTACATATTTGGAGGTGGTAAACGCACGCAAGATTTCCTAGAAAATCTTTCTATCCCCATAGAAACCGACACCGTCTTTCTGATATGCCTGTGCCAGCACTTTACCATGGTCGTACTATCAGTGAAGAATAAATACATCACAGTAATCGATCCGTTAGGCCAAGAAAAGTCATTGAGTAAATCCTATTTGGAGGAAGTAAATAAACTCTTAATCGAAAAAAATATCACGTCAGACATCACCAAAGTTAATATACTAAATCACATAAAACAAAACGACACCTACAACTGTGGACCGATGTTGATTTATTTTTTTACATGTTTAGCCGAGGGCAAGTGCTTGTCGCCGATTGAAACTCTAGATTTCGACTTTTATAGAAACCAAATAAAAAAAATGTTACTGGAAAACAGTGATCGAATGGATCAATTGTGTTTTTTCTGCACAAGAATCATAAGGGAGGTTGATGAATTTTTCTTGTGTCGCTTCTGTGACAGAAAAATTCATCTTAACAACAACTGTATTTTGTCGATAACAGAAAAACGTGAAAACGTCTCTATAAATCGCAAAGTACTAAGTCTCAACAATACTTGCCAATTGTGTACCATCTTCTTCAAGAATTTACAGCAGTGAAGGTATTATTTATTATGATTCTGTATTGTGGAGGCTGGCTGGTATTCTACTTATAACTTCCCAGAGCCCTGTTGAGTTTTTCAATTGGTGGAGGCGAAAAAATATTTTTTCCCAAACATGCAATGAAATATTGATGATACGTTCTTCTTATTTGCCGGGGAAGTATCACGTTTCAGGCGCGGCTAGACAATTGGTCTATAATGAAAATTCATACAACCGGTGCAGGCCTAGGCCTGCAACTCACTTTTTTTTAATTTCCATTTGACATATTTGTGACACAGCATCTAGGCATTCCGCCCTTTAAAAAAGCTACAAGCAATATTTACTCTATGGTTCGCTATGACATTCTGCCAATACAGCTATTAAAAAATCATGAACCATATTTGCTATATAGGTATCGCAGTTTTATTTATGTAAAAAAGATCAGTATCATGAAAAATTTGTTTGATTGAACAGAGGTTATATAATTTTGATTGTCAATAATTAATAACAAGTGTCGTTCGACAGGTCTATGCTAAGGATTCGTTCAGAAACATAATTACGCAATCTTCGAATCGTATGATACGTGTTAGTTTTTTTTAATTCACTTATAATTTCTCAAGTAATACATTTTTTGATTTACAGATTTTTATTTATTTATTTATTTCATTGCATGTTTGAGAAAAGCACTATACAGACATCGGCGGGGAACGGAAGTTGTCGGCCTCGTAACTATCCGGCCTCACTTCTTTCGGCCGTATATAATACTCGGCCTGCAACATCCTCCTTCCCGGCCTCTGTAGTAATGTACTATAGCAGCTGATTTTCTTTTATATTATTTAAAAAAGGGACGACTAACTGGTTTCAGTCGGGTTATCGGTCCTTATTTTAGAACCATTCCACCTATTTCCCTGATCGCTCCTGGGATTACTAGTTATCTGCCCTCACCGCCGTCACTCCGTTGAACCTTCCTGCCTTGCAGATGCCTATTATTTTCTCAATCGTTAGGTCTTGTAGTCATCTTCCTCTAGCGTGTCCCTTCCGGTTCCTTCCCATCTCTCCATTGCGTATGATGGGCATTTTGCTATTAGATGTATTCTTGTTTCTTCTTCCCCGCATTTGGTCATCTTTTATCTTCAGAATAGTTAGGTAGATAACTGTCCTATGATTAATCTGATGGTCAACATTGGATTATTCCTCTAGACCTTGCCATCTTCGGGTTGCTTCTTGTATCGCTCTTCGCCCTATAAACTTATTTTGAAATAAATGATTTTCTGCTTCATTGCCGACGGGCCTTCTGCCTCCTAGTAGTTGCGGGCTATTCTCTCAAACGAAACGAGGTAGAGCTCTACTAAAAGCGGATTATTAAAGCTTGTTGTATTAGTTATGATACTTTATAAGTCGCATCCCATTCATCGATCTAGAAATCGGGTGAAAAAAATGATGTTTCTTCCTATTTTCTGTAAAGCCGTCGGCCGCCAAGTCATATCTCGCAAACAAAACGAGGTAGAGGTTTGACCAAAATTGATTATGAAAGCCTTGTCAATATACAACATTATGTTTATAGTGGCATCCCATTCATCGATCTAAAAATAAGTTAAAAAAAAACCTTCTTGCTTAACGTTCACGGCCCGTCGGGCGCCCAAGACATTGCGTGTCTCTACTCTCGAACAAAATGAGGTAGAGCTCTACTAAAACTTGTTTCTGAAAGCTTTGTTATTGTGCTATAATAAATTTATAGCAGCATCCCATTCATCGATCTAGAAATCGGGTGAAATAAATGATTTTCTGCTTCATTGCCGACGGGCCTTCTGCCTCCTAGTAGTTGCGTGCTATTCTCTCAAACGAAACGAGGTAGAGCTCTACTAAAAGCGGATTATTAAAGCCTGTCGTATTAGTTATGATAATTTATAAGTCGCATCCCATTCATCGATCTAGAAATCGGGTGAAAAAAATGATGTTTCTGCCTATTTTCTGTATAGCCGTCGGCCGCCAAGTCATATCTCGCAAACAAAACGAGGTAGAGGTTTAACCAAAATTGATTATGAAAGCCTTGTCAATATACAACATTTTGTTTATAGTGGCATCCCATTCATCGATCTAGAAATAAGTTAAAAAAAGATCCTTCTTGCTTAACGCTCACGGCCCGTCGGGCGCCCAAGACATTGCGTGTCTCTACTCTCGAACAAAATGAGGTAGAGCTCTACTAAAACGTGTATCTGAAAGCTTTTTAATTGTGCTATAATAAATTTATAGCAGCATCCCATTCATCGATCTAGAAATCAGGTGAAATAAATGATTTTCTGCTTCATTGCCGACGGGCCTTCAGCCTCCTAGTAGTTGCGGCCTATTCTCTCAAACGAAACGAGGTAGAGCTCTACTAAAAGCGGATTATTAAAGCCTGTTGTATTAGTTATGATAATTTATAAGTCGCATCCCATTCATCGATCTAGAAATCGGGTGAAAAAAATGATGTTTCTTCCTATTTTCTGTATAGCCGTCGGCCGCCAAGTCATATCTCGCAAACAAAACGAGGTAGAGGTTTAACCAAAATTGATTATGAAAGCCTTGTCAATATACAACATTATGTTTATAGTGGCATCCCATTCATCGATCTAGAAATAAGTTAAAAAAAGATCCTTCTTGCTTAACGCTCACGGCCCGTCGGGCGCCCAAGACATTGCGTGTCTCTACTCTCGAACAAAATGAGGTAGAGCTCAACTAAAACTTGTATCTGAAAGCTTTTTAATTGTGCTATAATAAATTTATAGCAGCATCCCATTCATCGATCTAGAAATCGGGTGAAATAAATGATTTTCTGCTTCGTTGCCGACGGGCCTTCAGCCTCCTAGTAGTTGCGGCCTATTCTCTCAAACGAAACGAGGTAGAGCTCTACTAAAAGCGGATTATTAAAAGCCTGTTGTATTAGTTATGATAATTTATAAGTCGCATCCCATTCATCGATCTAGAAATTGGGTGAAAAAAATGATGTTTCTTCCTATTTTCTGTATAGCCGTCGGCCGCCAAGTCATATCTCGCAAACAAAACGAGGTAGAGGTTTAACCAAAATTGATTATGAAAGCCTTGTCAATATACAACATTATGTTTATAGTGGCATCCCATTCATCGATCTAGAAATAAGTTAAAAAAAGATCCTTCTTGCTTAACGCTCACGGCCCGTCGGGCGCCCAAGACATTGCGTGTCTCTACTCTCGAACAAAATGAGGTAGAGCTCTACTAAAACTTGTATCTGAAAGCTTTTTAATTGTGCTATAATAAATTTATAGCAGCATCCCATTCATCGATCTAGAAATCAGGTGAAATAAATGATTTTCTGCTTCATTGCCGACGGGCCCTCAGCCTCCTAGTAGTTGCGGCCTATTCTCTCAAACGAAACGAGGTAGAGCTGTACTAAAAGCGGATTATTAAAGCCTGTTGTATTAGTTATGATAATTTATAAGTCGCATCCCATTCATCGATCTAGAAATCGGGTGAAAAAAATGATGTTTCTTCCTATTTTCTGTATAGCCGTCGGCCGCCAAGTCATATCTCGCAAACAAAACGAGGTAGAGGTTTAACCAAAATTGATTATGAAAGCCTTGTCAATATACAACATTATGTTTATAGTGGCATCCCATTCATCGATCTAAAAATAAGTTAAAAAAAAACCTTCTTGCTTAACGTTCACGGCCCGTCGGGCGCCCAAGACATTGCGTGTCTCTACTCTCGAACAAAATGAGGTAGAGCTCTACTAAAACTTGTATCTGAAAGCTTTGTTATTGTGCTATAATAAATTTATAGCAGCATCCCATTCATCGATCTAGAAACCAGGTGAATTAAATGATTTTCTGCTTCATTGCCGACGGGCCTTCAGTCTCCTAGTAGTTGCGGGCTATTCTCTCAAACGAAACGAGGTAGAGCTCTACTAAAAACGGATTATTAAAGCCTGTTGTATTAGTAATGATAATTTGTAAGTCGCATCCCATTCATCGATCTAGAAATAAGTTAAAAAAAAACCTTCTTGCTCAACGCTCACGGCCCGTCGGGCGCCCAAGACATTGCGTGTCTCTACTCTCGAACAAAATGAGGTAGAGCTCTACTAAAACTTGTTTCTGAAAGCTTTGTTATTGTGCTATAATAAATTTATAGCAGCATCCCATTCATCGATCTAGAAATCGGGTGAAAAAAATGATGTTTCTTCCTATTTTCTGTATAGCCGTCGGCCGCCAAGTCATATCTCGCAAACAAAACAAGGTAGAGGTTTAACCAAAATTGATTATGAAAGCCTTGTCAATATACAACATTATGTTTATAGTGGCATCCCATTCATCGATCTAGAAATAAGTAAAAAAAAAATCCTTCTTGCTCAACGCTCACGGCCCGTCGGGCGCCCAAGACATTGCGTGTCTCTACTCTCGAACAAAACGAGGTAGAGCTCTACTAAAACTTGTTTCTGAAAGCTTTGTTATTGTGCTATAATAAATTTATAGCAGCATCCCATTCATCGATCTAGAAATCAGGTGAAATAAATGATTTTCTGCTTCATTGCCGACGGGCCTTCAGCCTCCTAGTAGTTGCGGGCTATTCTCTCAAACGAAACGAGGTAGAGCTCTACTAAAACTTGTTTCTGAAAGCTTTTTTATTGTGCTATAATAAATTTATAGCAGCATCCCATTCATCGATCTAGAAATCAGGTGAAATAAATGATTTTCTGCTTCATTGCCGACGGGCCTTCAGCCTCCTAGTAGTTGCGGCCTATTCTCTCAAACGAAACGAGGTAGAGCTCTACTAAAAGCGGATTATTAAAGCCTGTTGTATTAGTTATGATAATTTATAAGTCGCATCCCATTCATCGATCTAGAAATCGGGTGAAAAAAATGATGTTTCTTCCTATTTTCTGTATAGCCGTCGGCCGCCAAGTCATATCTCGCAAACAAAACGAGGTAGAGGTTTAACCAAAATTGATTATGAAAGCCTTGTCAATATACAACATTATGTTTATAGTGGCATCCCATTCATCGATCTAGAAATAAGTTAAAAAAAGATCCTTCTTGCTTAACGCTCACGGCCCGTCGGGCGCCCAAGACATTGCGTGTCTCTACTCTCGAACAAAATGAGGTAGAGCTCTACTCAAACTTGTATCTGAAAGCTTTTTAATTGTGCTATAATAAATTTATAGCAGCATCCCATTCATCGATCTAGAAATCAGGTGAAATAAATGATTTTCTGCTTCATTGCCGACGGGCCTTCAGCCTCCTAGTAGTTGCGGCCTATTCTCTCAAACGAAACGAGGTAGAGCTCTACTAAAAGCGGATTATTAAAGCCTGTTGTATTAGTTATGATAATTTATAAGTCGCATCCCATTCATCGATCTAGAAATCGGGTGAAAAAAATGATGTTTCTTCCTATTTTCTGTATAGCCGTCGGCCGCCAAGTCATATCTCGCAAACAAAACGAGGTAGAGGTTTAACCAAAATTGATTATGAAAGCCTTGTCAATATACAACATTATGTTTATAGTGGCATCCCATTCATCGATCTAGAAATAAGTTAAAAAAAGATCCTTCTTGCTTAACGCTCACGGCCCGTCGGGCGCCCAAGACATTGCGTGTCTCTACTCTCGAACAAAATGAGGTAGAGCTCAACTAAAACTTGTATCTGAAAGCTTTTTAATTGTGCTATAATAAATTTATAGCAGCATCCCATTCATCGATCTAGAAATCGGGTGAAATAAATGATTTTCTGCTTCGTTGCCGACGGGCCTTCAGCCTCCTAGTAGTTGCGGCCTATTCTCTCAAACGAAACGAGGTAGAGCTCTACTAAAAGCGGATTATTAAAGCCTGTTGTATTAGTTATGATAATTTATAAGTCGCATCCCATTCATCGATCTAGAAATCGGGTGAAAAAAATGATGTTTCTTCCTATTTTCTGTATAGCCGTCGGCCGCCAAGTCATATCTCGCAAACAAAACGAGGTAGAGGTTTAACCAAAATTGATTATGAAAGCCTTGTCAATATACAACATTATGTTTATAGTGGCATCCCATTCATCGATCTAGAAATAAGTTAAAAAAAGATCCTTCTTGCTTAACGCTCACGGCCCGTCGGGCGCCCAAGACATTGCGTGTCTCTACTCTCGAACAAAATGAGGTAGAGCTCTACTAAAACTTGTATCTGAAAGCTTTTTAATTGTGCTATAATAAATTTATAGCAGCATCCCATTCATCGATCTAGAAATCAGGTGAAATAAATGATTTTCTGCTTCATTGCCGACGGGCCCTCAGCCTCCTAGTAGTTGCGGCCTATTCTCTCAAACGAAACGAGGTAGAGCTGTACTAAAAGCGGATTATTAAAGCCTGATGTATTAGTTATGATAATTTATAAGTCGCATCCCATTCATCGATCTAGAAATCGGGTGAAAAAAATGATGTTTCTTCCTATTTTCTGTATAGCCGTCGGCCGCCAAGTCATATCTCGCAAACAAAACGAGGTAGAGGTTTAACCAAAATTGATTATGAAAGCCTTGTCAATATACAACATTGTGTTTATAGTGGCATCCCATTCATCGATCTAAAAATAAGTTAAAAAAAAACCTTCTTGCTTAACGTTCACGGCCCGTCGGGCGCCCAAGACATTGCGTGTCTCTACTCTCGAACAAAATGAGGTAGAGCTCTACTAAAACTTGTATCTGAAAGCTTTGTTATTGTGCTATAATAAATTTATAGCAGCATCCCATTCATCGATCTAGAAACCAGGTGAATTAAATGATTTTCTGCTTCATTGCCGACGGGCCTTCAGTCTCCTAGTAGTTGCGGGCTATTCTCTCAAACGAAACGAGGTAGAGCTCTACTAAAAACGGATTATTAAAGCCTGTTGTATTAGTAATGATAATTTGTAAGTCGCATCCCATTCATCGATCTAGAAATAAGTTAAAAAAAAACCTTCTTGCTCAACGCTCACGGCCCGTCGGGCGCCCAAGACATTGCGTGTCTCTACTCTCGAACAAAATGAGGTAGAGCTCTACTAAAACTTGTTTCTGAAAGCTTTGTTATTGTGCTATAATAAATTTATAGCAGCATCCCATTCATCGATCTAGAAATCGGGTGAAAAAAATGATGTTTCTTCCTATTTTCTGTATAGCCGTCGGCCGCCAAGTCATATCTCGCAAACAAAACAAGGTAGAGGTTTAACCAAAATTGATTATGAAAGCCTTGTCAATATACAACATTATGTTTATAGTGGCATCCCATTCATCGATCTAGAAATAAGTAAAAAAAAAATCCTTCTTGCTCAACGCTCACGGCCCGTCGGGCGCCCAAGACATTGCGTGTCTCTACTCTCGAACAAAACGAGGTAGAGCTCTACTAAAACTTGTTTCTGAAAGCTTTGTTATTGTGCTATAATAAATTTATAGCAGCATCCCATTCATCGATCTAGAAATCAGGTGAAATAAATGATTTTCTGCTTCATTGCCGACGGGCCTTCAGCCTCCTAGTAGTTGCGGGCTATTCTCTCAAACGAAACGAGGTAGAGCTCTACTAAAACTTGTTTCTGAAAGCTTTTTTATTGTGCTATAATAAATTTATAGCAGCATCCCATTCATCGATCTAGAAATCAGGTGAAATAAATGATTTTCTGCTTCATTGCCGACGGGCCTTCAGCCTCCTAGTAGTTGCGGCCTATTCTCTCAAACGAAACGAGGTAGAGCTCTACTAAAAGCGGATTATTAAAGCCTGTTGTATTAGTTATGATAATTTATAAGTCGCATCCCATTCATCGATCTAGAAATCGGGTGAAAAAAATGATGTTTCTTCCTATTTTCTGTATAGCCGTCGGCCGCCAAGTCATATCTCGCAAACAAAACGAGGTAGAGGTTTAACCAAAATTGATTATGAAAGCCTTGTCAATATACAACATTATGTTTATAGTGGCATCCCATTCATCGATCTAGAAATAAGTTAAAAAAAGATCCTTCTTGCTTAACGCTCACGGCCCGTCGGGCGCCCAAGACATTGCGTGTCTCTACTCTCGAACAAAATGAGGTAGAGCTCTACTCAAACTTGTATCTGAAAGCTTTTTAATTGTGCTATAATAAATTTATAGCAGCATCCCATTCATCGATCTAGAAATCAGGTGAAATAAATGATTTTCTGCTTCATTGCCGACGGGCCTTCAGCCTCCTAGTAGTTGCGGCCTATTCTCTCAAACGAAACGAGGTAGAGCTGTACTAAAAGCGGATTATTAAAGCCTGTTGTATTAGTTATGATAATTTATAAGTCGCATCCCATTCATCGATCTAGAAATCGGGTGAAAAAAATGATGTTTCTTCCTATTTTCTGTATAGCCGTCGGCCGCCAAGTCATATCTCGCAAACAAAACGAGGTAGAGGTTTAACCAAAATTGATTATGAAAGCCTTGTCAATATACAACATTGTGTTTATAGTGGCATCCCATTCATCGATCTAAAAATAAGTTAAAAAAAAACCTTCTTGCTTAACGCTCACGGCCCGTCGGGCGCCCAAGACATTGCGTGTCTCTACTCTCGAACAAAATGAGGTAGAGCTCTACTAAAACTTGTTTCTGAAAGCTTTGTTATTGTGCTATAATAAATTTATAGCAGCATCCCATTCATCGATCTAGAAATCAGGTGAAATAAATGATTTTCTGCTTCATTGCCGACGGGCCTTCAGCCTCCTAGTAGTTGCGGCCTATTCTCTCAAACGAAACGAGGTAGAGCTCTACTAAAAGCGGATTATTAAAGCCTGTTGTATTAGTTATGATAATTTATAAGTCGCATCCCATTCATCGATCTAGAAATCGGGTGAAAAAAATGATGTTTCTTCCTATTTTCTGTATAGCCGTCGGCCGCCAAGTCATATCTCGCAAACAAAACAAGGTAGAGGTTTAACCAAAATTGATTATCAAAGCCTTGTCAATATGCAACATTATGTTTATAGTGGCATCCCATTCAACGATCTAGAAATAAGTTTAAAAAAAAACCTTCTTGCTTAACGCTCACGGCCCGTCGGGCGCCTAAGACATTGCGTGTCTCTTCTCTCGAACAAAACGAGGTAGAGCTCTACTAAAACTTGTTTCTGAAAGCTTTGTTATTGTGCTATAATAAATTTATAGCAACATCCCATTCATCGATCTAGAAATCAGGTGAAATAAATGATTTTCTGCTTCATTGCCGACGGGCCTTCAGCCTCCTAGTAGTTGCGGCCTATTCTCTCAAACGAAACGAGGTAGAGCTCTACTAAAAGCGGATTATTAAAGCCTGTTGTATTAGTTATGATAATTTATAAGTCGCATCCCATTCATCGATCTAGAAATCGGGTGAAAAAAAATGATGTTTCTTCCTATTTTCTGTATAGCCGTCGGCCGCCAAGTCATATCTCGCAAACAAAACGAGGTAGAGGTTTAACCAAAATTGATTATGAAAGCCTTGTCAATATACAACATTATGTTTATAGTGGCATCCCATTCATCGATCTAGAAATAAGTTAAAAAAAGATCCTTCTTGCTTAACGCTCACGGCCCGTCGGGCGCCCAAGACATTGCGTGTCTCTACTCTCGAACAAAATGAGGTAGAGCTCTACTAAAACGTGTATCTGAAAGCTTTTTAATTGTGCTATAATAAATTTATAGCAGCATCCCATTCATCGATCTAGAAATCAGGTGAAATAAATGATTTTCTGCTTCATTGCCGACGGGCCTTCAGCCTCCTAGTAGTTGCGGCCTATTCTCTCAAACGAAACGAGGTAGAGCTCTACTAAAAGCGGATTATTAAAGCCTGTTGTATTAGTTATGATAATTTATAAGTCGCATCCCATTCATCGATCTAGAAATCGGGTGAAAAAAATGATGTTTCTTCCTATTTTCTGTATAGCCGTCGGCCGCCAAGTCATATCTCGCAAACAAAACGAGGTAGAGGTTTAACCAAAATTGATTATGAAAGCCTTGTCAATATACAACATTATGTTTATAGTGGCATCCCATTCATCGATCTAGAAATAAGTTAAAAAAAGATCCTTCTTGCTTAACGCTCACGGCCCGTCGGGCGCCCAAGATATTGCGTGTCTCTACTCTCGAACAAAATGAGGTAGAGCTCAACTAAAACTTGTATCTGAAAGCTTTTTAATTGTGCTATAATAAATTTATAGCAGCATCCCATTCATCGATCTAGAAATCGGGTGAAATAAATGATTTTCTGCTTCGTTGCCGACGGGCCTTCAGCCTCCTAGTAGTTGCGGCCTATTCTCTCAAACGAAACGAGGTAGAGCTCTACTAAAAGCGGATTATTAAAAGCCTGTTGTATTAGTTATGATAATTTATAAGTCGCATCCCATTCATCGATCTAGAAATTGGGTGAAAAAAATGATGTTTCTTCCTATTTTCTGTATAGCCGTCGGCCGCCAAGTCATATCTCGCAAACAAAACGAGGTAGAGGTTTAACCAAAATTGATTATGAAAGCCTTGTCAATATACAACATTATGTTTATAGTGGCATCCCATTCATCGATCTAGAAATAAGTTAAAAAAAGATCCTTCTTGCTTAACGCTCACGGCCCGTCGGGCGCCCAAGACATTGCGTGTCTCTACTCTCGAACAAAATGAGGTAGAGCTCTACTAAAACTTGTATCTGAAAGCTTTTTAATTGTGCTATAATAAATTTATAGCAGCATCCCATTCATCGATCTAGAAATCAGGTGAAATAAATGATTTTCTGCTTCATTGCCGACGGGCCCTCAGCCTCCTAGTAGTTGCGGCCTATTCTCTCAAACGAAACGAGGTAGAGCTGTACTAAAAGCGGATTATTAAAGCCTGTTGTATTAGTTATGATAATTTATAAGTCGCATCCCATTCATCGATCTAGAAATCGGGTGAAAAAAATGATGTTTCTTCCTATTTTCTGTATAGCCGTCGGCCGCCAAGTCATATCTCGCAAACAAAACGAGGTAGAGGTTTAACCAAAATTGATTATGAAAGCCTTGTCAATATACAACATTATGTTTATAGTGGCATCCCATTCATCGATCTAAAAATAAGTTAAAAAAAAACCTTCTTGCTTAACGTTCACGGCCCGTCGGGCGCCCAAGACATTGCGTGTCTCTACTCTCGAACAAAATGAGGTAGAGCTCTACTAAAACTTGTATCTGAAAGCTTTGTTATTGTGCTATAATAAATTTATAGCAGCATCCCATTCATCGATCTAGAAACCAGGTGAATTAAATGATTTTCTGCTTCATTGCCGACGGGCCTTCAGTCTCCTAGTAGTTGCGGGCTATTCTCTCAAACGAAACGAGGTAGAGCTCTACTAAAAACGGATTATTAAAGCCTGTTGTATTAGTAATGATAATTTGTAAGTCGCATCCCATTCATCGATCTAGAAATAAGTTAAAAAAAAACTTCTTGCTCAACGCTCACGGCCCGTCGGGCGCCCAAGACATTGCGTGTCTCTACTCTCGAACAAAATGAGGTAGAGCTCTACTAAAACTTGTTTCTGAAAGCTTTGTTATTGTGCTATAATAAATTTATAGCAGCATCCCATTCATCGATCTAGAAATCGGGTGAAAAAAATGATGTTTCTTCCTATTTTCTGTATAGCCGTCGGCCGCCAAGTCATATCTCGCAAACAAAACGAGGTAGAGGTTTAACCAAAATTGATTATGAAAGCCTTGTCAATATACAACATTATGTTTATAGTGGCATCCCATTCATCGATCTAGAAATAAGTAAAAAAAAAATCCTTCTTGCTCAACGCTCACGGCCCGTCGGGCGCCCAAGACATTGCGTGTCTCTACTCTCGAACAAAACGAGGTAGAGCTCTACTAAAACTTGTTTCTGAAAGCTTTGTTATTGTGCTATAATAAATTTATAGCAGCATCCCATTCATCGATCTAGAAATCAGGTGAAATAAATGATTTTCTGCTTCATTGCCGACGGGCCTTCAGCCTCCTAGTAGTTGCGGCCTATTCTCTCAAACGAAACGAGGTAGAGCTCTACTAAAAGCGGATTATTAAAGCCTGTTGTATTAGTTATGATAATTTATAAGTCGCATCCCATTCATCGATCTAGAAATCGGGTGAAAAAAATGATGTTTCTTCCTATTTTCTGTATAGCCGTCGGCCGCCAAGTCATATCTCGCAAACAAAACAAGGTAGAGGTTTAACCAAAATTGATTATCAAAGCCTTGTCAATATGCAACATTATGTTTATAGTGGCATCCCATTCAACGATCTAGAAATAAGTTTAAGTTTCTGAAAGCTTTGTTATTGTGCTATAATAAATTTATAGCAACATCCCATTCATCGATCTAGAAATCAGGTGAAATAAATGATTTTCTGCTTCATTGCCGACGGGCCTTCAGCCTCCTAGTAGTTGCGGCCTATTCTCTCAAACGAAACGAGGTAGAGCTCTACTAAAAGCGGATTATTAAAGCCTGTTGTATTAGTTATGATAATTTATAAGTCGCATCCCATTCATCGATCTAGAAATCGGGTGAAAAAAAATGATGTTTCTTCCTATTTTCTGTATAGCCGTCGGCCGCCAAGTCATATCTCGCAAACAAAACGAGGTAGAGGTTTAACCAAAATTGATTATGAAAGCCTTGTCAATATACAACATTATGTTTATAGTGGCATCCCATTCATCGATCTAGAAATAAGTTAAAAAAAGATCCTTCTTGCTTAACGCTCACGGCCCGTCGGGCGCCCAAGACATTGCGTGTCTCTACTCTCGAACAAAATGAGGTAGAGCTCTACTAAAACGTGTATCTGAAAGCTTTTTAATTGTGCTATAATAAATTTATAGCAGCATCCCATTCATCGATCTAGAAATCAGGTGAAATAAATGATTTTCTGCTTCATTGCCGACGGGCCTTCAGCCTCCTAGTAGTTGCGGCCTATTCTCTCAAACGAAACGAGGTAGAGCTCTACTAAAAGCGGATTATTAAAGCCTGTTGTATTAGTTATGATAATTTATAAGTCGCATCCCATTCATCGATCTAGAAATCGGGTGAAAAAAATGATGTTTCTTCCTATTTTCTGTATAGCCGTCGGCCGCCAAGTCATATCTCGCAAACAAAACGAGGTAGAGGTTTAACCAAAATTGATTATGAAAGCCTTGTCAATATACAACATTATGTTTATAGTGGCATCCCATTCATCGATCTAAAAATAAGTTAAAAAAAAACCTTCTTGCTTAACGTTCACGGCCCGTCGGGCGCCCAAGACATTGCGTGTCTCTACTCTCGAACAAAATGAGGTAGAGCTCTACTAAAACTTGTATCTGAAAGCTTTGTTATTGTGCTATAATAAATTTATAGCAGCATCCCATTCATCGATCTAGAAACCAGGTGAATTTAATGATTTTCTGCTTCATTGCCGACGGGCCTTCAGTCTCCTAGTAGTTGCGGGCTATTCTCTCAAACGAAACGAGGTAGAGCTCTACTAAAAACGGATTATTAAAGCCTGTTGTATTAGTAATGATAATTTGTAAGTTGCATCCCATTCATCGATCTAGAAATAAGTTAAAAAAAAACCTTCTTGCTCAACGCTCACGGCCCGTCGGGCGCCCAAGACATTGCGTGTCTCTACTCTCGAACAAAATGAGGTAGAGCTCTACTAAAACTTGTTTCTGAAAGCTTTGTTATTGTGCTATAATAAATTTATAGCAGCATCCCATTCATCGATCTAGAAATCGGGTGAAAAAAATGATGTTTCTTCCTATTTTCTGTATAGCCGTCGGCCGCCAAGTCATATCTCGCAAACAAAACGAGGTAGAGGTTTAACCAAAATTGATTATGAAAGCCTTGTCAATATACAACATTATGTTTATAGTGGCATCCCATTCATCGATCTAGAAATAAGTAAAAAAAAAATCCTTCTTGCTCAACGCTCACGGCCCGTCGGGCGCCCAAGACATTGCGTGTCTCTACTCTCGAACAAAACGAGGTAGAGCTCTACTAAAACTTGTTTCTGAAAGCTTTGTTATTGTGCTATAATAAATTTATAGCAGCATCCCATTCATCGATCTAGAAATCAGGTGAAATAAATGATTTTCTGCTTCATTGCCGACGGGCCTTCAGCCTCCTAGTAGTTGCGGCCTATTCTCTCAAACGAAACGAGGTAGAGCTCTACTAAAAGCGGATTATTAAAGCCTGTTGTATTAGTTATGATAATTTATAAGTCGCATCCCATTCATCGATCTAGAAATCGGGTGAAAAAAATGATGTTTCTTCCTATTTTCTGTATAGCCGTCGGCCGCCAAGTCATATCTCGCAAACAAAACAAGGTAGAGGTTTAACCAAAATTGATTATCAAAGCCTTGTCAATATGCAACATTATGTTTATAGTGGCATCCCATTCAACGATCTAGAAATAAGTTTAAAAAAAAACCTTCTTGCTTAACGCTCACGGCCCGTCGGGCGCCTAAGACATTGCGTGTCTCTTCTCTCGAACAAAACGAGGTAGAGCTCTACTAAAACTTGTTTCTGAAAGCTTTGTTATTGTGCTATAATAAATTTATAGCAACATCCCATTCATCGATCTAGAAATCAGGTGAAATAAATGATTTTCTGCTTCATTGCCGACGGGCCTTCAGCCTCCTAGTAGTTGCGGCCTATTCTCTCAAACGAAACGAGGTAGAGCTCTACTAAAAGCGGATTATTAAAGCCTGTTGTATTAGTTATGATAATTTATAAGTCGCATCCCATTCATCGATCTAGAAATCGGGTGAAAAAAAATGATGTTTCTTCCTATTTTCTGTATAGCCGTCGGCCGCCAAGTCATATCTCGCAAACAAAACGAGGTAGAGGTTTAACCAAAATTGATTATGAAAGCCTTGTCAATATACAACATTATGTTTATAGTGGCATCCCATTCATCGATCTAGAAATAAGTTAAAAAAAGATCCTTCTTGCTTAACGCTCACGGCCCGTCGGGCGCCCAAGACATTGCGTGTCTCTTCTCTCGAACAAAATGAGGTAGAGCTCTACTAAAACGTGTATCTGAAAGCTTTTTAATTGTGCTATAATAAATTTATAGCAGCATCTCATTCATCGATCTAGAAATCAGGTGAAATAAATGATTTTCTGCTTCATTGCCGACGGGCCTTCAGCCTCCTAGTAGTTGCGGCCTATTCTCTCAAACGAAACGAGGTAGAGCTCTACTAAAAGCGGATTATTAAAGCCTGTTGTATTAGTTATGATAATTTATAAGTCGCATCCCATTCATCGATCTAGAAATCGGGTGAAAAAAATGATGTTTCTTCCTATTTTCTGTATAGCCGTCGGCCGCCAAGTCATATCTCGCAAACAAAACGAGGTAGAGGTTTAACCAAAATTGATTATGAAAGCCTTGTCAATATACAACATTATGTTTATAGTGGCATCCCATTCATCGATCTAGAAATAAGTTAAAAAAAGATCCTTCTTGCTTAACGCTCACGGCCCGTCGGGCGCCCAAGACATTGCGTGTCTCTACTCTCGAACAAAATGAGGTAGAGCTCAACTAAAACTTGTATCTGAAAGCTTTTTAATTGTGCTATAATAAATTTATAGCAGCATCCCATTCATCGATCTAGAAATCGGGTGAAATAAATGATTTTCTGCTTCGTTGCCGACGGGCCTTCAGCCTCCTAGTAGTTGCGGCCTATTCTCTCAAACGAAACGAGGTAGAGCTCTACTAAAAGCGGATTATTAAAAGCCTGTTGTATTAGTTATGATAATTTATAAGTCGCATCCCATTCATCGATCTAGAAATTGGGTGAAAAAAATGATGTTTCTTCCTATTTTCTGTATAGCCGTCGGCCGCCAAGTCATATCTCGCAAACAAAACGAGGTAGAGGTTTAACCAAAATTGATTATGAAAGCCTTGTCAATATACAACATTATGTTTATAGTGGCATCCCATTCATCGATCTAGAAATAAGTTAAAAAAAGATCCTTCTTGCTTAACGCTCACGGCCCGTCGGGCGCCCAAGACATTGCGTGTCTCTACTCTCGAACAAAATGAGGTAGAGCTCTACTAAAACTTGTATCTGAAAGCTTTTTAATTGTGCTATAATAAATTTATAGCAGCATCCCATTCATCGATCTAGAAATCAGGTGAAATAAATGATTTTCTGCTTCATTGCCGACGGGCCCTCAGCCTCCTAGTAGTTGCGGCCTATTCTCTCAAACGAAACGAGGTAGAGCTGTACTAAAAGCGGATTATTAAAGCCTGTTGTATTAGTTATGATAATTTATAAGTCGCATCCCATTCATCGATCTAGAAATCGGGTGAAAAAAATGATGTTTCTTCCTATTTTCTGTATAGCCGTCGGCCGCCAAGTCATATCTCGCAAACAAAACGAGGTAGAGGTTTAACCAAAATTGATTATGAAAGCCTTGTCAATATACAACATTATGTTTATAGTGGCATCCCATTCATCGATCTAAAAATAAGTTAAAAAAAAACCTTCTTGCTTAACGTTCACGGCCCGTCGGGCGCCCAAGACATTGCGTGTCTCTACTCTCGAACAAAATGAGGTAGAGCTCTACTAAAACTTGTATCTGAAAGCTTTGTTATTGTGCTATAATAAATTTATAGCAGCATCCCATTCATCGATCTAGAAACCAGGTGAATTAAATGATTTTCTGCTTCATTGCCGACGGGCCTTCAGTCTCCTAGTAGTTGCGGGCTATTCTCTCAAACGAAACGAGGTAGAGCTCTACTAAAAACGGATTATTAAAGCCTGTTGTATTAGTAATGATAATTTGTAAGTCGCATCCCATTCATCGATCTAGAAATAAGTTAAAAAAAAACTTCTTGCTCAACGCTCACGGCCCGTCGGGCGCCCAAGACATTGCGTGTCTCTACTCTCGAACAAAATGAGGTAGAGCTCTACTAAAACTTGTTTCTGAAAGCTTTGTTATTGTGCTATAATAAATTTATAGCAGCATCCTATTCATCGATCTAGAAATCGGGTGAAAAAAATGATGTTTCTTCCTATTTTCTGTATAGCCGTCGGCCGCCAAGTCATATCTCGCAAACAAAACGAGGTAGAGGTTTAACCAAAATTGATTATGAAAGCCTTGTCAATATACAACATTATGTTTATAGTGGCATCCCATTCATCGATCTAGAAATAAGTAAAAAAAAAATCCTTCTTGCTCAACGCTCACGGCCCGTCGGGCGCCCAAGACATTGCGTGTCTCTACTCTCGAACAAAACGAGGTAGAGCTCTACTAAAACTTGTTTCTGAAAGCTTTGTTATTGTGCTATAATAAATTTATAGCAGCATCCCATTCATCGATCTAGAAATCAGGTGAAATAAATGATTTTCTGCTTCATTGCCGACGGGCCTTCAGCCTCCTAGTAGTTGCGGCCTATTCTCTCAAACGAAACGAGGTAGAGCTCTACTAAAAGCGGATTATTAAAGCCTGTTGTATTAGTTATGATAATTTATAAGTCGCATCCCATTCATCGATCTAGAAATCGGGTGAAAAAAATGATGTTTCTTCCTATTTTCTGTATAGCCGTCGGCCGCCAAGTCATATCTCGCAAACAAAACGAGGTAGAGGTTTAACCAAAATTGATTATGAAAGCCTTGTCAATATACAACATTATGTTTATAGTGGCATCCCATTCATCGATCTAGAAATAAGTTAAAAAAAGATCCTTCTTGCTTAACGCTCACGGCCCGTCGGGCGCCCAAGACATTGCGTGTCTCTACTCTCGAACAAAATGAGGTAGAGCTCTACTAAAACTTGTATCTGAAAGCTTTTTAATTGTGCTATAATAAATTTATAGCAGCATCCCATTCATCGATCTAGAAATCAGGTGAAATAAATGATTTTCTGCTTCATTGCCGACGGGCCCTCAGCCTCCTAGTAGTTGCGGCCTATTCTCTCAAACGAAACGAGGTAGAGCTGTACTAAAAGCGGATTATTAAAGCCTGTTGTATTAGTTATGATAATTTATAAGTCGCATCCCATTCATCGATCTAGAAATCGGGTGAAAAAAATGATGTTTCTTCCTATTTTCTGTATAGCCGTCGGCCGCCAAGTCATATCTCGCAAACAAAACGAGGTAGAGGTTTAACCAAAATTGATTATGAAAGCCTTGTCAATATACAACATTATGTTTATAGTGGCATCCCATTCATCGATCTAAAAATAAGTTAAAAAAAAACCTTCTTGCTTAACGTTCACGGCCCGTCGGGCGCCCAAGACATTGCGTGTCTCTACTCTCGAACAAAATGAGGTAGAGCTCTACTAAAACTTGTATCTGAAAGCTTTGTTATTGTGCTATAATAAATTTATAGCAGCATTCCATTCATCGATCTAGAAACCAGGTGAATTTAATGATTTTCTGCTTCATTGCCGACGGGCCTTCAGTCTCCTAGTAGTTGCGGGCTATTCTCTCAAACGAAACGAGGTAGAGCTCTACTAAAAACGGATTATTAAAGCCTGTTGTATTAGTAATGATAATTTGTAAGTTGCATCCCATTCATCGATCTAGAAATAAGTTAAAAAAAAACCTTCTTGCTCAACGCTCACGGCCCGTCGGGCGCCCAAGACATTGCGTGTCTCTACTCTCGAACAAAATGAGGTAGAGCTCTACTAAAACTTGTTTCTGAAAGCTTTGTTATTGTGCTATAATAAATTTATAGCAGCATCCCATTCATCGATCTAGAAATCGGGTGAAAAAAATGATGTTTCTTCCTATTTTCTGTATAGCCGTCGGCCGCCAAGTCATATCTCGCAAACAAAACGAGGTAGAGGTTTAACCAAAATTGATTATGAAAGCCTTGTCAATATACAACATTATGTTTATAGTGGCATCCCATTCATCGATCTAGAAATAAGTAAAAAAAAAATCCTTCTTGCTCAACGCTCACGGCCCGTCGGGCGCCCAAGACATTGCGTGTCTCTACTCTCGAACAAAACGAGGTAGAGCTCTACTAAAACTTGTTTCTGAAAGCTTTGTTATTGTGCTATAATAAATTTATAGCAACATCCCATTCATCGATCTAGAAATCAGGTGAAATAAATGATTTTCTGCTTCATTGCCGACGGGCCTTCAGCCTCCTAGTAGTTGCGGCCTATTCTCTCAAACGAAACGAGGTAGAGCTCTACTAAAAGCGGATTATTAAAGCCTGTTGTATTAGTTATGATAATTTATAAGTCGCATCCCATTCATCGATCTAGAAATCGGGTGAAAAAAAATGATGTTTCTTCCTATTTTCTGTATAGCCGTCGGCCGCCAAGTCATATCTCGCAAACAAAACGAGGTAGAGGTTTAACCAAAATTGATTATGAAAGCCTTGTCAATATACAACATTATGTTTATAGTGGCATCCCATTCATCGATCTAGAAATAAGTTAAAAAAAGATCCTTCTTGCTTAACGCTCACGGCCCGTCGGGCGCCCAAGACATTGCGTGTCTCTTCTCTCGAACAAAATGAGGTAGAGCTCTACTAAAACGTGTATCTGAAAGCTTTTTAATTGTGCTATAATAAATTTATAGCAGCATCCCATTCATCGATCTAGAAATCAGGTGAAATAAATGATTTTCTGCTTCATTGCCGACGGGCCTTCAGCCTCCTAGTAGTTGCGGCCTATTCTCTCAAACGAAACGAGGTAGAGCTCTACTAAAAGCGGATTATTAAAGCCTGTTGTATTAGTTATGATAATTTATAAGTCGCATCCCATTCATCGATCTAGAAATCGGGTGAAAAAAATGATGTTTCTTCCTATTTTCTGTATAGCCGTCGGCCGCCAAGTCATATCTCGCAAACAAAACGAGGTAGAGGTTTAACCAAAATTGATTATGAAAGCCTTGTCAATATACAACATTATGTTTATAGTGGCATCCCATTCATCGATCTAAAAATAAGTTAAAAAAAAACCTTCTTGCTTAACGTTCACGGCCCGTCGGGCGCCCAAGACATTGCGTGTCTCTACTCTCGAACAAAATGAGGTAGAGCTCTACTAAAACTTGTATCTGAAAGCTTTGTTATTGTGCTATAATAAATTTATAGCAGCATCCCATTCATCGATCTAGAAACCAGGTGAATTTAATGATTTTCTGCTTCATTGCCGACGGGCCTTCAGTCTCCTAGTAGTTGCGGGCTATTCTCTCAAACGAAACGAGGTAGAGCTCTACTAAAAACGGATTATTAAAGCCTGTTGTATTAGTAATGATAATTTGTAAGTTGCATCCCATTCATCGATCTAGAAATAAGTTAAAAAAAAACCTTCTTGCTCAACGCTCACGGCCCGTCGGGCGCCCAAGACATTGCGTGTCTCTACTCTCGAACAAAATGAGGTAGAGCTCTACTAAAACTTGTTTCTGAAAGCTTTGTTATTGTGCTATAATAAATTTATAGCAGCATCCCATTCATCGATCTAGAAATCGGGTGAAAAAAATGATGTTTCTTCCTATTTTCTGTATAGCCGTCGGCCGCCAAGTCATATCTCGCAAACAAAACGAGGTAGAGGTTTAACCAAAATTGATTATGAAAGCCTTGTCAATATACAACATTATGTTTATAGTGGCATCCCATTCATCGATCTAGAAATAAGTTAAAAAAAGATCCTTCTTGCTTAACGCTCACGGCCCGTCGGGCGCCCAAGACATTGCGTGTCTCTACTCTCGAACAAAACGAGGTAGAGCTCTACTAAAACTTGTTTCTGAAAGCTTTGTTATTGTGCTATAATAAATTTATAGCAGCATCCCATTCATCGATCTAGAAATCAGGTGAAATAAATGATTTTCTGATTCATTGCCGACGGGCCTTCAGCCTCCTAGTAGTTGCGGGCTATTCTCTCAAACGAAACGAGGTAGAGCTCTACTAAAACTTGTTTCTGAAAGCTTTGTTATTGTGCTATACTAAATTTATAGCAGCATCCCATTCATCGATCTAGAAATCAGGTGAAATAAATGATTTTCTGCTTCATTGCCGACGGGCCTTCAGCCTCCTAGTAGTTGCGGGCTATTCTCTCAAACGAAACGAGGTAGAGCTCTACTAAAACTTGTTTCTGAAAGCTTTGTTATTGTGCTATAATAAATTTATAGCAGCATCCCATTCATCGATCTAGAAATCAGGTGAAATAAATGATTTTCTGCTTCATTGCCGACGGGCCTTCAGCCTCCTAGTAGTTGCGGCCTATTCTCTCAAACGAAACGAGGTAGAGCTCTACTAAAAACGGTTTATTAAAGCCTGTTGTATTAGTTATGATAATTTATAAGTAGCATCCCATTCATCGATCTAGAAATCGGGTGAAAAAAATGATGTTTCTTCCTATTTTCTGTATAGCCGTCGGCCGCCAAGTCATATCTCGCAAACAAAACGAGGTAGAGGTTTAACCAAAATTGATTATGAAAGCCTTGTCAATATACAACATTATGTTTATAGTGGCATCCCATTCATCGATCTAGAAATAAGTTAAAAAAAGATCCTTCTTGCTTAACGCTCACGGCCCGTCGGGCGCCCAAGACATTGCGTGTCTCTACTCTCGAACAAAATGAGGTAGAGCTCTACTAAAACTTGTATCTGAAAGCTTTTTAATTGTGTTCTGAAAGCTTTTTATATCTATAAGTTACAAAATCAATCAGTCCTATGTTATTCATTGTTAAAGATATTATAAGGTAAACCTTAAGTTGGTATTCAACTCAGTTTTCAAATGTATCTTTCGTGGGGATATCATTTGATTGTTATCTTTTCAACGGCAACGTTGAGTTCGAGTGACAGCTTAGTAAGTGAATTAAAGTGCTGTTTTTACAATGATTTCAATGAATCGCCTAATTTTTTACGTCTTTATTTGGTAGGGTTATACATTCGGCCGCCAACATTTGGCCGCCAACTTCACACTTTCGGCCGCCAACTTTTGGCCGCTAACTTCACACCGGTGAATACAAATATGACCGTATTTTCGTTGTATCTGCCTACGAGTTTTACAACAAAGAATTGTTTACAATAAAAATATTTTTCATCCCAACAGGATAATGACTTCCAAGTTTAATGAATACGTTATTATTGAAAATAAATAATTCCTTTCAGTTTTAGCCCTCTCCTTAGTTAAATATGACTTGTATATAATATAATTCTGGTTAATTAAAGACGTTGTTTATTTGCGAGTTGGAATTTAATTATATAACGCTGTTGTGGGAAGCAATTTTATCTCGTTTGGGTAACAGATAGGTACTACGTTTATTACGTCGAGGGAAACACACGTTAAATAAAATGTAAACCAAAATTCTCCTAATCAGAATCAGGGGAGAGTAAACATCTAGACTCGACCGAATAATTGTGAAATTAAGAGTTGAAACATACCTATTTTGGAAGGAAACGGTAGCGGGGATATCGGAGTAGGAATAGACACGACGTTGTTTGCGCTGCATGCCGCTCTTTCGGGCAGATTAGTGCACAATGCGCGACGGCCAGTGTATCCGAAGATATTGATTTTGGAAAGTAGCCAAAAAAGCTCATAGAGCCGGCACGCGTCAACTGCCGCGCTGCTGCCTGGCCCAATCCTGACGTCAACCCTTTTACGAATATTAAATTCTGTTTTGCCACTTCGCGACTCCACATTCTCTTGGAAAAAATATGATCTGTTTCGTAAACCTTTGCATTATTCACCATTTTCGACTGCGCATCCTGCTGCCGCTGTCGTAGTGTTTGTTTCTATACACAAAAGTTTGGCAAAACAAGATTGTTGTATTCGATGTTGCCAGGTTATAATTGTTCATACCAAGACCTTATCGACTCACAGTGAATATGTATAATAGTTAGTGTGGTATTATTTTTAAGTTTAAATCAATCATTATTAGGTGCTATTTGAATGAGAAAGAGAATCAGACTTGGTGGACCAGGGTTTTCTTAAATTACACAATTTTATACATATTGAGAAAGCAGTTATTAGACTAATAAATCAAAGCAAAAAATGAAAATAAAAAACATTTATTTCAAAATAAAAAAATGCTGTTTAAATTTTAACGCTGGGCTTATGATAGGAACTGTCACAGGACCCAAGGATATAAAAACCTCTTCTGTTACTGACTGACTGACTAACTGAGGACAACGCACAGCAGAAACTACTGCTCGTAGAGAGCTGAAATTTGGCACGTAGTTCCTTGTGAAGTGAAGGGGAGCACTAAGAGAGGATTTTACGAAATCCCCAAGGAACGGGAGCAAATGGGGTTTTTACATGATAATGTTTACGGGCATTACGGGCAAAAACTAGTAATTAAATTAAATACAATGCACATCTGTTTAGGTACAGGATATGTGCATCTATCTAAAAAATCTCGGTGTCAAGTTCACTATAAGATTGTCATCAGCCTTGGGTCGGTCCACTTGACACCTACTTTGTAGGCTGTCGGAGTTTGAAGTCGGTTTTTTTATTTTTTTTTATTTTTTTTTCGGATACAATTTCCAAACATGGGTACGATGGGACGTAAGACTCACTGTAGTCTTTGAAATTGATGCCAAAAGCATACACATGCTAACAAATTTTGAGGAGTTCCCTCATTTTCTCATAGATCCCATTATCAGAACTGAACCAAATTAAAATGAGACCAATTCGGAGGTACCATCTTTCGATTAAAAAAAGAATCATCGAAATCGGTTCACAATGGACGGAGTAATCGCGGAACATACATACAAAAAAAAAAAAAAAACATACAGACAAATTAAGAACCTCGTCCTTTTTTCGAAGTCGGTTAATAAGCATGATGACATTATCAACAAACTACAAATCTATTTAGTCCGTCGGTTAAAGTCTAGATAAAGATAGGTACGAGAAAAATGCATCAAACTCGTAACGTCAAAATTGAGTACCTAGGTCTAATTTTTTTTTCATTCGTATATTTTATTAGATAGAAAGTCGGAAAAATTTAAAAGGTAATTTTTTGTACATAAAATTTAAATAAATATTTCCTCATTTTAAAGGGCGTAAATCAAAAATGACGTGACTCATGAATTAATTAATGAATAAATGATTGAAGATTTATTGTGTCTATTTACTCAACTATTCCTGCGCATGGAAATAGTTAAGCCCCTCTTAAGCGAGAGAGATCTACGACGTCACGCACCAGTTACAAATAAAACACGTTTTTTTAAGAATAACAATAAGAATACTTTTATTGTCAAAACTTGTATTGTTTAAAGGTAAACAAATAAAAAAAAATGCAACGGGTAAACGATTCTTATTTTAACTTAACTACGTACGTACATACAGAAGTAATAAAAACCCAAAACATAAAACTCAAATATAGCAAAAGAGTCGCAGTATAGACCACTTATGGATTATGATGAAAAGCGAAATCCTGTTTTGTTAAACACATTATCATATTCCATTCGTATAATTGACATTCATTATCGAGAAACGACAAAAATGCGTATACTCGCGGCCATAAACATAAATCCAAATTATTAAACGAAGTCACCCGGGTGAAGTCGTAACGTCTTTAATGTCGATGATATAAGATGTGTGTATGTTTGTAAAGACTGGAACAGGGTCCGTGCACAAAATTTACATTTTTAGTTGAACTAATTATAATTTACCTTCATCAGATATCAACACTATCCAACCAAGAGAATCGATATTTTGAAACCACGATCCCTCAGGCGGTAGGTTAAACCAAACCACTTGCTACAATGGTAAGTATATTTTACTTATTCGTCGTGTTCTGATTGTCTTAATTGGAACTTGGTCAAAATTTGCAAACAGTTAATAATTATGTCATTTTGGAGTTGTAATTGAGCCAAACTTTAATTACCGTGAGTAAACTTGGACAAAAAAGCGTTCCCCGCAAAAGGGAACAACCCCATCTTTTCTAACGAAATAGACAGCATTTGCTTGATTAAAGAGGAGGAGGAGAGAAGGAGGCAGTGTCTTTCATAAAAGGGTAGGTTCAAGAAACATCCATCCTAAAGGCATGTCTGCGACAGTACACTTGCATCTTTTATTATATATTATGCTTGATTAAGAAATGTTCGACACAACAAAGCACATTGAAACATACTCGTCACACAAACAAAGACTTCGAAATACTGTACCATAAAGAATAATATTGGAGGAGTGATTGCCTCAAAGTTTCCTTTCACATGAGCGTTTCTACTTTTCTCTGTGAGCGAGTCCGTTTCCGTTTATCTTTGGTCGTTTTTGTGAGTGTCAGTTTTGTTCGTTTCTTTGCTCATGTTTCCTCGTTGCATTTGTCGCATCGAACCTACCTACTATTAACTATCGGACATTTTGATTCAACTCTTACAACGGAGAGTTGTTGTTCGAAGCATTCCTACTATTTCTCAAAGAGTGCTCCTTGTCCTGCACTTCTCGTTTTACTTTAAGTTCGATTAGAAATTGCCTTAAACCGTAAAAGGTTTTTTTTTAGATAATACTTAACTTTAATTGAAGATGTTGGTTAAATATTCGCATATGTGGAATTACCTAATAAATAGTCATACATTCTAGGTTCAAATAAATCGTAATAATTAATCATGTTGGAATTAAATTAAGCATTGTAGGTGTTGCTTCTATTAATTGATGCCTTGGCCTGAAATTGGTGTAAATCCTCAAGGCACAGATCATGCCAACCGAGCGCCGGCACTCGACGTGCCTCCTCCAATTACTTTAATTAAAACAATACCACGGCACCAGTGCTTCGTCGACTCACCGCGTCTGTTTCCTATTTCCCTATTTAAATACGAAAACGAGCTCGTAGCTCCCGCTAAACGTGCATGATGTTGCTTTTCACTTCTACACCAGATGATATCACTTACACAACCGAGTAAGTATGCTCCTAGAAAACGAATTGCAAAAACCTGTAATTTAAATCTATGCATTCCGTATACCTCTTTCGTCATTTGCGTGTATGTCTGTCTGTCACTGACACAGAGCTCTATCCCTTGAACGGAAATAAGTAGACATCTGAAATTTTCACATGTGGCCGCTATCACATCAAATAATAAAAAGTAAAAAATAGATCTAAATTATTGCTGCCATTGAGGTAACGGTTATTTTCTGCATTTGACCTCCAGCGCTCTATCTTATGAACGGTTTTAGTAATCACTTGAGGTTTCCACAATATACGTGTCATTAAAGCCTCCATCACAAGAAATACTAAAAAACCGGCCAAGTGCGTGTCGGGCCACGCGCAAAGTATAGAGTTACGAAGTCGCCCACAGTACCTTTCTAAGACTTATTTAGCATCTTAGCTAGCCTGTGTTATAACGTGCCCGCCGGACGCCCCTGCCGCTCGAGAAAAATAATTGGTTTTTAATCATTTCATAAGTTGGTCGACTATGACTCGTAAATGTGTACAGCCTACTTGGATGTGATAGTTTTCCTTTCAACTACGTTATATATGCCACAACCGTGTTTTTTTTCAGCCATCCAAATACCACCATTTAGCTGGCAGGGGGGGGGGGGGGGGCATCTCCGAGCAATAGTGCGGACAGACGGACGGACGGACATGGCGAAACTATAAGGGTTCCTTGTGGACTTCGGAACCCTAAAAATGGGGTTTGTAATGTTTTAAAATAATTTAAGGTATGCAAAAGTAAATTAGCGATGTCGAAAGCTTTTAGAGGCACAAGTTCTGTATTGAATCTAACTAAGCGTTCTAGACAGCACATAAAAATGGGCATCGAAATCATTACATGATACTTCGGTTCTTTAACAGTATCCTAATTTAAAATTATACGGATTTTACGTTAGCACAAAAGATATGGATGAATAAAACAAAGCACATGGTGCTGTTTCTCCTGAAGGGAAGGGAATGGCAGCTCGTAGATATGACACTTATGTACAACACGAGCAAGTTCAATAATTTTCCATTAGGTGGGTCCGTTGTTATAGCTTCGGCGGTAGTCATTCATACTCATCTGTGTACCCAACTTTTAGAGCGAGTGGTTGGAAAATCGATTAGGGAGTCGGGCTGATTCAGCGACTTCGAAGCAAGTAATTTACTCTCGAGTTGGCTGAAGGCGACACCTGTCGAGCGAAGTGACGGCTGATAATGCGACGCGAGCGCCATTGATGCGCAGTCAAGTGCGAGGACGCAAAATCTGGTACTATTTTCGTGTGCTTTGTTGTACTGTACTATGCGTATCTAAGTTCTAAAGTACAAAACCACGGAACTCATCGAATAGCATACTACTACTACTACTACAACAGCCTATTTACAGCCCACTGCTGGATACAGGCCTCCTCTCATCACGAGAGGGTTTGGGCTATAGTCCCCACGCGGGCCCAGTGCGGATTGGGAACTTCACACACATCTTTGAATTACTTCCCAGATGCGTGCAGGTTTCGTCACGATGTTTTCCTTCACCGAAAAGCTCAGTCAGTGGTAAATTAAAATTGAATTTCGCACATAAGTAAACTAAAATAGCATACTATAAAAACTAAAATGAATCAGAAAGTAACTCTGTAGCCACTCGCAATGTTTAGCGTTAAATGACCCCGCTGATTGATCCTGTCAGTGTGTATCTAGTGCTGTTAGAGACAACATTTATCAAGCAACTTTCGGCGAAGGTAATATAAAGCTGCTAAATCCTGGCATCATCTGCGGGGATTACAGTTTACACGAGGTCGGGAACGTCGCGGGGCGGCACCGACACAACACATCTCTGAGCGGAGGCAACTTTACCAACTTTCTTAAGGGCGGTTAGCGAAGTTTGACGTGCTCGCGCTCGCACCGTAAGCCCTAGGATTCGATACTTGGTAACAACATCCAATAGAGAAGCGGAGACGCGTGCTTCGAAAATCTTATAACTTGCATGTGGATGCAACTGATAAGCATGCACAATGAGATTAAATTTGCTACTTTGTGCAAGAGTTTGCTTCAGCAACACAGTAGCAGGGAGTTTGCATCAAAATAACATGTCACTTTCTCGTATGTGTTTTCTTTCCTACCGCAATAACTTATAATACACCCTACTGCTTGGCACAGGCCTTCTCTCAGCAAGAGAGGGTTTGGGCTCTTAATTTTTAAATTTCATCGCAGATGTGTGCAGATTTCCTCACGATGCTTTAATTTAGCAAGAATCTCAGTAGTGAATTTACAATAGATTTTAGAGAGAGAGAATATTTTAAAATAATTTTGCAAACCATGACTCTGCGTGAGAGTTGATGAGAGGCGGTAGGTCAAACCACAGGATATGGCTTAAAAAGCTTACTCGAGTTCATTCTAAGATTCTACTCTGTCCAAATACTTACACAGTAAACTCATGTTGTTCTGTAGGACCTAATGATTGATTAATAGGTAATGCCTTTAGGCATTCAAAAAGTTCATACGTTACGTTGTTAAATGAATGCGCGCGTACGTGGTACATGGCAACCTTACAAGTCCGAACGTTCGAACAAATGATACGTTACTGGTGCACTTCTTCGCGAAAGGTCTCCAGCTATAGGTTTCAGAGACCAGAAATAAACCCCACAAGTTTTCAATCATACCTAATTATTAGACAATTGAAAATGAATGACGCTGAAATCTAATAAAATAAAAGTAAATAGAAAGTGAAAAGAAATTGAAAATATTTATTATGTTTCGTATAGATACGTAGCGGTAAGAGCGATATTGTCGCAATCATGGAAGTTGTGTTAAGCCTAGTTGCAGGAGCACTAGACTGTGTTATTGAAAGTTGATGGCGGGCCGCAGCGAGCGGATCGGATCGGGTCGGGGCAGGGGCCGGGTGCTGGGTAGGGCAGGGCGCATATAACTTGTACTTTCTACCGCGCCGCGCCCGCTGCCGACGGTAGCGCTACCTCGAGTTTTATGACTTTAATCAAATCGTTTTAGGGGTGTCACGGTGTGCCCTAACGGCTGATTGTATGTGCGGATCACGTGTGCTGACCCGCACAATTTCTATCCACTAGATACAAATGCCGACGGGCTGAAATCGGATTGTTACAAATATTGCCCTTTATTACACCTACCGTATGCCAACACGCGAAACATGTATTAGAGCTGCGTCGTTTCGTTGGAACGGGGATCTACATGCGCAGAGGGGATTTGCCTAGCGACTATTCCGGTAAGATCCAATCTGGGAAGTAAAACTACTCGTGAGCCTTAACGATTCAAGTGAAGCAATTAATTAACTTTATCAAAGCAACAAGAAAGATAAGTAAGACGGTTGACGAAAAAGTACAAATGGGAACGCGAACAGTGACTGAAATACAGAATGACACAGTTTTATACTGTCATAAGCTTATCTCAGTGGGACCGGGCGGTAGTAATTCTTTTCTAAGCAGCGCGTAAAGTTATTCAAAATATGAATAAGTTACGTTCTAAGCTGGTCGTAAAACGCTATTACAGGCGTTATGAAGAGCGGGGTTCGGTCGGATCTCATCACCTAGGGCCGGTTCCTATATCCAAACAACGCCTCGTTTTGCCTACGGACGGTTAAAATTTGACAGATTCTCTATGGAACAAATGTCAAAAATCAACCGTCCGTAGGCAAAACGAGGCGTTTCGTGGATATAGGAACCGGGCCTTAGGGGTGTGCAGGCCTAGAATACCTTTCATTCAATAAACCCATAAAACTTCCTTATCCAAAGCAAATTTGGACCCCGACTCGGCCTTCTCGGGTGCTTATTAACAACAGTGCATACGTCAATGTAAGATAAATTTTGTAGTAGGTAACAAGATGTCGGGCGTTCAGCTCAGGTATAAGTAATTTCATAGAGGTTTCGGCGTTCGTCTCGAGATGAAAAATGTTTTCTCGATAACCGTCGTCGAATATTCATGCACCGGCAGCGGGGTCGTAAATTTTACGACATCGACGTTACATACCGGAAAATTGTTTGCAGATTTAAAATAAACTTCCTCGTATTACTAGTAACTATTTGACGAAATACTTGTGCTATTTAACGGCCAGATTCAGCGGCGAAGAATACCCAACATGATATCTGAATCCTATAAAATTAATCGTTGTTTTTCATAAGGTCACAAGTGTGTTATTGATAAGTAATAAGTCTTCTCTTTATTTTGCGAAAACATATTAATATTGAAATTCCAATAATTATAAGTTATTCATGTTTGATGTTTTTTTTAGGAAATCACTACTAATATTATTGCGTCTATTGAGTTTGTGACACTAACAACACATTTCCATTTAAGTAAAGTACGAATAAACTAGGACGGTGTGTCTCTAAAACCATTGCAACTGGAATTAGGAACAGAAAGCTGTTCTCCAAGAATGCAAGGAAATGCATAAGTTTTTATGCAAGAGTTTTGTACGAGTAATATCGTAAAGGCGGAGCATAAAAGAGAACAGTAAAATGACAACCGATGTACTTCCGGAGTAAATTCCAAGTTTTGACTGTATCGTGCTTAGAACACTCCACATGAACATAATCGCAATAACATGTGTTGAAAACATTAGACCAAAAAGTCTAGGCTTTTCGTTGAGAACGCTTTTATATTGGCATTATTAATTAGTTGTAGCCATGTGTTACAGTTGCGTGAAAGCTGAATCTCCAGATGTAATAATTCACGAGCCGGGGCCTGGCGGAGCATAAATCGGTATTCTGTGAGCATTAGGGTCTCCTTTGCGCCGGCTATAATATTCCCGATCCCAAGATGTTCAGCGGCCTTTGTCACATTAATCGTAATTCGTTTTGTAAGGCGTATTTCCGAGGCGACGTCGTTTTGGATAACTTGAACATTAGGAATGCTTATATTGGGGATATCCATACTAATATAATAAATGCGAAAGTTCTCTTGTCTTGAAATTTGGAATGAAGATGGTTGGAGTTCCGGGGTAGGACATAGGCTACTTTTTATCCCGGAAAAACGCATAAGTAGTTCCCGCGGGAACGCGATAACCGGATTCCGCGCGTGCGAAGTTACGGGCAGAAGCTAGTACGAGTATAAATGTTATCGCGAGGTGTGAGATGCATGGTACAGGGAATATTTTTCGTTGGTTAAATAGGTACGAGTGGATGTGACGAGGCAATCGGGTCGCGATTACCCCGCGGTGGGTGGCGGACTTTTCGCAGGCCACCGCGGCGTAATGAGATGCGCGGCGCGCCGGTGCATGCGCATGCATGTTGGATGAGCCGCGCTGCACAGGTGTCGCCTTATTTTTAATGCACCGCACCCACTGCAATTTCTCTCTGATATAAAGCGCGAGCAATCTTCACAGTGACACCCATTTTGATTGAACCTTCGAATATGTTGTCCGCCTTCTTATATATTATGTTCAAACATGTTATTATGATGTAGCTAATGTAAGATATCACAGAGCATTATTTTTCATAAAATGTTGGGAGTTTTACATTTGTGTTTGAAAGTTTTATTTATTTGATCTAAAGATTTTTCCACCTATAAATTCAGAAAAAACCTAAGGCTAAGAACGAGTCAGACTTTCTTATGCACACTTCTTACCGCTTAAGGAGTACCTAATTCGCTTTAGAAGCGAATATCTGGCAAAATAATAGAATAACTATAAAACTTATGCTATTATTAAATACAGATCGATCGATCTGTATTTAATAATAGCATCGATATACATCATACAGCTGAAGACTTAAAACTTTTAGTTCTCATAATCGTACTTGATTATTTTGTAGCATATCATAGAACACACCCACCTCTCAAATTTCCACCATAGTCTCCGAGCAAAATGTCTCTGATATACGGCAGGTCAGAAAAAGAAACCTGGTTGATTTGAAACACGTTACACATAAATTGCAGCAAGTCATATGAATACGCGAATAGCGTGATAACTGCATTGACCGTAGCCATTTGCCGGCTACGCTTGATTGCTACGGCGATCGTAGCACTTTGCTACGGGCTACGCTACGATGCGGGATGTTGCTAATGTATAAAAGTCTGAAATAGTCTCGTAAAAAATGTGAAACTATTTTCATAATAGTTTGGTAAGTAATTAGGACTCGAGGAGACTATAATTACAGTACCACTATTAGTACAAAGTTTGTTCTCTTGGTTGCAGTAACTATAATGGTAGCAATATAGACAGTGATCTGGATTCAGGTCGAGCATTCATTTAAACAAGACAGGACGGAAATTAAAGAGCTCCCGATCGCTAATTCCATTACGATTCGATGGGCAGCAAAAGTCGCCTTGGTCGGAGTCAAAGCCGCTAAAACGTAATTGCGACTTCACTAAGCTGGGTTCCACGCGGTCCGATACGGACGGAAGGGGACCTCTCTGTAACGGCTGATATAAAAGCGGCAATAAATTTAACAGGATGAACGCACTACTTACACAAAACGAGCGCGGACGCCGGTGGCCGTAACGAGGGGCGCCGCGGGCCCGCGCCCGCGCCCCGCGTGCTCGCGTTGCCGCGCGCGCCGGCCCGCAAGTACCCACCC
>OZ020275.1:10070751-10121691 GCA_963971205.1 Aethes cnicana
GGAGAAACTTTGCTTCCGCCGCGCTTCAGTTAGACCTATATATTTCCTAAAATTGTAAGAATTAAGAGATGCTGTTTATTGCGAAATGATCCTTACTAAATGCTTCATCAAATCTAATCCACAATTTTTCATTTTAATTGATGGTTTTCCTTAACTTTAGATCGATATTACAAATTTCTAAATTTAACAATTTCTTTTAGTAAGTTTGATATCAAAAATGTATGGTAATGTGCAGTCCCACTTTTTCAAAAGTTGGCGCATGTAATGCAGATTTGAACATGGTATAACAATACTGTCTACTTTAAAGAATAAAGAAAAAAATGAGAATATTAACCAACTACTCTGAATTTTTCTAATTATCATGGGCCATTTAAAGTGTTAATTTCAAGGAATTTCATTTAAAATTGAATCCAGTTTATCTCATTTAAAAAAGAATGTTGAATTAGTCCACTTGATTAACAGAAAATGCTGTTTGAGGTAAGATGCATTTTTACATAAGGCAGTCACTAACTTCAATTAAGGGCTTCAAAAGCGATAAATCTAGCGGTCGAAAAATGAAAAATTGTGGATTAGATTTGATGAAGCATTTAGTAAGGATCATTTCGCAATAAACAGCATCTCTTAATTCTTACAATTTTAGGAAATATATAGGTCTAACTGAAGCGCGGCGGAAGCAAAGTTTCTCCCTCTCCCCCCACCAACCGAGCGGTGTCCCGCGGTGGCCCTCAGTATGAATCCACTCAGAATTATCCAAAGTACAACTGTGTCAAGTATGAGCCCTTATCTAAAAAGAATCAGGGTACAGCGGACCAAATCCCGAACCCACGCGTAAAATCGTTTATCGTTAACTTTCCCCTTCATTATCTATTTCAATATTTACACTACCAAAAAAGTGTATATATCGTTTTGTAGAAAATTTAATGTAAATTATTTATGCCTTAGAACATTTTTTGTTGTGGGTTATCGTTTACGAGATATTTACGAAAAACCAAAAAAAGGGACCTTTGGACCCCCCCCCCCCCCCCCACACGTTAGCGGCGCTCCCACCCATCAGTACTTTTAGTATGTTGTTTAAGGCACCTTCACCTACAACTATTCCAAAATTCGCTTACACATGTATTATTTCCCCTAAGTTTTGCTTCCTTTGGTGAGCTAGGTCGGCACTCGGCATTAAGATTCATTGTTCTTAATGCGTGTACATGTACCAAAACTATAATTCCAAATTAGAATAAAATGTGCTAATTACATACCCGGATAATAAAGTTGAATGAAAGATCATAGTGGCAATAAGTCCTAGTCATAAATATTATCGGCTACTAAGTTTTATCCGTTAGTTAGTACCTACTTAATCATTATTTAACCGTTTATAATCACTAATTGTTTCGATTATATGTATTTAAAACAGTGGTTCCCAACCGGTGGTCCACGAGATTTAAAATATGGTCCGCGACAGATTTCATATTTGAATGTACGTGAACGAGAACGCGGTGAGGTGACCGGTAGGAGGGAAGCGTCTGACGAAACAATATGACAAGAGCCTATCAACCCAAGAATTCCTATAAGACTTGTACAGAAAATGCAAGCTCAGTAATCTCATTGATATAACATGTACTAAAAAGTTACAGGTTTTCACTGTTCATTAATGTTACTTTCGACGTTAATGTTAAACATTAACTTTTGCCCGCGTGGTTTTGGACAATTGAAAATGAACATATGCCATTTTTTAAACTTGCGAAAAAAAGACAATAAAGTAAAAAACTAATAGGGTGACGTTGAGAAAGGAAAAAGCACTAGTGCGCCAAAAACAAAGCCCAGTAGGAGACAGTAGGAGTATAAATATACTTATGTTTTTGACCAACTGTTATTAAAAAAAATGCTTTTGCATATCTGAAGTTTTTTTTAATCTTATGGTCCTTACTAAAGGTAACGCAATCATAATGGTCCCTGGTCAAAAAAGGTTGGCAACCGCTGATTTAAAAGAATGTCACTAAACGTTATCGTTACAACAGAAAATGTTGAAATAGGTACTGAAATGACGTTATGATTGGCGGACGCCAATGGCAAGCAGAAACTGTTTCACACGTCACGGTCACTTAACTCAATCCACGAAGGTGTGTAAAAATGCAATTCTATATGAGAAAATGAACATTATTTATGTAGAACATTGCGTATAGATATTAAAAGCTACCCAACTAATAGCTGATTTCTAACGCCTTAATCTTTAATTTCGAGAAAGAAATAAAATCGTTCAGTTTCTAAATAATTCGAGAAATTTGTTTTTATTATGCAGACATTCTAACGCCTACTGATATTATGAACATTGCTTCAATGAAACCTACCTCCACGTTTAATTATAAAAAAGTAAAAATAAATTAGTGACGATATTTTTATGATAACTTATCATTTCTATAATGAACCAAATAGACACAAATTGATCGCCGCCTTTGATGTGACTACTAGGGTCTCCCTACACGATGCGGATTCAGCAATATACTATAGAAAAATTCTTTATATCCACGCAATAAGAGCTAAAAATGCATGGTTCGGCTCGGGTCGGCTCGGCCGACGCTTACACATGCGTCGTTTCGTCTTTTTCGCCTTTACTGCGTAGACATAAAGGTTTTTTCGATCGGCCTTTATTTCAGAAATACTTTTATTTAAGAATACTTATTATGGAACTGTGATAAAAAGTGAAAATATTAATTATAAACCGAAAAAACGTGTGAGTGTACCAAGATAATTACTTTATGTATAGACATGTTATTTTATTATTAACAGTTACGATCATCTGTAAAATATTAATGAAAATTTAAAGCGTTGATCGAAGGCATTGTCAATCGTGTTGTTTGTTACTGTCCTATTTCAGCTCGACGGCCTGTATGTATTTTAGTTCTCTGTTACTGTTCAGGAAGTATTTCTAAAGTTATCGAGTCAAAAAATACTTAGTAAAATAACTTTAATCATTGATTTTTCTGGTCGATAAATGTAGCAAGGAGATTTACGCGGTACGTTGGATTCGCACTAATTATAAATGGTACACTTACTTTAGGTGTTCAAATTCGTAAAACCCCAAATATAATATTGTTAAGGTTGTTTATTCGACAATTACATTCTTGCCCAATTTTAGTGTAATCTAGAGTTAAACTAATGAAAGATGTTATAGCTGTAAGTAATCAACTAATTTTATAATACCGTAAGTCTAAAAAAATATATGTAAAAATGTATATACTTATTTATTGTATTGTATGTACACAACATATTCTAAAAGGGCAGACCTCAGATGGGGTCATCGCCTCATAATTAACGGAATAGAAAGTATCTATGTATTTGTACAAAATGCGTTCAGATGTTCCAATTCAAACAGTAAATGCTTTCCATCACACTTGCACAGTGTTATGATTGTTACGTTTATTTAGTATAGGTACTCTTACATAATGTAAAATTCTTATACTTTAAACGAGCTATGTGCTTATATTTCTATTTTAATTTACACAAACGAATTCAAAAACGGCTCTAACGATTTGGACTAAATTTGGAATATAAAGGATTTCGGGGGCAACAAATCGATCTAGCTAGTTCATATATATATATGTATGTATGTAAAACTTTTTATTGTATATAAACCTTTGAAAATTTGTTATCTATAAAACCTATTTTACAAATTCGAGCTTAACCTGGACTATATTTAATTATAATTAACCTGGTTGCTTGATGTATACCTGGGACTACATTTTTTTCAACCGAGTAAGGTACTTTATATGTCGTATCTAATGTCGCCCCAATTTATTCGCTTCATTTTTCACCAATAATACCCGGTGGGTTTTAGAATTAATAACAATGCTCTTAATCGAAAAATAAGCTCAGTTTTTATGTAATTGGTAAGCAAACGAGCACACAGGCCACCTGATGGTAAGGGGCCGACCCCTTCTTATTAAGAAGGGGACACTTCTTATTAAGAAAGCATAAGATCGTGAATGTATTCCACCATTAAAAAAAAAAACTATTTTACCAACCAAATGTTTTAACACAGAGTAAATGACTACCTAATGTCAGCACCATAAAGCGATAAAGATTAAACCAAGCTGCTTTGCAAGTGTGATGAAAAACAGAAGGACACATTGTGAATTGAGTAATTTCTTGTTTTGTTACTTCAATATGTTATGAAATTCAAAATAAACACAACAAATGTTTAAAATGCTGGTTTTATTGTTGTGGTAGCAGTATACTTGGCTGATGTTTATCAAATATACTATGTGCAATTGTGCATCCTTAGGCTTTACTATTAGCACAGAGTAGCACATAGATAAAAAATATCCACTTGCCTTGATTATTGTAAAGCTGTAAACGGTTTTTGTAATAGAAACTAAGGTAATTAGAAAAAACGCTGATATTTATCCTATAAGTAGGTAAATCATTCGCTTCAGCGCAAAGAAGTAGGTACCTACATAGAAAAAACACTTCATTATCCCCATCAGGAATAGGACCCCTAAATTTTGGTAGGACTCGGATCATCGTTTCTAGTGCCAAGATAAAGTTACACACAAAGTTTGATGTACCTACATATTTTCCGCCAAAATATGCTATTTTCCTTATAGTAGGTATACAACACATACCTGTCATGACAATTCATGGCCCAATGGCCCGGTTCATATATCCACAAAACGCCTAGTGTTGACTACGGATAGTTAAAATTTAATATTTGCTCTAAATCTGTGAAATTTAACTTTAAACGAGGCGTTTTGTGGATATAGGTACCGGGCCTTAGCAGTCATCCACCCTGCACCACATACATCCATCTATATACTAATAATAAGTCTGTAGAAGAAGTCGCGTCTGAAACTTGAAAATTAAAAGAAACTATCAAGTCGAGGGGACTATATGAACGATACTGAACACAATTTTTAGTAAAATTGTCTGTATGTATTGTATGTATGTCTGGATTTAACTCGAAAAATACTGGACGGACTGCAACAAAATTTGGTATGGAGGTAGTCTATAATATACGTAGATTATACTATTGATTATTTAATATGATAGTTTCAATAAACAACTTACTGAAATAACTCAACTACATGTATTATACTGACGTTACTTCACGCATAAATAAACACATTGGCAAATTTGCTACTGAAACATCCGCTCTAAATTATGAAAGTTAATATAAGTGCAGCAGAATAAATTCTCGGCGCATTCACGCGTTTAAATTCGCTTTACTAGTACGACGGGTAGATAGTACTATTATTATGTACTATTTATATATATCCGATACGAGGATGAGTTCCAAGGTAAAGAACAAGTGTTGTGATATTGATAAAGCTACTGTGAAAATGGAACACGTTCAGAAGGATCGCCTGCATCACGTACTCTTAAAGTGTTTTTTTATTTGTTTAATATACTGTGCTGCGTGCGTAAAAACTAGAGGACGTGTCTTATTTTCACAGTGGTCCGCTGGATGTGAATACTCGTATAATCGAGTTTTGTGAATCTATACTGCCTCTCCTGCAGTTAGCGAAAATTAAGATTCTCACCTAATTCTTTGCATTAAAAAGTGTCATTTCAATTCGAAGAATTACAAAAAAAAATCGAAAATAGTTTTATTAATCGCAAGTAGATTTAGTTTAATAAGTACCTACAGCGAATTTGACCAAAAATCGTGTAATACCTACACCAAATCTTCCTCAAGCTCAATAATCAGGTACAAATTCCTATTTAGGTATTAGTGTTCTGTGCTGCACTCTGCCTCGTGAACTCTTGCTGGGGCGACGACGAGCTTACCCAGAAATACCTCGTGCCTCGAGAATCTCGAGAAGCTCCCGGCGAGCCGCTCGGTGGCTCTTCCCGGCTCGACCTCGACCAAGATGCCTCCATCTGGCGGTTTTGGCGCCCGTGGAAATTGTGGAGATGGGGTTAAAGTCTTTATAATATTTACGTTTAAATCTTTATTTAACTTGTCCCGATTTGCAAATAAAACTGACAGTCAATTTGTTTTCATCATTAGGTCGCAATATGATAAACGAAGAGTTACACGATAACAGCGGTCATGGGAAATACTGGTTCCACCAAGATCACCAACAAAAACATAAATTAAAGAATAAAGTAAAGGTACTTTTTAAAATACAACAGTTCGAAACTTAATAATTGTTTATTTTAATCCTCAATCCAAATTGATCCATCAGCGGAACATGAAGCGCCTACATTATTAGGTCATAGTAATGAAACAACAGACCAAGAAGTAGTCAGACTGACGTATGAAAGGTTCCGTAGTAGCAGCAACTATTATGTGACTTATGAAAAAAGAAGTTGAATGTTGTATGCTATGGCCTCTTAAATTCCCCTCAGTTACATGTATCAATACATTTGTAGGGGCGGTTCTTCCTCGTTACACGGTTTGCACATATTTATTTCGTCCGCAGTGCCCTTTAGTGTACCTAGTCATTCTAAGGTATGAGAACTGCATTCATTTAAAACACACGCATGGCTATTTAGGGTTACCGCGACGTCAGGCTTTTCTAAAAGGAACTATCTCCATGACTACAGATTCCCAATCCTACAGATTCTCTAATCTACGGATTCCCAATTTAACAGATAACCAATTACACAGGTTCCCAATTCTACATATTCTTTATTCCACAGTTTCTTATCTGACTACTATTTTACCGGTAAGGGTCCACTCAGTCCGTTAGGTGTGAATGTAGGTTAGGTTCGTTAGTTATCTATATACGCCCGAAGGGCAAACTACCTAGAAATAGGGGCCCCGCGTAGCGGGGACCCGTCGACCCAGTCACATTCCTAAGTCTTTGCATATTCACGCACTGAGTGGACCCTTACCGGTAAACTAGTAGTCGACTGAGCCCGTGGGCTGAGCTGATCCTAAGCGGAATCTATAGAATTGGGAGTTTGTGGAAATTGGAGTCTGTATAATTACGAATATGTAGAATTGAAATTTTGTAGAATACCAATTCTGTAAAATTGGGAATCTGTACACTTGGGAATGTGTAGAAATAGAAATCTGTAGACATGGTATTCTGTAAAAGAAATCTGTAGAACTGGGAACAATTCTCTAAAAGTGCTCAAAAAAGTCCGAAACTTTTTATGCAATCCTTTAGACAGCGAATAGGACTGATAGGACAGAAGTGGTGTTGTCAATTGTTAACGGAAACGACCTTCGAGCTCACATCTTTGGAGCTGAATTTTTATTGTTTCCTAATTGACGCTCCTGATGTTGAACTGAATTGACCTGTGACCTGTGACCTGTGACCTGTGACCTTGGGAATTTATTCTATTCTATATAAATTAATGGCTTCTGTCTTGGACACTTCGCCAATATCAAAGTAAGGGCCACAGGCCTGCAAGTTGTTCGGTAATAAAGGTAAATGTACGGTGTAAATTATTAATAAAATAAAATTGGAGAAACTCAACAAACGTCAACGTCCATCTTGGGTGACGGCCATTGAGAACTCCCTTGGGAATTTATAGAGATTGTTTATTATAAGTAATGAATGACACTGACAAAGAATTGAAAGAATACGTCATTTGAGTTTCTATTTAAAAATCCATTTGAATTTGCTTGGAAAAATCATTAGAATTTTATCATAGTTAATTTTTATAGCATTACGTGGTAGTAAGGATGTTTTACATAGACTCGCAAAAGACATTAACGCGCCGCGACAGCTCCTTGATAGCGCCGGAGAAGAGGTGGAATTTTGGGGATGACCTTCTGTCCACGACTCGAACGCAGTCCACTACGCGCCTCAGAAGTGACTCTGCGTACGCTGTAGTTACTCGCTCAAAAGTTCCAGTCCAAAAGGAACTGGTCACGTTACTATTCGAATCCATGCTGGATAGTATCGTCGAGTCGTGGGACGTTATCGTGCATCATAAGCCAGAGGAAAGCTCGGCCAACATGAATTTTGGGAGAACCCCAAGTGATATTGCATCTTCCAGAAAGAAAGGAAAAGGAAAAGAAACATCCGGTAATACTGCATTGCATTGAGATCAAAGTGTTGGGTACCGTAGTCTACAATGAAGCTTATAAGTAGGTGATTTTCGCCATGTCCTGTCCGTCCGTCTGTAACTAGGATGTCAGAAAGGCAGCTTAGGTCAGAGACTAGGTATACTTCTAGAAAGCTGTAATTTGGCATGATTAGGTATACTATATCTATACCTATATTTTTTTATTAATCACGCCGACCGTGGTAAAACAAAATCTTGAAAAATCTCGCGTAGGTACGCCATGGTGTAAGAGGTGTCGGAGGAAACTTCGTAAAAAAATTGGAAAATTATTGTGATGGGCCACTACGGAACCCTAACCCTATATTGCGCGTGGCACAAGCACTTGGCCGTAAGATAGAAAAGCTTTAAGTCAATAGAAGGAACGCAATTCAAGATGTGAAGCCAATTGAACTAGTTTTATAAATATAGGTACCTATGTAAGTAGGTATGTCGTATAGGCCGACAGGTACATAGGTACTCCAGAACTAGGCACTTGTAAGAGATGCAACGACGATGTGGGTACATTTACATATAGATAAAGATATAAATAGTTACTGAAGCACTACTGCACAACATAAAGGACACTTACTCTTTTTGTTCCAAGAACAGGGGCTATATTCGAAATGTTAAATAGGGATCTCCCTGTTTCCTATAGGATCGCTCAGGCGTCAAGTTGAACTTTAAATCTAGCTGCTTAAAGTTCACGCGACGCGTGAGCGATCCAATAGGGAACAGGGAGATCCCTATTTTAAGACTTCGAATATAGCCCCAGTTCTCAATCACTTACCCAATGACTTAAAATTAACTTTAAGAAGCTAGATTATAGATTTACAGTTCAATTTAAGAAGCTAGATTATAGATTTACAGTTCAATTTAAGAAGCTAGATTATAGATTTACAGTTCAATTTAAGAAGCTAGATTATAGATTTACAGGTCAATTTAAGAAGCTAGATTATAGATTTACAGGTCAATTTAAGAAGCTAGATTATAGATTTACAGGTCAATTTAAGAAGCTAGATTATAGATTTACAGGTCAATTTAAGAAGCTAGATTATAGATTTACAGTTCAATTTAAGAAGCTAGATTATAGATTTACAGGTCAATTTAAGAAGCTAGATTATAGATTTACGGGTCAATTTAAGAAGCTAGATTATAGATTTACAGGTCAATTTAAGAAGCTAGATTATAGATTTACAGTTCAATTTAAGAAGCTAGATTATAGAATAGATTTACAGGTCAATTTAAGAAGCTAGATTATAGATTTACAGGTCAATTTAAAAAGCTAGATTATAGATTTACAGGTCAATTTAAGAAGCTAGATTATAGATTTACAGTTCAATTTAAGAAGCTAGATTATAGATTTACAGGTCAATTTAAGAAGCTAGATTATAGATTTACAGGTCAATTTAAGAAGCTAGATTATAGATTTACAGGTCAATTTAAGAAGCTAGATTATAGATTTACAGTTCAATTTACGAAGCCAGATTATAGATTTACAGTTCAATTTAAGCGCCGTGACGTTTTGGCTGTCCCTCATAGAATCCCTATGAAATCCCTTTGCTGCCCGAATGAGGCCCCAGGTGAACAAATTTGTGGGTGACGGTGAGTAGGTTATTAACCGTAATTGAAATTTATTTCTATACTATCTTCTGCCCGCGACTTCGTCCGCGTGGAATTCGTTAATAGTATACCCGCGGGAACAATGCATTTTTTCGGGATAAAAAGTAGCCTATATGTTGACCAGTGTTATATAAATTACCCCCATACAAAATTTCGTTGCAGTCCAGTAGTTTTCGATAGTCCCCTCGACTCTCGACTTAATAGTTTCTTTTAACTTTCAAGTTTCAGACGCGACTTCTTCTACAGACTTAAGTAGGTACCCAAGTAACATTTTGGCCCTATAACTTGGGTTATCATCACTAAAAGGTCGAGTAAACGTCGTATAAAGGTCTTAGCGGTGACTACCAGTTGTATAAAGGCGTTTGGGAACACATTCTTGCTCTATAAGCTAAAGAGCCAAATTATCCTATAAATTGTTGATGTAAAGGTTTATAGAACCATTTTATAGAGCTATTATAGTCAAGTGCTATAAAAACTTCAAATATAGCCACTAAAGAGCTATGTTACTGTATAAAAGTGATTGAAATCACCATTATGTATCTAATTTGCGCTATAAGGTTTCCCGGACAACCGCTATAAATCTTGCGTTTTAGCAGTGATGAACGTTCTACTATACAAGGTTTTTGCGATATTGTGGTTCCACAAATCACTCCTATAGTACATGGTCTTTAGTAGCCATAATGACGCCGTAATAGAGCGGTTTTGTTTTATAATCGATTTTTAGGACATTTTTATAGTACTTAAAAGTGTTCTAATTGTTTTTGAATCCCTATTATAGGCTCGTACGATAGTTGTGACTATGACTCTTTTATATGGCCAAAACTTTCTATAATGGAGTTTGTAGATCGGTCATAGGATAAAAAAGCACATAAAGGAAGTGAACAGTTACTTTTATACTCAAGCTTTGACATGACAGGAGTCGGTGGTACTATAGTGAGCCGATAAGACCCACGGATGTACTTAATGGCTCTAAAGTAGAAATGTCTGTGAATTTAATTTTATAATATCAATATATTTTATTCAAAACTCAATTAATCGAGGGCGCATTGAAAATACTAAGCAAATCAAATACTATTCTATCAGTAAAACTTTAGTCGCACGTGCTTTTTGCAGCATTGATCGAAATATTAAATGTCTAAATAAGATAACATAAACTTACCACGATGGAATATTACTCCTTTATATAATTGAATTATTTTTGTTGTCCGTCAATGAAGTTCACAGCAAAAACACACAATACCAAACTTGGCCGAGAAAGCGCCTCAGTAGGAATCACGGATTCTACTATAGACTAAAATAGGACTATAAGGGAATCAACGAACGCTACTACAGTATAAAAAAGCACTACATTAGCGTTACTGTGGCCCGTATGTCACTAAATTGTAATACGAGTCATCATTACATTACCTTTACAGACCTAAAACGTCACAACTAAAGCTGCTACGGTTCCACTATATCACTAAATGGAGATATAACTGCGCCAGATCGGCGTTACTCAACCTTCTATGGCCTTTTATAGGGCTAAGGTGGTGTTTTCAAAAATGTTCTATGGGCTACTATAGAACCAGAAATTGTTACTTGGGTACCTATTATTAGTATAGAATACTTATAGCGTATAGCGAGCTATCTGTTATCCTTCGCATCTGCACTAAACAGCTAAGTAGCGCTTCTGAATGGAACCCCTCCGTACCTATCTAAAGTTCAGTTTCTAAAACGTTTTTAAACTTCCTAGCGAAACCAAAATCGAAACGAAGCCGATCGAAGATAGATGTGGAAAACAGCCAGGTTGGAACTTGATACCCATTTTATTTAATCATAATATTAGGTCCTTACATATGAAATTGGCGTTTCATATGGCAGAAATGAAAACGATTTTTTTTTATGAAACTATTTTTTTATTTAGTCAAAGTATGTACCATGGCTATCTATGCACTTTTGCCATCTCGAAGGTAGTTCATTGATTCCTTTACTAAAAAAAGTGTGTGAGCGAGAATCAATAAAATCTTTGAAGGCCGTTTGGACAGCCTCGTGAGAATTGAATTTTTTTCCTTGCATGAAGTTGTCCAAATTCCGAAAAAAATGGTAATCAGTTGGAGCAAGGTCCGGGGAGTATGGTGGGTGTCGAAGACATTCCAGTCGCAGCTCCCGTAGTTTTGCGGCCGTCAAACGTGCCGTATGTGGTCGAGCGTTGTCCTGAAGCAGCAGTGGGCTAGATCGATTGACCAGTCTGGGTTGTTTAATGGCTAGCTTTTCCATCATCGTTTGCAATTGTTGACAATACACATCAGCCGTGATTGTTTGCCCAGATCTTAAGAAACTGTAATGGATGACACCGGCACTAGTCCACCAGACACTTACCAGTACCTTTTTCTGAGTCAACTTTCGTTTCGGGCAGAATTTGGCTGGTTCACCTGGGTTCAACCATTGTGAAGAACGTTTCCGGTTGTCGTACAAGATCCATTTTTCATCACAAGTAACGATACGATTCAAAATGCCTTCATTATTGTGCCGGTTGAGAAGTGAAACGCAACACTCGACGCGTGTTTCTTTGTTTGCGTCGCTCAATTCATGCGGTACCCATTTTTCAAGTTTTTTCACTTTTCCAATTTGTTTCAAGTGAATCAAAATGCTTTTATCACTCACACCGAAGCCTGCCGCTAACTCTGACGTGGTTTGCGATGGATCTGCTTCCACAATTGCTTTTAATTCTTCGTTATCAACTTGTGTCTCCGGCCGTCCACGAGGCTTGTTCTGTAGGTCAAAATTTCCAGAACGGAAACGTTGGAACCAATAACGTACCGTATTTTCTTTTGCAGTAGCTTCCCCATACGCATTGTTAATCCTACGAGCCGTTTCTGCAGCACTAGTGCCGAGGTGAAACTCATATTCGTAAATATAGCGATATTTTAAGTTCTCCATATTGTGAACAGAACGATGTGAAAGAAAAACAAATGACGCGATAACAAATAAATTTCGTAATTCGAACACAGAAATACATGGTCTTAAATTTGAAATAAATTTGAATTTGGAATTCCTAGCCGAACGCCACATATTTTGAATCAAAGTTGCCAGTTCGCCAAACGCCAATTTCATATGTAAGGACCTAATATATGGACCGAGTCAAGTACATATTTCAAAGGTAGTAATGCACTTAGATATGTTTATGAATAAAGGTAAAACATCTCAATGGGCTAATTATATGATTGGCCATTGGTATGGCAATATTGATTAAAATGGCTTCTTTTCTGTACGTAAACATATGGTACCTATAATCGTCATACCAATGGCCATTCACAATTAGCCCCCGGTCTCTCGTAGGCTGAGGTGGCGCCATCCTGGTGGACGGGCCCAGAAGAACGTGCCCAGATTCGCTTTCGCAACGGAAACATGTATGAAGGAAGTATATCCATGAAATGTATGCACGGAGAAGGTCGCTTTCAGTGGGCTGACGGCACTGTTTACTTGGTAAAGTGAAATCTTTCTTTTAAACTTGGAATTTATGATTTTAAATCGATTATCATAACCACGATATTCCTGTCCAAACCTCGTTTCAAGTTCCTGTCTTATTTATTACTAGCAGCCCGTCCCGGCTTTGCACTTCCCAAACACTTACAAACACGACGTACTCTTAACTTGCGTTTGGTTGTGTTAACTTAACTCGGGCTATAACCAGAGGTTAGCGTTGTTGGACTTGGTGTACCTAAGCCTAGAAGATTACTGTTAACCGCTCATTTACTGAGCCCTTCATTGTAACCAAACTTATTTATTTACCTAACTTAAACTAAGTACCGTCTCATCTCATAGAGAAAGGTGTATTTAAGTAGTTAAATTGCATGTAGTAGGTATTTAAATACTGTTTTTTTTTCAGTTGGTAAAAAAAAGTATAGAATTGATGTATTGCTAAAACGTATCGCATCAGCTCCATCTGTGAGCTTCATGCTTTTTTCTACCAACTAAAAAAAAACTAATAACCAAAATTAAAATAGCCGTCGCTTAACTTAAGCCATCGTGGTTTAGGGCACTTTCAAGGATAACGAATTGAATGGCAAGGGGATGATCCAGTGGAAGGACGACACGTGGTACGAGGGAGAGTTCGCGGGCAACCTGCGGCACGGGCACGGGCTGTACGTGGACTCGCGCCGCCAGCGCTCGTACACCGGCGACTGGCACTGCGCCGCCAAGCACGGCCACGGCGTCATATACTACTCCGGGACCTTCAGGAACTCCTACGACGGAGAGTGGGTTTACGTAAGTTGCACATCATTTGTAGATCAAAGTTTCAACAAGCGTGTCTATTCGAACGTAGGTATACTATTCGTTCTCGAAGTTATTCTATAGTGCACGGAAACGGAATCTCCCTATCGCTTCTCATATAAACCTGGGGCTCTATTCGAAGTTTTAAATAGGGAAAGAGACGTTCACAATCCCTGCGCTCATGCGTCACGGCGTGCTAAATTGAACTTTAAATCTAGATGTTTAAAGTGCGCCGGACGCGTGAGCGCAGGACATCAAAATTGTGATTGCTAAGTGAGTCAGTAAATCCCAAAGTCCAAACGTGGTTCGGCGCATAAAGTGATATAGCTGAGAGAGACACACATGGATAAAGTGCGCTTCTTGGAATTGTATCGTACCTACCTACGAGTAGTTTGCTCTCTTGCCTGAGGCCTTATTATTCAAGTAGGTAAATATAGAAATGGATCTCCCATGTCCCTAAATAACGATTCACTATCTCCCTTGGTAGGTACCATATCATTTAATGAACTATTCGGGGAAATATATCTCCTATTTCAATTTTAAGGACGCTACTTATTGGGATAATATTTCAATAGACTCTGCGCTAAATAGGGAGATAGTGTAGCGATTTTGGTGATAATTTAGGGGCATGGCTCCCATAAAGTAATTTTGGTTATTTCTCATACATTCCTCTACCTGTTTATAAACTCGAATGATGCCGCTGGCACTGTAGGCAGTGCCTAGCTCTGCCTGGGTCTTTATCAGACGAAATTTTTGTCAATCAGAATGTGCGTCATGGATACGGATCACGCGAATACTGTGAGAACAGTGGGTACAAAGGAGATTGGGATTATTACGTAAGAGAAGGAAAAGGGTTGATGATATGGCCGAACCATGATGTAAGTTCACCCTCACATAATATCTATCAGATATTTTGCATCTCCAAATTTTTTATTAAATATATTTACAGTTTTACAGAGGTGATTGGAAAAATGGCGTCATGTCTGGCTTCGGATTGTATATTTGGGATGCGTATTACAATAACTCTATGTCACTTCCATCGATTAACGCCTTTCGTGGCCAATGGTTAAAAGGCAAACGCCATGGCTACGGTGTATTGAATTTAGGCACTGGCCTGGGGTCACACTATAAGGGTGAATTCAAAAACAACCTCAAACATGGTGTCGGAAAGTTCGTCACCAATAACGGACTAATACTTCAACATAAACATTTATTTGTAGATGACAACTTGGTATCAATTGCACAAGAAAGTGAACATGTGCCGCAAGATAATAAGAATGCTATTCGTTATGAACCTTTCAAATTTGATATGTGTGATGACAGTGTCGGTATTATTTATCACATTGAGCAAGCATTAACAAACTTGGATAAGCAAAAGGAAATTAGAACAGCAATTATTAATGAGTTTATTGAAAATAATAAAGGTCTCGAAATAGACGTCGCGAGTCGCATCAGCCGCAGAGAGATTGACGGCTTGTCTGAAAAATCTATAGACATAGAGGACTTAATTCTTTTTGAGGAAACGTCTCTACGGAAGGCTTTGAGGTCCTATGAAACCGAATTAAGAAACATTTATTACAAATACGCAACGATTTGTAATAATGAGGAAATTAAGTTCACTCCCATTCTTATTCGAATGTATCTTTGGCAACTGTATTTTGATTGTAACATTCATAAAAAAGGCTTGACTTTAGTACAAATAGACAGATTCTTTTTCCGCAATCCTGACTGGATTGCCAGGACGGCGCACAATCCGTTTGAAAAGTTATATTATTGGCAGTTCCTGCACAGCCTGATTACCGTTGCACAGGAGTTGTACGCGAAAAGACACTTTCCTGGCACGAAACCTGACACGATACTGGCAAGCGCTTTTAGAATATTCATGGACAACGACATCCTGCCCGGAGTAAATAGTTGCAAAGGTACCTACCGATTTGTACTTTGAAAAAAAAACTACCTACATTACACAAATTAGAGGGCGTGTCGATTAAGCAATGTATAGTCGAATAAGTGCTTCGCCGTGCGCCTTCTAAGTTGTGCCGTGCTATTGGATCGGGACATAGTGACGAGTAAAAAAAGATAGGGTGGTACAAATCGTTCTGCAAAATAAAATAAAAATACTCCTTTGGAGCGGTACCTATGGCGGCTATTTGGCCCTGTCGGAAAAGTATGGCATGGTTTTCGTGAATGGCTACTCGACGATGATTAGCTGTGCAAAAATTAACCTGGTACAAATGGTTCAATTTTCGACTTTTAATTAACGTGTTTTCGTCGGTATGGCGGGATGTAGGCCGCGCCGGAGAAGTATGGCATCACGCGACCGCCTACATCGACTATCGGAAAATACAAGATTTTTTGTTTTACAAATCGTTCGATTTTCGTAATTTATCCGACACGTTCGACTAACGCTCACGCGATTGGGCCGCCGGTACTGGCGCTATGACCATGATTTTCCTTTTCGTCATTACGTAATTATTACCCCTGTAGAGTCGCCAGCCTCGTACAAATGGTTCGGAATTCTCTGTCACTATCTTCCGGTCTATATACTTAGTTATCTATCATTTAGATTATTTAGTTACCTATACCTTTGTCAGTAATTAAGATAGCATAACGCCTAGTGTAATTTAATGTAATATTGTAAACTTACTTACTGAATCAATTTATTTTATTATTAATGTTATAATGCTTGAAACCTGCACGCATGGGGACTATAGTCCAAACCCTCTCGTGATGAGAGGAGCCCCGTGCCCAGCAGTAGGACGCAAATAGGCTGTAGTAGTAGTAGTATTTATAATGCTTGGGTAGACCTTGGTATCACTTTCGCTAAAAAAAACTAAGAAAGCATTAAGTCTAAGTACCTACATTTGTAATTTGCGCGTGGCCCGACAACCACTTGGCGTATTTTATTTTTATGTGCGTAAGTTCCTATACTTCTTTAATACTTACGAAAAAAAGTTTTTATCTTCTAAACGTTTTATTAATAAAAATGTAACGTAGTTAAAGATAGACGTTAAAATAAAATAACGAAAACCGCCTTCAAACTCCGACAGACTGCGATGTCAATGTCAAATTCACTATGATTATCATTTCTTTGGGTTGGTTCATGTCATGTGACATCGACTTCGCAGTCTGTCGGAGTTTGAAGGCGGTTTTTATTATTTTATTTAAAAAATGTTTTTCGGCTACAGTTTCCAAACATTACTATAGAAGTACATAAGTAACTCAGATGTCTTCGAAATTGACACCAAAATCATGTACGTGCTAGCAAATTTCGAGGAGTTCCCAAATTCTCTCATGGAATCCCATCATCAGAACTAAACCAAATTAATATGGGACCAACTTGGAAATACCACCTTTCGAACAAAAAAAAGAATCATCGAAATCGGTTAATAATTTATTTTTGGTGAACATAGGAAAAAAAAGAGATTCCGACGAATTGAGAACCTCCTCCTTTTTTTGAAGTTAAAAATTATAAGAAGCTTCAATTTTGGACAGAATAAAATAAAATAAAATCATTTACCTGTTCTCATAAAAAAAGTTTACAAGTTTGAATTTTGCCTGGCCTGCACTCTACGAGTAGGCGTAGCCTGTCCCGAGGTTAAACGTGGTTGTAATCTTCACTTTTAAGATCGAAATCGTCAAACTAACGGCCAATCACAGCACAGTTAGCCCGCTGACCAGGCGTTTTCCTGTTTTCGTAGACTAAGTACTGTGACAAGAAACTGGGGGATCGTCAGATGGTAGTGCGAGGTACTCCTTGAAGTTAAATAAAATAAAGAAATAGATTGATAACTATATTGGTTTTTAAAATGGGGCCTACGTTTACATGTGCGCGTTGCTACAACGAGCTCCAGACTAATACGAGTACTATACGTTCTAGAATGGCTTTCTTTTTAATATTCAAATAATCAGTACTTAATTCTAGAACGTTTACAAAACTACGCTCCTTCCTAACGAGTTAGTATAGCGAGGGCTATACTAATCTACTGCCATCTTTTGCAAGGCTACCTCGTGAACGGGTATGGCGGTTTCGTGCCGCTGAAGGCCGTCTACCAGCTGTACCGGAGCATCGGCGAGCCGCACACCGTCCGCGCGTTCCTCCTCGCGACGCGGCGCCCGGTGCACGACATCGTCCACCCTCCGCTGCAGCTGCGCGACGCGCCCGACGAAGGCCTGCCGCTCGGACGCAACGCCTACGTCGTTGGGGACGAATTGACCTTCGTCATCGGTTAAGTATATATACCTAGTACATGAGACTGTCACCGTCAGGCCCTTTTCATATGCACACGGACACGGCACGGCGACGGTGCCATGTGAAAGCTGTCTATATAGCTCATACATTACTGCATTACACGGGCGCGGCGACCGTGCTGTGACCGTGTGCATGTGAAAAGGACCTCAGGGTTAGGTATGTTTGTACCGGACCATCGGCGAGCCGAACACGACACGATCCGCGCGTCCATCAGTCGGCTCAAAAATCCAGGGGCTCTGCAATACATAGGTCCCCAAGGGAAGTTACCTATCCCTACCGTCAAAGCGTTAATCAATTCATTTCAAACCAATCTTCATTCTTTCTATACGAAATTGAACTTTATTTGGTAAATAGTTGGGTTCCATTTCGTATACCTAAATATAAAATGGACCGACTGAATGGTATTTTTTTTTGTGTTTCAAATGGCGTCTGCTACAAGGCACTTTGCCAAAAGAATGATATTTTGTTATATTTTGGTCTTTCATTTGACATTTCAAATCAATTGTAAGTGTTAAATGAGACAGTTTGACAGTTACTCTTTAGGTCAAAGCGTCAATCAATTCATTTCAAACCAATCTTCATTTTTTCTATACGAAATTGAACCTTATTTGGTAAAAAGTTGGGTTCAATTTCGTATAAATATAAAATTGAACGACTGAATGATATTTTGTTATATTTTATATTTCTGTTATGAAGCTTTGTTCATAATTATGATTAACGCACAGATGATCCTGCACTGGAAGTCTCGGAATCTACTGTCGACGCTGGCGAAGAGAAAGACGAGGAAAAACCTGACCTGAAACTCTTCAATTTCAGTAATCTGTCCTCTAAAACCATTATAAAAATATTCGCACAGATATTTCCGAATGTTCTGCAAGACGACAAAATAATGGATTTGGATATCGAAATGACATTTTACGAGTTCTTTGAGGGTTTCATTGCGTGCACTGAGGAGAGTATAAGGGTGCGGGAGCTTGAGCTGCGCTTGTTGGAACAGCGCTGGTTGGAACTGTTCAACCAGGGCCAGGATGAGGTCCCGACGAATCCGCACAAAAGTTTTCATAAATAAATAATACTAATGTGCTTTTCCTAAATATAATCTTAACTCTAAATCTACATTTTTATTGAATTTCCCTTTCACCTGTTCGTGTGGGAAAGGAATGTGTTCCTGCTGTGGGAAAGGAATGGGGGGCATTTGACATAGGCGACATAATGATCATGACTGTTCTAGGCCGTTCCCTGATCCAGTATCGTCAAATTGCTCATGTAAGATCACACTTTTCTAAGAAATGTTCAAAGTTAAGAATATGAAAAAAACATATGTTATATTTGATTATATTTATCATCCTTATACATTGACAGCTTTCATTACACGTTTCACTAAACTTCGCTCGATACAATTTAATTCCAAAGTACCCTATCTAACTCGGACCTTTAATTCAACTTTCATCATCATCATCATTTCAGCCGAAAGACGTCCACTGCTGGACATAGGCCTCCCCCAAGGCTCGCCACTCAGACCGGTCCTGTGCTACTTGCTTCCACCGGTTTCCCGCGACCTTCACGAGGTCGTCGCTCCATCTTGTTGGAGGCCTACCGACAGCTCGTCTCCCGGTTCGGGGGCGCCACTCGAGAACTTTCCGGCCCCATCGGCCATCAGTCCTGCGAGCAATGTGCCCCGCCCACTGCCACTTAAGGCTCGCAATTCTTCGGGCTATGTCAACTACACGTGTGTAATTCAACTTTACTCCAGTTTATTATATCAAACAGTGTAAAACTAAATATAACAGAAATATTACGCGTGCTAAAACTAGCCAAGTCAGATCCCTATTTATCCCCTTTAGCCCCTTGATCTTGAAATACATCCCATGTATATATTAGGTCCTTACATATGAAATTGGCGTTTGGCGAACTGGCAACTTTGATTCAAAATATGTGGCGTTCGGCTAGGAATTCCAAATTCAAATTTATTTCAAATTTAAGACCATGTATTTCTGTGTTCGAATTACGAAATTTATTTGTTATCGCGTCATTTGTTTTTCTTTCACATCGTTCTGTTCACAATATGGAGAACTTAAAATATCGCTATATTTACGAATATGAGTTTCACCTCGGCACTAGTGCTGCAGAAACGGCTCGTAGGATTAACAATGCGTATGGGGAAGCTACTGCAAAAGAAAATACGGTACGTTATTGGTTCCAACGTTTCCGTTCTGGAAATTTTGACCTACAGAACAAGCCTCGTGGACGGCCGGAGACACAAGTTGATAACGAAGAATTAAAAGCAATTGTGGAAGCAGATCCATCGCAAACCACGTCAGAGTTAGCGGCAGGCTTCGGTGTGAGTGATAAAACCATTTTGATTCACTTGAAACAAATTGGAAAAGTGAAAAAACTTGAAAAATGGGTACCGCATGAATTGAGCGACGCAAACAAAGAAACACGCGTCGAGTGTTGCGTTTCACTTCTCAACCGGCACAATAATGAAGGCATTTTGAATCGTATCGTTACTTGTGATGAAAAATGGATCTTGTACGACAACCGGAAACGTTCTTCACAATGGTTGAACCCAGGTGAACCAGCCAAATTCTGCCCGAAACGAAAGTTGACTCAGAAAAAGGTACTGGTAAGTGTCTGGTGGACTAGTGCCGGTGTCATCCATTACAGTTTCTTAAGATCTGGGCAAACAATCACGGCTGATGTGTATTGTCAACAATTGCAAACGATGATGGAAAAGCTAGCCATTAAACAACCCAGACTGGTCAATCGATCTAGCCCACTGCTGCTTCAGGACAACGCTCGACCACATACGGCACGTTTGACGGCCGCAAAACTACGGGAGCTGCGACTGGAATGTCTTCGACACCCACCATACTCCCCGGACCTTGCTCCAACTGATTACCATTTTTTTCGGAATTTGGACAACTTCATGCAAGGAAAAAAATTCAATTCTCACGAGGCTGTCCAAACGGCCTTCAAAGATTTTATTGATTCTCGCTCACACACTTTTTTTAGTAAAGGAATCAATGAACTACCTTCGAGATGGCAAAAGTGCATAGATAGCCATGGTACATTCTTTGACTAAATAAAAAAATAGTTTCATAAAAAAAAATCGTTTTCATTTCTGCCATATGAAACGCCAATTTCATATGTAAGGACCTAATAGATCTCAATTTCTTTTGTTGGTGAAATCGACAACGAAGTATCTAACGACACATCATATTCAACTTGGCTCTAATTTCACATTTATGTTTTGATGGGATATTTATATACAAGATAAATTAGATTTTTAGAGTAGTGTAAAAAATAGATACATAATAAGAATAATTTATAATTTATAACAGCCCACGATCATATTTAAAGTATGTCACATCACATATTATTATTTAAGTACATTTAAAATAATCCTCGGTAAAAATCGATTTCTCTTGAAAATCGCTTAATGCGAACTACGATGCTCCTTAGCCCCATAGCTATAAACATCAACCAGCAAACGTCATATGTCGATTTAGGAATCTCCTAAGTACTAAGTACCTATAGGTAGGTAAGGTAGGTATACCTACTCAAAGTGGTTACCGCCAGGCGGTCAGTGATGACTGATCTGGCCTCTTAAATATTCGAAGTGTTACATAGGGAAAGGGAGATTGTAACACTTAGTGTGACATAGTTCAATTTGTGCCAAATGTCCCAAGATATCATTTATTTATTGAAGTAAAAACCGCACGGCGTTGAAACTGAATGTTAAGTTGTTAGATTTAGGGTGAGTTGATTCAAACCGTCCGTTAAAGTTAACGTAAACGTTAAATATTTTACTATGGGGTAAAATGACGTTTCTGTATTGAAGGACAGCTCGGCGGCCATATTTAACGACTATGAGTCCGTCAACTGTGCTTGAATCAACCTTAAAGTTCAATTTGCGCGTCCACGGCGGACACGGCGTACTTAGGTATGAAAACACGATTTCGAACGTTTCGAACACATTTCGAATCTTAGATTAAGTATCTCGAATGAAGTGTCAATGTTTGCGTGCGAGAACGTCTGTGTGCGTGCGAGGACGTCTGTACACTTGTAAATGTGTGGTAGGTGTGTACCACTACGCGGGCCAATGATTCATTCTCCAACATTCTCCATCTCCGGATGAAACAAATGACTATTCTATATAAATTAATGGCTTCTGTCTTGGATACTTCGCCAATATCAAACAAATCACTAAGGGCGAGTTGCGCGTCGGCTAGATTTAGGCGGGTGGTTCTGTCCGTGGTCACCTAACCTGTAAGTATTTAAGTAGGTAGGGATTTGCTAGGTAACTATATTGCTAACTCCGTGGGTATTCGTCATGGCAACTTTGTCGCCTAACCGTCAGCCATATACGTACGTAGTGATTCTCTTGGCCGTCAGCTGCAATCTGACATGAATTAATCAAGACGTGTAAAAATCATTATAAAAATATATAAGTATTAAGTAATTAAATAATCAATTTGGATATTGTTGGATAGGTATTTTTGTTTCATTGCATACCCAAACTAATACCTGTCGAAAAATGAGGACTAAACATCCCACTGCAAAAAAGCCCGCACAAATTTTATTCTCAAAGAACAGATATGGCCAGAAAACGAAGGTGGAGAACTGGGACTTCGCAACACACGCTGAGAAGAAGGATAACTATATCTACAGAGATCGGCTGAGCAACCACATCAGCACCTACAACCGCTGGGGCAACGATGATCATGGGACAGGAATGACCGAAACTAGGCACATGCTGGCTCAAGTATTTACGAAAACCGATCCTGTGTATTCGTTTAAACCACTCGTAAACTTCACATCCTACCCATGCACCGAGTGAGTTACCTATAGTAAAGTAAAAAAAAACATTTATCCGGCTAATTAACCTTACATTACTTAATAACTAGATATAGTGATATTGTCATTGTCTTTCAAGTATCACCACCGATGCTCCGCTCATCCGCTGATTATTTATCAGGTAGGTGCAGGTACAGAATGGGGAAGCCGTGGTGGCCTTGTGGTTCGACCTACCGCCTCTCATGCCGCGGGTCGGGGGTTCGATTCCGGCTCGCACCTTTAAGTTTACTTATGTGCGAAATTCAATTTGAATTTACCACTGAGCTTTTCGGTGAAGGAAAACATCGCGAGGAAACCTGCACGCATCTGCGAAGTAATTCAAAGATATGTGTGAAGTCCCCAATCCGCACTGGGTCCGCGTGGGGACTATAGCCCAAACCCTCTCGTGAAAGGGGAGGCCTGTGCTCAGCAGTGGGACGCAAATAGGCTGTAGTAGTAGTAGTAGATACAGAATGAATGACCTACATAATACCTAACACACAGGTAGACTGAAGTGCTGCCTGGCATCAGCAAGACGTCCTATCAATAAGTAGGTAGGTAACTTACTATAGATAATCTAGGCAGGTAAGTAAGTATTTCAAATAAAACGGTTTCGTTTCGAAAAGATCCCAATTCAATTTCAGGATAAGTAATTATTATAGTATATACAAGTTATAGTAGATACAATTCATTCAAAAATTTTAAACTAATAAATAAAAAGTAAATAAGTATTTATAGACAAACATAATACCTATTTCCGAAAAAAAAAACAACTATAAAAAAACCACTCCTTCCAAAAGATCGTACTGCGGCATGGTGCCCATAACGCTGGCGGCGACCTCTCTGGATTGCTAGGGGAAAACCCCAGGTTCGCTACGGCTACACAGAACTGTCTTGCGTCTAAGCATTTATATACATTTTCTCAAACTTGCAATGAAATATTGATGTTACGTTCTTCTTATTAGCCGGGGAAGTATCACGTTTCAGGCGCGGCTAGACAATTGGTCTATAATGAAATTTCATACAAACGTTACAGGCCTAGGCCGGCAACTCACTTTTTTAAATTTCCATTTGATATATTTGTGACACAGCATCTTGGCATTCGGCCATTTAAAAAAAGCTACAAGCAATATTTACTTTATGGTTTGCTATGACATTCTGCCATACAGCTATTAAAATTTAAAAAGGGCAAAATATATTATACACAAAATATTACTTTATTTATTTATTTCATTGCATGTTTGAGAAAAGCACTATACAGTATACATCGGCGGGGAACGGTAGTTGTCGGCCTCGTAACTATCCGTATATAATACTCGGCCTGCAACATCCTCCTTCCCGGCCTCTGTAGTAATGTACTATTTCTAGCACTCCTGGACGCAACAAGCTAATGAAAAGTGCTGATTTAGCCCAGTTGCCGCCTGATTTTGGCGTAATGGACTACTTAAGTACACAGCAGGATGATTACAGAAACCCATTCCCGTCCGTTACTAAGCCGGTATTGTATTTCTATTATCTAGTATCTTTGCTTTTTGGGCAGACTGACAGTCTCTTTGCACTTTGCACAAAAAAATAGCTGTCGAAGTATTTTTTTTGTATAGCATAAGGCCGATTTCAAAGTTTTTTATTGAGCGAGTTAGCACGTCATGAATAAAATTCAAGTTGTCGGTAGATACAGCAGTATAGCTTCGTATTATAGGCCTTTACCTTCTATCCATCCAGACCTATACTAACTAATATTATAATGCGAAAGTCTCTCTGGTCTGTTCCCTTTTCATGCCTAAGAGCTGGACCGATTGAGATGAAATTTGGCATGAAGGTAGCCCGAGTCCCGGGTAAGGACATAGGTTACTTTTTATCCCGGAAAAACGCATAGTTCCCGCGGGAACGTGATAACTGAGTTCCATGCTAGCGAAGTCGCGGGTAGAACCTATATAGGTACAGTCAAGGGCAAACATAACTATGTATTTTATTTATTTTCATTTTCTTTATCATCTTTCAACAACTCTAGTTATTGATTTTCATTGGTATTTTTTAGTTTCCTGTATAAATAAATATTTTAACTTATTTTACCCTTGACTGTACATAAAACGTAATAGCTTGAAGATTGATCCTTCAAAACTACCTAAACCTGCGAAGTAAATATAGGGAGCAGAGGCAGCGTTTCATCCAATCAAAGGATGAATGGACATCAACAAAGCGTTGTAGAAAGTACTTTTTCATATTAGAAACTCAGATTAAATCTTATAAAATGTTCAGTTGACAATGCCGACGCCGACATGGCTGCTGAACCGCGTGATCCGGTCGGACCTGACGCACAACCACGGGACGGCGCCTCCGCGCGGCGACTACCAGTGCCTGGACACCCACACGCCCATCGGGCACATCCGCCAGCTGCGGCTCTTCCGCTACCAGTCCTTCGACCCCGCCACCTGCCTCCAGGACTTCCCACACCTCACCACCACTCTAGACAACAATGATAAGGCAAACCAACTTTAATTCAAACCATTTATGACAAAAGAATAGTACAATCAAATCAGTTCAACAGACAAAATGATAATAAACTTAAAGCTAACAAAATTAACACTGCGATTGTTACAGCATTCATATTATTAATAAAACAAAAACAAAATTAACATTGTGTTGTTTTAACAATTGAAATATATTTTATTGATCTAAAGTATTATATTTTATTGCTTAATAATGTTAATGTACACCAGGCAGAGTTGGTATTTAACCAGATTTACACACTTGTCAAGCTGTGAAAAACATAGGATGTGTTGTGTAAAGTATGTAGATCCAGCAATACACATGGGAAAAGTACCTTGCAGGTTATTTTGTAATTAAAACGCCTGGCCAAGATTTATTGATTTAGAAGACAGCTCAGTTTATGTCAAACAACCTTTTTTTTTTTTCAAAGTTTGCATGAACTTGATTACGTTTCAGTGTTTTATAAGCACTTTACTTTTTATGTAACAGTAAATATAAAATTGAATTACACCTTTTCTTTTGAAGTTGCGATTTTCAAATTTGAATAAGAATATTCAAGTAACCATACCATAGAATAAGGCCACAAGAGTGTCATGCAAACTAGATTTAGTTTTTTTACAATTACCCTGTCACTTTACTTTGAACACAGTTATGTTTGATGGAGAAATCTTAAATGCATTTGCAAAAACCTTATCAGCAAATTAATAAATACTAGATCAAAAACCATTGATTTTACTTTATGCAGGAAATACCTACATAAAAATGAAACAAAATCAGGAACATTTTCAAACTAATGAGTTCGCCTTCTCTTGAAATTTTTGCCCTTCTTGGATTTTAATTTGCGTTTCTGTGAGGTGTGCTTACTGCTTGTTCCTGTAACTTCATCTGCCAACATTCCAATTGTGGTCATCTTTTTCCTGCGATTCTTTTCAGCCTTTGTGACTGGAAGTCTGGTAAGATAGTTTTCCTCATATTCAGTTCTTTCCAGTTCTTGTTTAGATATAGAATGCTTCACATGATTTCCTGTAGTCACTTCCAATGGGGCTTCGGAATATTCTTCCCGCAATTCTCTCATTACACTTGAATTGAGGAACTGCTTCTTTGAACGTTCTTTATTTTTCTTTTCAGCATCAATCCGAGAAGAGCTCTCCTCAAAATGTACAGCTGCCAGTTTTGGAGGGACATAGACATTTGGTTTAGTGGAGCCCTTTTTAGTTTCATCCTCACTTAAGGCATCACTGGATTCACCTCCATCCTCATCCTCATCAATCTTACTTACTAAATTAGCAGGATTAGCACGGAATGATTGAGGGTCTTCTTCTGTGACAGAACCAACCGCAGCAGTTTTCACAAGTTTATCAATCTGGTATTTTAATTTCGAATCCACTGGACGAATCTTTTCAAGCACAGTGCGTATCTCAATGAGCCTATCAATAGATGGGTCTGCTTCAATCTTTTCACCAGAACACTTTCTTAACACAATGTAAGTTAAATTGATTAAATAACTTAAAAGCATCTGATACTTCATTTCTAGGAAACTCAATCCTTTGTCTGTGGTGATTTCTCCGCTTCTCACTCGAAGTAGCATGTTATCAACCAATTGAGAGACTTGCTGAACATTCATATTCATTTCTTTCAACAAATTTACAGCTTGAGGCAAATCAGGCTGCTCGGTTTCGTCTGCCGCCTGAGAAAATAAACATTCATAAGTACTTATTAAAGGAAATTTTGGTGACACGAAAATAATTTTACTGCAGACGTTCCTTCCCACACCATTCATATTTTACAGGGACAAATCCCAAATCAATTTAGTGTAAAATAACGCACCCAAGTAAAAACATTATATCCTTTAATGGTGACTATATTATGTATTTTACGAATATATTGCATATGTTTTAATTTCTTTCTTACCTGAACCATGATGTTTGAAACTGAAAATAACCTCTTCTTATAACAAAGTAAACGCACAGAAATTATTAAAAAATCTTTAAATTAGAATGTCAATAAAAGTACAAATACACGACATGAATGAATAATTTCCGGTCGCATTAGATCATTTTCCTAATAAAAAAAACAGCAAAGTATAAAACGGTAACGACGCGAATCGAAGCTCAATTTGTGGCTCAAGCTCATCAAATTTGACAGTCTCAGACTACAGATAATATAAGCTAAATGCACAAAAAGAAAAGGACCTCAGCACAGATTTGTGTTAATTAGCTTATGGTTTTTTAGGGCTCCGTATTTTTTTGAAATGAAACCATAGCCTGGTTTGAACATGGAGCTAGTACTTAGTTACTGTAAAGTCGCGTAAATAAATAAATAAATGAAGCATTTCATAAAGAAAAAGTCTGTGAATATAGCAAGTGCTGCAAGTATTTCTTGATTTGATAAAAATCTGGATAAATACACACGTAAATAATGTCCGGTATGTTGGTGCTCCTTCCTTTACCAACTTTTTTCCTGTCGGCTGTGAAGTAATAGTCTGTCGTTATCTCCATCCTGTATCAAATATTGATTGTCTTGTCTGTGGTAGTAGCTTGACGGTATGTGTGCAGAATGTCACTTTGTATTTTATCAATAAATATTTAGAAAAAAATGGATATACGAATTATAGTAAGTAATCGTTATCATAAATGAAAGCTATGACTTTGTAATTTATTTTTAAAATAAACTCCTTTTTCCAGGTATCTTCCGTGATTTACATTATATGCCTCATTCCATATAGTAATGGATTTTATGTACCGGGAGTAGCACCAGTAGAATTTAGAAAAGGCCAAAGAATTGAAGTTAAAGCTGTTAAAATGACTAGTATTCATACGCAATTGCCGTATGAATATTACTCTTTGCCTTTGTGCTTACCAAAAAACGGTACATTTGTTTACAAATCAGAAAATTTGGGAGAGGTCTTGAGAGGTGATCGAATCGTAAATACTCCCTATGAAGTCCATATGGCAGAGACTATCAAGTGTAGATTACTGTGCCACCAAAAGAATAACCCAATAAATTGGAGTGTTGAAGAATCGGAGAAGGTTGCAAGTAGAATTGAACATGAATACTTTGTGCACTTGTAAGAATGTTGATTTGTTTCTAATAAGTTGCCTGAATTTTGAATGTTTCATTCATATCATAATAATTAATTATCATTCAAGGTTAGTTGACAACTTACCAGTGGCTACAAGAGTCACAAACAGTGATACATCTGAGAAGACTGTTGAGCAAGGATACAGACTGGGCTTCATGTCCAAAGGCAAGGCATATATCAATAACCATCTAAAGCTGATCTTAAAATATCACAAGCATAGTCAGTAAGTTATCAAAAATAATTCAATCTGTTTCCAATGTATTGTTACAAACTCAATTAAAATTGGCTTATCGTAACTTTTATTTCAGAGATTCTTACAGAGTAGTTGGATTTGAAGTTGAAACATTTTCAGTAGACAAGGAAGAACTTACCTTTTTGGACAATTCCTGCTCAGTCCCATCAGACCCCAAGCCTCAGCTAGTGAATGAAGATACAGGAACCAAGTTGTATTTTACTTATTCTGTGGAATGGGTAGAATCAGATATTAGCTGGGCTTCCAGATGGGATATTTATCTGGGAATGAAAGATGTGCAAATCCACTGGTTCTCCATTGTCAATTCTATTGTTGTTTTGTTCTTCTTGTCAGGTATTTTGAGTATATTTATTAAAAAAATTGTTTGCCTTTTGTCATGCAAGTTCCTTGTCATGAATATAGCTTTTGAATAAATCTTTCTTTAATCTGACACAGTGATATATTGATGACCTTATAAATAAAACCTCTTTTGTATTTTTAGGAATTTTGACCATGATCATGGTGAGAACATTACGGAGAGACATTGCTCGCTACAATTCTGATGAAAGTATTGATGACATGATGGAGGAAACTGGTTGGAAATTGGTACATGGAGATGTCTTCCGTCCCCCACCTAAAAGAATGCTTTTTGCTGCTGTTATTGGCAGTGGAATTCAGGTGTTTCTGATGGCACTGATTACAATCTGTAAGTAATTCCATTTTTAGTAGGTATGATTATTATTACGATGGTATTTATCTTTCAATATTTGTATAATGATTTATTTTAAAGCTCAAGGTATGTTTTATTTCAGTTCTGGCTATGTTAGGCATGCTCTCTCCGGCCAGCCGTGGAGCTCTGATGACGGCAGCAATATTTCTGTATGTGTTTATGGGGCTGATTGCCGGCTTCTATTCAGCACGCCTGTATAGCACGATGAAGGGAAAGCAATGGAAGCAGGCTGCATTCCTTACAGCCATACTATACCCTGCTATTGTTTTTGGTACTTGTTTCTTTTTGAACTTTTTCATCATGGGCAAGCATTCCAGTGGAGCTGTGCCATTTTCCACAATGATGGCTCTACTGTGTTTATGGTTTTGCATATCACTACCCTTGGTATACTTGGGCTACTACTTTGGATGTCATCAAAACCAAGCATTTCAACATCCTGTAAGAACAAATTTCATTCCAAGAAAGGTACCTGAGCAAGTCTGGTACATGAATGTGTTTGTCTGGTAAGTTTAATTAATTATTTTAATTAATTAATTTATTGGAGATGAAAACTGAAATTAACAAAAAATTACTTATAAATAAATAATGGCTAAGTAACAATAGTTGTTATTTCCTTAACATATCTCACTTAGACCATATAATTTGCACCTTAACAGTCTAGTTTTTTTTTAACATAATGTTTCCTTATTTGTTCCAGCATTCTGATGGCTGGAATTCTTCCATTTGGAGCAGTATTTATTGAACTTTTTTTCATATTCAATGCATTGTGGGAAAATCAATTTTACTACCTGTTTGGATTTTTGTTCCTAGTATTTTGTATTTTGGTAGTGTCTGTATCACAAATCTCAATTGTTATGGTGTACTTTCAACTGTGTGGAGAGGTAAATAATCATTCAATTAAAAAAAAACGTATTAGCTTGCTTGTAAATCTATGTAGCAGCTAGTAACTTTGTTAGTGCTTTCAAACACAATTTTATTTAAGCAAATCACAGTTTAATAATGCAAAATACCTTGTATCTGACAGCCCCTAAATTGCCTACATATTGATATTACAAACGTGGAGTGTGGAGTTTGTATGGTAGCGTGCATGTTTATTCGCTCTTTAAAACGTTAATTAATAATACAACATTTTTTTAAATTTAGTATGTTTGTCTGTGTCTGTTTGTATGTCACTGCTCATCCAACAAATCCGCTTATCGTCTTGCGACCGATCGCAGATGTAAAGAGAAAAAAAAAGAAAAGTATGTTTGTATGTAGCCTATACTATTAAATGAACAAGATAGGTATATATATCAGAATATATACGGGGTATAGCAAAACGTGACGATATTTTAACCACAGTATCAGTTATCAATTCTCGCTGTTTTTTTTGTTTTAATTTTTTTCGAGGTGGTATTTTTCTTTGTATGGTGTTCGGGTATTGATCACACGTTGTGACGAACCCACAGAATCAGCTATCGATTCTAAGCATGTTTTATGGGTTTTTCATTTTTTGCGAGTAGGTAAATAAAAAAAACATTTAGTATGGCCTAGTACGGGATTCATGGTGTGAGCGATACCTGAATCCCATACAATGTCTTTTTTACCAACTCTAAAAAATAAAAAAAGCATGCTTGGAATCGATAGCTACTTCTGTGGGTAAAATATCGTCACGACCTTTTGCTTGACTTGACCCCGTACATAATCACACTTCGTCCCGCGTAGACTACTTTACGTACCCGATGATACTATAGGTACATATGGTTATAGTTATTAGTTATAGAAGTATTGAAAAACTGGTATGACCCGTGAAAACCTTTTGCGTTCTCGAACTATCTCCATACCAAATTTCATTAAAATCAGTCCAGTCGTTGCGACGTGAAGGAAGGACAAACAAACAAACACGCTTTCACATTTATAATATTAGTATGGATTATCGAAAGCGGATCTAATCTAACGATTTCGATGAGATTTAGAATATAGGTAGGGGTAAACATCGATCTTGCTAGATGGTTCTCATCTGTATCTATTTATTTTCACCTGAGGTAATTCATGTTAAGAATACAGTATTTGTTCCAGCAAGAATACAGTAAGGTCCATGTCTAACTGTGCTGTTCTCTGAGCTTGTATCGTGCCAGGGCACACTGAATTCATAATGTATGATAAAGCATAAATATATATATTTATTTTTAATTTCAGGATTACCATTGGTGGTGGAAGAGCTTTATCATATCTGGAGGGTCTGCAGTATATATACTTATTTATTCAATATTCTACTTCTTCACCAAACTGGAAATAACAGAATTTATTCCAACATTGCTTTATGTTGGTTATACAGGTAATGTGCATTTATATATATATATATATTTTGTAATAAACATTAATCTGCAAACTATGAACTAATAATATCTTAAATTTCAGGACTGATGGTATTGACCTTTTGGCTTTTGACTGGCACAATTGGATTTTTTGCTGCTTACACATTTATTAGAAAAATCTATGCAGCGGTGAAAATTGACTAGACTTAAGTGTACAATATTATTATTCCCTTAGCTTTGTAATAATTAACATGTGTAAATCTTAATTTTAGTATGTAATTTATATTTATTTGTATGGTACCTAACTAATGATGATTGAGTTGATCTGATTGACTATGAACAAGAAAAGAGTTTTGCTATAAATTTTAAGTTCTGTAAATAATTAGGTTCTGAATTTTAGAAATGTGTTTGTAATAAATGTTTTAAGTTACAATCTTTATTAATAATAACTAATTAAAGTTCGGTTTACACGGTGTCGGTCACTGACTTCCATCTGACTTCAAACCAAGTCAACTCAAACTGGCTTCATATGTGTAGTTAGTGGAGACAAATACCTACAAGAAAAACAAACGGTTTCAAAAATTTACGATAATTTTTTAAATTTACGAAATCTTGATTTCTTATCAAGAAACCATAACATCTGGAATGCGTTACCCACCCGATGTTACCCACAAAATGGAATGCCTCTGTGCCAGTAATTTCACCGGCTGCCGTAACCCCCTACCGGAACACAATAGTGCGAGCACTGCTATTTGGCGGCAACTTAGTGGGGAAAGACGGTGGTACCATCCCGAACGGACCTAGCACCAGACCTTACCACAATTTACTGCCTATTGCTCGGCACAGGCCTCTCGTGAGAGGGTTTGGGCTATATAGTCCCCACGCGGGCTCAGTGCGGATTGGGGACTTCACACGCACCCTTGAATTACTTCGCAAATGCGTGCAGGTTTCCTCACACATTTAATGTCCCGCCACCACCACCACTACAGCCTATTTTGCGTCCCACTGCTGGGCACAGGCCTCCTCTCATCACGAGAGGGTTTGGGCTATAGCCCCCACGCGGGCCCAGTGCGGATTGGGGACTTCACAGACATCTTTGAATTACTTCGCAGTTGCGTGCAGGTTTCTTCACGATGACTTCCTTCACCGAAATGCTCATGGTAAATTCAAATTGAATTTCGCACATAAGTAAACTTAGAGGTTTGCCTTCAAACCGTTTATACGTTGTCTTATCTCTGAGTAGCTTGCGGACTCACAGACTTAGAAGAGATTGGCGGATTTGGCGGACTGACTGGTTTCAGGTCAGTGACTGACCCAGTGTAAACCTAAGGCTGGGCGCAAACGTAAGGAAAATTTTCGATTAGGTTTCCGTTCCGTCCTTTTGCAGTGGTTCAAACAAAATATATGGAAGAGCTGCGTTCCGGTGACTTCATTCGAAATTCTGAGTGAAAACCGCATTTGGAAACAGTGTGTAGAATTTAATTAACGGCTGTTGAAGATAGTTGTTCATGTCCAGCTCACATACATATTTGTCAAAGAAAGGTCAAAGACAAGCGTGCAGTTGTCACTGTCAACGTCAATGTCAGAATCAGAAATGAAGTACCGGAGGTGGACCGGAGTTGGTGGTGAATGTCATTTTTGGTGATAAACATTATTTAATTTTATAACGTAGTATTCTAAGGCTCTAAATTTTATGTACAAAATGGAAACCAAAGTAGCAGTAGTCACCGGTAGCAACAGAGGCATTGGATTCGAAATCGTCAAAGGGTTATGTGCGAAGTTCGATGGCGCTGTGTACCTTACAGCTAGAAACGAAGAAAGAGGGCGGCAAGCTGTTAAGAAGCTGGAAGAGCTTGGTTTTAAACCAGCTTTTCACGTTTTAGACGTTACAAGTGAAGACAGTGTTCAAACATTCGCCAGTTACATCTCCACACATCACACAGGAATAGATGTACTAGTAAATAATGCTGGAATCCTAGATTTCGATAAACCAGTTTCGTCGTATGAAGATGCAAAAAAACTGATGGATACGAACTTTCTAAGTTTATTGACTATATCCAAAGTGTTATACCCTCTCTTAAAGAACAGCGCTCGAATTGTGAACATTAGCAGTGACTGGGGGCTGCTATCTAATATTCGGAAACAAGTGTGGTTGGATGAATTGGTCAAAGAAGACCTCACTGTTGAGGACATTTTGCGATTTGTGGACGATTTCTTACAAGCAGCTAAGAACGGAAAACACACTTTTGTAGCATTCGCTGGTCATTATGGTGATTACAAGGTTTCTAAAGTGGCCCTGTCAGCTTTAACCTTTGTCCAACAAAAACAGTTCCAGGATCAAGGCAAGGATGTGGCTATAAACTGTGTTCACCCTGGGTTCGTCAAGACCGGGATGACCAAAGATATGGGCGACTTCACAGCTGAAAGAGGAGCACAGGCCCCTCTCTACTTAGCATTAGAAGCGCCGCAGTCACTCAAGGGCACATTTGTCTGGCACGATGGCCACCAGGTAAACTGGGACGATTGAGGATGCAGTGGTTCTTTTATTGTTAGTGTTACAACCATGAACATCCTGTGATAAGTGTCACATACACTTTAAACAAGTACCTATTATAAATATAAAGATTCTCTTTTATTCATATCTTTTTAATTATCCAAGGTTTTAATAAAATGCACTTTCAGTTATGTTAAATTTTAGGTTCACCTGAAATTGCAATCTAAACTTCAATTTCGTATCTAAGTACATCTTAACCTCACATCTTAGTCTCAATAGTAGGCTTCTGTCATATATAATGTAGGTACTCTATGACTATGTCTATATAAGGGCCTGGTTGTGTGGACTTTAAAATGATATTGAGCTTTGAGCAGAAATATCACTGAAAAATATTTTAACAAGTTCTTCACATAACACAAGTCAATAGACATGAGAACTGATAAGAAGGTCAATGTCTGCTTATCAGTATACGCACATGGGTGTTTCATGAATCTAATATTCAATAAATGATTGATTTTGTTCTGGTTATACTCAGTTTCATTAAAAAAACCCGGCCAAGAGCAAGTCGGACTCGCTTATATGAAGGGTTCTGTAGCTTCTAAAATTCTCAAAAAAAGTGACCAATTTTGTTAAAACCATTTTTTAATTTAAGTTTTTGTTGAATTCTATATTTATAATTTCACTCAATATTATAATGCGAAAGTAACTGTCGTCTGTCTGTCTGTCGGTCTGTTACCTCTTCACGCTTCAACCGCTGGACCGATTTGGATGAAATTTAGCATGGAGGTAGTTGGAGCTCCGGGAAAGGACATAGGCTACGTTTTATCCCTAAAAATGCATAGTTCCCGCAGGAACGGGATAACCTAATTCCAGGCGGGTGAAGTCGCGGACAGAAGCTACTTAATATTATAAATGCGAAAGTAACTCTGTCTGTTACCTCTTCACGCTTCAACCGCTGGACCGATTGAGGTGAAATTTGGTATGGAGATACTTGGGGTCCCGGGAAAGGATATAGGCTACTTTTTATCCCGGAAAAACACATACTTCCCGTGGGAACGCGATAACCGAATTCCACACGGGCGAAGTCGCGGGCAGAAGCTAGTACAAAATATAGGTATAGAAAAAAAAATTAGGAACCTTCATATATATTTTTAAAACATATCCAATGATACCCCACACGGCTAGCTATGTTCTCCTAAATTATTATTGTCATCCTTCCCTCATTTACTACGTAAAAATCTCAAAATCGTACTGCGTCATTTTGTAACGGTCCATAGAACACACCTACACCTCAACCATACACCCTGGACAGTTTACAGGGAGCCAGTTGTCACGCCATTAGACGTACATTATTTATTCACTGAGGATAGGAATGTTAACATTTGTTTCGAAATCGGCAATGTAAGGCTACTGGCGCGAAAGCACTGTCTTCGTGTAAGCCTGGCCATCCGGGAAAAATGGCTATGACATACGGACGGACGGACATGTCATGGCGTATTTAAAGGGTTTTTGTTATTTGGCTACGGAACCCCAAATATTTAATTCCAGCAGTTCAAGTAAAAAAAATAATTACAATCAATTCAGTATCATACTATACCATTATTAAAGTAGAAATAAATTCGAAAATAAGAGGAATTAAAAAATAATTGGATGCTTATCTTACTAATATAATAAAGCTGAAAGTTTGTGTTTGGATGTTTAGATGTGTGGATGTTTGTTGCTCAATCACGCTAAAACGGCTCAACCAATTTGCATAAAATTTGGCAAACAGATAGTTTGTAACCTGGAATAAGCTATAGGCTACCTATTATCCCGGAAATTCATTAGAGGAACCCCGCAAGAGGACTTTGGATACAAATCCCGGGAAACCCACAAATCCCGTAATCCCGGAAAAGGTTTTAAAAATATCCTGGAAAAAGGGCTTTGGAAATATAATAGTGTTAAATTCCCTTCAGATGAAATCGCGGGTAAGACCTCGTTAAATCAAAAATCAAAGCCATGGTTCCTAAGAACAGATGTCGCTATCTCTCATGGTTTCTGACTTCTCCCTACTGACCCATTTGGATTGATCAATCTGTATAGATTCGATTGTGTAGAATATATATCAGATTTTATTTAGCGCGTTTAGCCATTTAACGCGTGAAGCCGTGGTGGCCTAGTGGTTCGACCTACCGCCTCTCATGCCGAGGGTCGGGGGTTCGATTCCGGCTCGCACCTCTAAGTTTACTTACGTGCGAAATTCAATTTGAATTTACCACGAGCTTTTCGGTGAAGGAAAACATCGTGAGGAAACCTACACGCATCTGCGAAGTACTTAATTCAAAGATGTGTGTGAAGTCCCTACATCCGCACTGGGCCCGCTTGGGGACTATAGCCCAAACCCTGTCATGATGAGCCCCTCCCGCCTGTGCCCAGCAGTGGGACGCAAATAGGCTGTAGTAGTAGTAGTAGCCATTTAACCTGGATAATATAATCTAATTTACCTCGGTGCTACGCCCCTTTCGCTGCTAGATAGGTACTAGGGGGTATTTACATAATAAATCTTGTTATGGATTTACCAATGCGCGTGCAGCAAGCTTGTAAGGTTTCAGTTGTCGTGCTCCGTTCTGCTTGCGATCTGCATAAATTGTATTACAAAATCCCGATGACAGGGTAGTAAAGGAGTACACGAAGCCCAACCAAGTACAGTATGTAAATAGTATATAGGTGTGTGTATAAAAAGGGGTATTAGTGTTCATGGGTAGGTGTAGTTCCAAATAATCTTGTACTTTAAACGTGCTAATCTTGTAGATTTATTTCTACCTTTATGAATTTATACAAGCGATCTCAGTAACGGCTCTAACGATTTGGACGAAATTTGGAATACTGGGTTTTACCGGGGCGACAAATCGATCTAGCTAAGTCTCATATCCGAGAGAACTTGGTTTAAGCTATTTTAACCCGAGCAAAGCGCGGTCGCCCAGGTACCTACCCTACCTACATAACATTACTAAGTACTTTGTTCTATTGACCTCCCTAAATCGATGTCTATCACGCGAGTCATGTATTTAGATTTCATTGCCACGTGTACAACACTTCACGAAATGAAATGATAACGCCATAACAAAACACTATTAATTTGGATGGAATGACCGGCCGCCGCCGACTCGTTGACACTTCGCCCCGTCTGGGGTTGGATCTATCATAATTATTATGTATACACTTAGATCGTATGTTTTCAAGGCTTTTAATATCAAGAACTCATGTTTGTTCATAATGATCTTTATGTGATATCTGTAGGAAGATGGCATTAGGTAGGAATGTGCAAGTATGTATGCATGGAAGTCAGTGCGTTTGCCACAAATCAGCCACCTTCACCAGGGACTAATATATTCGAGGTCTTTAAAAAGGGATCTCGCTCTTCCCTATAGGATCGCTCACGCGTCGCGTGATCTTTAAGCAGCTAGATTAAAGTTCAACTTGACGCGTGAGCGATCCTATAGGGAAAAGCGAGTCGCATAGAGCCCCAGATCAAAAGGGTGCCGGGACACGAGATCGTCATAAAAAATCTGATGGCCTTTCACAATAAGGCCGCAGGGTCGAATTGGTAATTCCATACAAATCTTTAAATCGTTCCGCAGATGATTGAAATTTTTTTCGCAGTGTTTTAATTTACTGCAATTTTCATTGTGTGGCCCAATTTTCCATTTTACTTTTATAAATTCATGCATATAAATGAAACAAATCATAGATAAATATTTATATATTAAACTGGCCTAAATAAATTACAAGTCACTGATAACATAAACTCACAAAGTCATATCAGTAGGTACTTACGACTAACTAACTGAACCGCCTTACTGAACCATCAGTCACTTAAAGTAGGTAGGTAATTAATTAGGTATATACATATTGCTTCAAGAAGGCAAATCAGGCATAGGATTGATGGTACTTAGAATCCAGGTACTACTACTACTACAGCCTATTTGCGTCCTACTGCTGGGCACAGGCCTCCTCTCACCACGAGAGGGTTTGGGCTATAGTCCCCACGCGGGCCCAGTGCGGATTGGCGACTTCACACAAATCTTCTGAATTACTACGCAGATGCGTGCAGGTTTGCTCACGATGTTTTCCTTCACCGAAAAGCTCCGCGGTTAATTCAAATTGACTTTCGCACGTAAGTAAACGTACTTAGAGGTGCGGACCGGAATCGGCGGTAGGTAAATAAAAAAAAAGGTCGAACCACTAGGCCATCACGGATTTTTTTAGTATCTAGGTAAACATAAGTAATTAAGAATATATATATCTATGTATATTCTATCTGTCCACCGATCTAGGTACTTATTATGTAGGTCTATTAACAATAACAAATTATCAACGGACGGATAGTGTTTGTATGCAATAAAATGTCTCGCTATGCAAGTCCTTGTTTATAGTTCAGTACGTATAACTTGTAGGTACAGTCCACATTTAAGAAATAAAAATTATTCACAATCAGTTTCGGCGGTAGGCGAGCGGCCGTCGCGGGTACTCTTACTCTTTGGTGTTCTAGCCGTTTCCTCCGGTATGTGCAGGCTTGCAAGGGCCGATTGTTTCTAAGCTCAAACCATGCTCAAACAGATGATAGATATTTAACGTCTTATATAACTAGCAATGGCTTCTGTCACAGAATAAGTAGTAAGTAGTACTATGCTTCTGTGTCCTATTGGGTAAACCTCTTTGTCGATTGTTAATGCAACCCGCCCTTTGACAAATCCCGACGAGACGCCACGCTTTCAATGAGAACAATCATCACAAAAAATTATAGGTACTTACTTAAAATCGAATTAATTAACATTTATTGAACTACTTACAACAAACAAGCGTACATTTATGAAATGCATCAGGTGCTGCTTATTGTTATCACTAGGATTCATGTTTACAAGTAAAAATGTATTTGCACAAGTATTACTTAGTTTGAATTGTGTAAATTACCCTCCTTAAAGACGAAAATCTAAATTTATAACCCATGAACAGACTGACTGATCGACCAACGCATACTGCACTGACGAAACTACGGGGCTCTATTCGAAACGTTACATAATCCCTGCGCTCACGCGTGCGGCGCTCAAATTGAACTTTTCTCAAACTTCAATGGATACCTATAAATAGCAACGTAAATACAGGGACGCAAAAAAGTATAGAAAAATAAATTACATCATTCTTAATACTTGGTACTTTATCCTATTTTTTAAGAAACTGCGTGTAGTGGCAATTAATAATCAGGGAGGAAAGTTTAATGTAAGGATTGTTCTTTAACACTTTTATAGTATAATCAAAATACCATAGGTCAGAGTTAGGCCTGATTGCACTATATGTGATTATAAAGGACGCATCAAAATCATCGAAAACACGCGCATGAAATTTGGCCCATACGTAAGTAGGTACTTATACATACGCTCGGGTTTCTTAAATCACAATTTTATGTTACTTACATCACATTTTCATAATATCTACGGTAAAAACTGGTACTTTAGTGCTAATTTATCATTATTGGTGTGTTGTAACTACTTACCAACGAGAAAATAATATAGGTAAATCCTGGCCAAAAACTGAATGGTAACCTCTGACTCTGACTGATGATAGCTTCTTTCTATGATCTAAGCGGGTAGCCCATTAAGTGGTATGGTAACCAATGTTTTTTAATCATTAAAAATAATGACTAATAGTAGTCATTATTTGTATACTGTATGTGTCTGGCAGAACACATTAATTCAAGTGTTTATAAATATTCGCACTAAGTATTAAGCTGGTTTACCTACTTCTTGTCTTCTTTGCATTCACAGTTTTTCACATTGTTTTTTTTAAAGAAACCTGTTCAGGGTGCTACATACATAAATCAATGATATTGTCAGTTGTCTGACGGTGTTTAACACGCGGTAACATGTATTAAATTCGTTCGTCTTGAAATTGTTAATAGCAGGACTTTCTATCTATATTCTATACAATACATAGATATTACCCAGGTAGAGATAATCTACTATAGGAAATCCCGCCTTCAATGTATTTGGAAAGTATTTTAAAATTACCACCAACACTCAACTCATGTGTGCGTTGCGTGCTAAGACAGCCGTCAAACATGGACCTATTGAGAGTCTCGGTGGTGCTTTTTAAACACTTTGATGCGTTTCGAATTGTGGGGAGACGCGCCGGACTTCCTATAGTAGATTATCTCTACCTATCTAGTTAATTAGTTAGGTATGTCAAAATGGCAAAACATGTTGACTGTTTGAATGACTTTCCATTAAAGTTTGTCCTTGGTATGACAGCCATGGACGTTATATTTAAAGTTAATCAGTCCCTCAATTGTGGTCGATGCAACTTACGTGAGTATTTTCACTCACAAAGATAAAAAATACCGATTATTTACAATAACACTTTGCTTTAATTACATGGAACTCCACATAGGATTACAAAGTGTGTGTGTGTATATAAATAGGTAGGTATATAATGACAGATACTTAGTACAAGATAAACTACGCGTAGCCTAACATCACTTATCTAAATAAATAAAGCGTTTCACACTCAACTAAATTCTAAAAACTTTACTTTGGTTTATAATAGACTATTCTTAAATATCGTCCACCTGAAAGCTCCTAAACGAACTTCAGATGAATTCCTAGAACTAATAACGACATAAGTATATACATTAATTAAGCATTTTATCACGTTGGCAAGGGACGGAATGGGTAATTCCTTTCTATGTTTTATTACAACAAATTAAACATGACACTGGGTAAATTGTTTCAGCTTTATATGTAAGTAGGTAGTTGACATATTTATTGCAATAATTAACGTTATACAAAAATCTTAAGGCACTAAGTAAGTATCTGTAACAATCATGGTAACAATTTTGCTAACTGACACAATCAATTTCGGGTTCACAAAACCACGTAAAAGAACTGATTTTATCGACCATGGTACACATTTGTACTTGGGGCGGTGCTTAGATACATGCTTAAGTAGGTAGTTAGATAGATACATGCTTGTTTTTAAGTTTCAATATCCCAGTCCACATCAGGCATTCGCCACAGGAACATGCCAAAAAAGGAATTGATCAGATCATCTAAGCTCAGAGTGCACAATAAAATTACATTTTTAATCTTTGGTTACATAGATAAAACCTCTAATGACGTGGACTTTCATTTTTACGATGTTAGGTAACAATATAAATACAATAAAGTACTTGGCCATGTTTGGCGATTCCTGACTTAGAGATCACTGACTGATCTTGGTATACTATCACCAGCACAGCGCGCTAGGGTATGTATTTGTATACTGGTAAAGAATAGCGTCTATGGCGTGGATATGGTTGTTTACCTAATTAGTTAGTATGGGGGCGAGCGGCGTGTGTTCGTCGCTGTAGTAGCGGTAGCGTGGCGGCGGCGGCGCGTCGGCGTGCTGCGAGTCGCGGTGCCGCCGCAGGTCCACTTTCCGCTGGAAGGCCTTGTCGCACAACCCGCACGAGAAGGGCTTGTAGCCCGTGTGCTTGCGCATGTGCGTGATCAGGTTGGAGCTCTGGCTGAACGCCTTGGAGCACACCACGCACTTGTGCGGCTTCTCGCCTGCAATAATTACAATACAAACTAAATACTTATATAGGTGACTTTGCACATGTAGCGACTTAGGGGCGAGCAGTTTCATCCACATCACATTTGAATGATCGTCGGTTAAAATTTATATCCACCCGAAAGTAACCATGATTCCTCATTGATTTTACAAGTATGACTGAAACAAGTATTTAAAACTCAAATCAAATTAAACTCGGAAACATGCATTACCATGTGACGCTTATTGATTAATTTATACTGAGTACAAACGTTCTATACTAAACTTCTGGCAGTTTTCTCGATAACGCTTTTTATTATTTAAAAATCGTAAAGGGAATTTTATATGTCAACAACTAGTCTAATAAACGATTCATTAAAGTTGAATATGCGGCCAATTTTCCTATTAAAGATAGTAAATCAGTAGCAGGTGGTATCACACGGTGTTATTTGTAATGGTTTCCATTTGGAATTTAATTAGGCAGGTCGTCGCGAGGCATCGCTTCGCTTCGTAATTAGGCTTGTATAAGCAAACCACTACTTGTCATAATCATAGTCTCCTTTATTATTTATCGCTCCGTTCTCGAACTGATTTAATATGCAGAATCGTTAAAGTACAGCGGCATTTATAGAGTCGGAGACGTGGCTGGCGATGCTAGTTCGATTGCAGTTATTAAACAGTTATACATGGTGGGTCAGAAAATGTGGCAAATAATGAACCCACAGTATCGGCTATCGATTCTAAGTATATAGGTCTTTAATTTTTTTTGAGTTGGTAAAAATATATATTTTGTATAGGATTCCGGCGTCGCTCACACAACCAATCCCATATACCACTCAAAAACATTTTTTTACCAACTCAAAAAAAAATAAAGACCTATACAATATACTTAGAATCGATAGCCGATACTGTGGGTTCATTATTTGCCATATTTTCTGACCCACCGTGTATAGTATGTATTATACTACAGTTAATCGAAAATTACCAGAAGACATTTCAGAGGATTGCATTTTTTTGGATGGTTTGACGATTATTGGAACAATAATTTAAAAAGCTCGATGAATGGTCGATTTAAACTTCAAGCGAATCGGGTACCTACATACCTACATGGACTATAACTCAAGGCATATAGCAAAATGAATAAAATGTATTATCAAGATAGAACAGGATTCAAGATCGGTTTTTGTCGGTAGTTGCCCTGTTCGGAGTGCTACGTGAGGGCCTGTGAAGGTTGTACGGCACGGCTAATTGCGCGCGGAGCCGCATTTTATTTTGGAATATTGATGATGAGCCATTTATCGGGAGGACGCGCCTTGTAGGGCCGCGGTAAATCATTGGACCGACGTGACGAGACGTCTCCGGTCAAGACAAATATGTCCGTCACATTTTTTAGGCAATTCGTCTTGTTGAGTTTACTGCAAGTAGTCGGGCCTTTGCAAAAAACGTTGCTCTTTGATTCTTCGATCGCTGCAGCTTCGTAGTAAGTATCGCCCGTAGATTGGACCAAGTGCCAGCTATAAATAAAGCGTCTCTACCTTGAGATTTATAGAGTGCATGTTTTTTTTAATGTAGAGAATTCTCGTTGGATTGGGAATTGAATTAGTTTTTACGTTTTCGAAACAATTACTTGATTTACCTACCATACCATCATTACCTACCTATAACCATTTAATTTATTACGTACCTTAAATCAGCACTAGCATTTTTTTTATTTTTTTTTATTTGCCCGTAACTTCGTCTACGATAATCTACAACTGGGATAAATGGCATTTTCTACTTGAATAAAGCTGTGTGCCGCACAGACTGACTTTATCTGTCCTTTAATTGAAATAAAGGACAGATAAGTCAGTCCTAACGCGAACTTGTGAAGAAAGAATAATACTTAAGAAATGCATCATGTAGTGATTTTATTTTATCTACGTAATTACTAGGTATTACTACTAAATGTTATGGGACTCCTTATTTTGATCATCCTTTAAGGTGGGTCACAACTTTTTACTTGACCCTATAGAAATACTTAAAAGTACTATTGTTGGATCAAGACAAGAGTTTCGTAAATGAGATAGAGTAATGAGAAGATAGGTGAAAACTCCATCGGGACACAACTGCTTGTTTTTCATCTTTAAATTGATGTCTCTCTTTAAGTTATTTAGTACATAGGTACTAAGCAAGTAATATAGATTACTTGCCAATAAATCACTAATAAGAAAATAATATTCTTAGAAACAGAAAACCACACAAAGAAAAACAGCAAGATGTTGTATAAGTAAATATGTTTTCTTTTGTGTACTGCTTAATGGCTTTCTTTTCCAAAGGTTTAAGTGGTAGAGAATGCCTTATGGCATTAAATTCGCCTTTTGATTTCGTTTTTTTTACTAATGTGCAATAAAGTTTAAATAAATAAAACCCCCAATGAAGTCCCCAATCCGCACTGGGCCCGCGTGGGGACTATAGCCCAAACCCTCTCATGGCGAGGGGAGGCCTGTGCCCAGCAGTGGGACGCAAATAGGCTGTAGTAGTAGTAGTAGTAGTAGTAGAAATAAAACCCAAGCGCTGTGTCAGTTCGCGCCCTTGTTTGTAATTTTGAAAAGATTTATTCTCAAGTACTTAAGTAGATATTTTAACCACGAATAGGGCCATCGCCGCAAGGAAAAGTTTGATTAGAAAATAATAGGGCAAGGCGAAGTTGTTATGACACTGACGTAAGGGGCCGAGTCCACATGCGTCCCTATTTCGCCCTTATACGATCTGTATCGAATAAAAAATAATAGATTAAAAAACTAAAAAAACGCTTTGACATTTCCGTGCTCACCTCCAAGCTCCATCATCAGATCAGCTCGGTGGTACAATGCTATTGAATTATCATCCAAGTTACATATACTTGCCAAGTTTCATCACGATACGATAATTAAAACCGGCCAAGTGCGTGTCGGGCCACGCGCAAATTATAGGGTTCCGAAGTTGAGGATGTCCACAGTACCTTTCTAAGACTTATTAGCATCTACCTATAGCTAGCCTGTGGTATGACGTGCCCGCCCGACGCCCCTGCCGCTCGAGAAAAATCATCATTATAAGTTGGTCGACTATTACTCGTAAGTTTGTACAGCCTACTTCGCTCTGATAGTTTTCCTTTCAACTACGTTATATATGCCACAACCGTGATTTTTTTCAGCCATCCAAATACCACCATTTAGCTGGCAGGGGGGGGGGGGGGACACGTGACTCTAACAAAAAATAGCACTTTAAAGCTTAATATTTCACAAACGCATCACTTAATCAAAAAATGGTTTTAACAAACCCACAATATTTTTTCAAGACCTATTCAACGATACGCCGCACCATGGGGTACGCAAGAAAAAAAAATTACATCCCCACTTTACGAGTAGGGGAGGTACCCTATAAAAAAATATATTTCAAAATTTTATTGTACCACTTTGTCAGCGTAACTAATATGCATATTCATGCCAAATTACAGCTCTCTAGACCTAAGCATCTCCGAGCAATAGTGCGGACAGACGGACGGACGGACGGACGGACATGGCGAAACTATAAGGGTTCCTTGTGGACTTCGGAACCCTAAAAATGGGTTAAATTTCGCTTGCAAGATTCCTTTACATAGGGTTGTTAGTTAGTTAGACAGACGACGACCTAATAAAAGCGTTGTAATAATAAAATGTGTTCGATTTAATATGTCATTCATTACAACATTTAGGGGTAGGTACCTACTCTAAGAAAACTCTATAGGTACATATAAGGGTACGAATATACTTCGAAACGCTCCGAGAAAAGTTAGGTACTACCTAGGCTCTCTCTACGTTTCCGATGACTCCATTTGGCTGGGGCACTACCGTGCTACCAGGTCTTAATTTTCTGTATAGTTTAAAAAAGGTAACGTAAAAACGTATCGACTTAAAAAAAAAGAAAATTACGCATAGTGGAACCTTTCAAACTATAGCCAACTAACTACGAGTATACATAGCGGTTAACTCCAACCAATGTGTAATAATTTGAACAGTTTGTTAACTTGTTAGAAAACTTTGAAATGACCCAGTGTTTATGTCATTACTGTATAAAGAAATTAGATATATGGTAACTTTGTAATTGTACTCAAGATTAACACAGAAATAGCAATTAACAAGACGTGGAATTTGTTTAAAACTGCTACACCGCTTATTCATGCAATAAGTAAAAGAAGAGTACCTACCTACGGAGTTACGGACTTGTTGACCAAAGATTTTCCTTTAGGTACCTACTCGAAAGTTCGGCGGGTTTCAACATATTCGCGTCGCTTCCACGGCTGCTTTATCAAGTGACAAAGAATTCGATCGAGATCGGTCTTATAGGCGCGGTTCCTATATCCACCAAACGCCTCGATACGGCCACGGATCGTTAAAAACTTTGACAGGTTGTCTAATTATGGAGCAAATGTTAAAATTTTACCGTCCGTAGCCAAAACGAGGCGTTTTGTGGATACAGAGGTACCCGTTAAAGAACTAGGACTGACCTGTGTGTATGTAGGTGTGTTTCTTCATGTCGGACTTCTGGTGGAACCGCTTGCCGCAGTACTGGCAGGGGTAGGGCCGCGTGTCGGAGTGGATCAGCAGGTGCGTCGACAGCGTGCTGGACCGCTTGAAGCACTTGCCGCACTGCTTACACTAAAACAAACGCAATGGTATTGGAATCTAGCTCAGTATAATTTTTCTAGTCTAGATGTTGAAGCTTTTACTGGTCGTCGTCGTCAACCTTCTTCCATCCATACTATCCTACTGGTATATTGTGCTAGAGCATATTCCTTAGGATTGCGTGAAAAGCCTCACAAAGCGAAATGGCTTTTTGTAATTGATCAGATTTGAAAAGAACACACTTGATAGATACCTACTATGCAACGGAAATGCTTTACATCACGTACCTACCTCCTCTAAGTAGGCTTTGTTATTATCATAAAGTAAATGAGCAAATTTCATGAAAGTAATTAATTCTATAGTACCCATATAGAATTGCATGTTAATCAGTGATTTTTTAATAATATTTTTTTAATTAAATAGCACCAGGCTCGAAATTATAGAATATCTAGTACTTAAGTTAATATAGCTTTGTCAAGAAGTTGTCTGAAAAACATACACTTAAGTATTTCTATGAAATAGTAGAAGAGTTCGGTGAAACCAAGGATTTCAGATCATAAAGAAATCCGTATGCTAATATTATATTACGGCATAAATAATTCATGTGACGAGTACCAGTCCGCCGACGGCGTCCATCACCTCCGCGGTGACAGCGCCGTTAATTACAGGCCGCGCCCCGACTCTTTGATTTCCTTTACAATCCCGATAGCTGAATTTTTTCCTGCCTAGTAATTAGTTCCTTCAACGGGTTATTACTCGTATTCTACACGCGGCGAGCCCCAGCTGGCACTGAATTAAAAATGTGCGCTACGGTTTTTCACGGAGGTTCATTAACGATTATTAATTCAATAACCCATCCAGTATTTAATTCTAATTTAGCATCATTCACTGATTTAATAATAATAATTTATTTGTGAAACAAGCGTACATACAGGTCTTAAATAAAACCGGCCAAGTGCGTGTCGGGCCACGCGCAAAGTATAGGGTTCCGAAGTTGACGATACCCACTGTACCTTTCTAAGACTTATTAGCATCTAGCTAGCCTGTGGTATGACGTGCCCGCCCGACGCCCCTGCCGCTCGAGAAAAATCATCGGTTTTTTAATAATTTCATAAGTTGGTCGACTATGACTCTTAAGTTTGTACAGCCTACTTAGCTGTGATAGTTTTCCTTTCAACTACGTTATATATGCCACAACCGTGATTTTTTCAGCCATCCAAATACCACCATTTAGCAGGCAGCCCCCCCCCCCCATGACACGTGACTAACAAAAAATAGCACTTTAGAGCATAATATTTCACAAACGCATCACTTAATCAAAAAATAGTTTCAACAACCCCACAATATTTTTTTAAGACCTATTCAATGATATGCCGCACTATGGGGTACGAAAGAAAAAAATATTACATCCCCACTTTATGAGTAGGGGAGGTACCCTATAAAAAAATATATTTCAAAATTTTATTGTACCACTTTGTCAGCGTAACTAATATGTATATTCATGCTAAATTACAGCTTTCTAGGACTAAGCATCTCCGAGCAATAGTGCGGACAGACGGACGGACGGATGGCCGGACGGACGGACGGACGGACGGACATGGCGAAACTATAAGGGTTCCTTGTAGACTTCGCAACCCTAAAAAGAAAATCATCCATTCCATGTTTTCCCATTTCTGGGGTACAAAATTTTAAAATAATATCTAACATTATGTTGATCTTGATAATATTAATTACAAAAATTGGTCATATTCAATAAATAGTTAATAATAAAAATAATAAATATCAAATTAGTTACTGTCAGAAAGAAAATAAATCAATTATAATGTACAATTTTCTATAAAGTCACTAATTGAATAAAAACAATTATCTATAAGGAAATTAAATAATATCTTTTGAATTTTGTGTAAGCATTTTGAATTTATCCGATAATTTGTTGTATAATATTATTGCCATACAGTAAACATTTTTTCCATATAGTGAGAGTCTTGTTTTGGGCATGACTAATTGGTTTTTATACGTGCCCCTCCTTAATATCGAGGATTTAAAAAACAATGGATTATTTTTTACGAATAAACACATTTCAAAGACGAAAAGTGACGGAAGGGGTAAAATTTTCTTTTTTTTGACTAGTGGTTTGCAACTATCTAAAAATTGAGCCCCACACATAGCCCTGATACATTTTTTTTTGGGTTTTAATAATTATATCGGAATCTACGGAGTTGCACCAAAGAATAAGTCCATAGCGGAGGATGGACGCTATATATCCGTGATAACTGATAAGCCATTGTGGCGGCGTCCTCAGATACAATTCTACGGAGTCGATATAAGACATATACCTATATGAAACGATCCAATTTTTGTCTCAAGTTTCCTACGTGCTCTTTCCAGTTACAGAATCTATCTATAGTTATACCGAGAAATGACGGGTAGTTTACCTGTTCTATGTCCAAACCGTTATATTTTATGTTAAGATTCAGTCGTGTGCTTTTGTATGTGTTAAACTGTGTAACTTTAGTTTTTTGTACATTAATAGACAATTTGCTTCAATAAAAGCATTTAGTTAAATTAAATAGACTAGGTACCAATATTACCACTATGTTCGTCTCACTGTTGCGTCATGTCTAACAACCTGCGCTGTCCTCAAATGAATATAAATTCTTAGCAAACAAATTCCTGTGTTGTTGCTGGATTGTTTATTCTGCAATACAAAGCTTTTCTTTAGATTTATTTGAACAGATGTATTTGGTATGCCACGGAATAATTTCGTCATTTCACTGCTTAGTGTTTATAAAATCCGAGTCCGACATTCGGCATTATTGTTTTGTCTTTAGTATCTAGTCATACAAGAATTACGTTGTTTTAAATTATTGAAGATTATGATTGTGAGTATTTATTGGTCGAATTTTATCAGTTGAATGAAACCATATTAAACTCACTTTATAAAACCGCTTTAAATAAATCTAAATCGTCGGTATGCAATTACATGAACGGTGCGAAATTTTTATACGAAAGTGATGAAGCCGCAAAAATTATATTTAGCCTCATTGCGTTAATGATTACAGGTGTAATGAGCGAGCTGCGGCTTTTAATCGCTGGTTAGCCGTTAAGTATTAAGTATGCGGCGGGTGACAGTTGGCCGGGCAGCTGCTTACGCTCGCGCTTCACAAAAACTGTTACTTTTTTGGTCGCCTTTTTATGCAGTCGATGCTCTCTCTTATAAACAACACAGGTGCTAGGGGTTGACTGCTGTCCACATATGGTTATAGGATTATAATCGCAACTGGATTTCTTTGCTACGAAATATCGAAATGTTAAGCTCATTAAGACTTCATCTATATCTAAGGAATAACAAGTCTGTAGAAGTCACGTGTGCACATATGTATTGACCGGTTTTAACTCGAGAAGTAGACTAGTATTGCTATAAAATTTAGTATGGGGATAGATTATAGCACGGGTACTCAACATTTAGGATATCTACTTTTTACCATGGAAAAAATCATATTCCGGCGAGAATGCTCTACCAAATCCAATGCGGATGAAGCCGCGGGCAGAAGCTAGTCTTTTGTGTAATAGTACCTACAAAAAATCTAATAAATAGTATTTCGGGCAGCCGATAAGCGAACATTATTCTAATGTAAACAATACCTTTACCTGCTTATTAAGTAAAGGCAGTTTTCCATAACCCTAGACCATAACACTAGACGGGAGAGCGCGGTAGTTAGGGGTAATGAGCGGCACGCGGGCGCCACGCGCCGGCCGCGGCACCGCGCGTGGCGCGGTAACTCTACCTCCAGCTAAACCGACAAGGCTAAGGTGGGTTTGAAATTTGGAACCTTAACTTTACCTAAACTTATGTTTATGGCTGTAAAGGAGTTTCTCAACTTATGCCGTTGACGTAGGTCTATTAATCCGCGAAGTTACAGTGCAAAATCATTAGTAATGTTTTGTTTTCAATCGTACTTAGGTACCTAACCTACTTGTACCTATTTGATCAAAAATTCCTACTTATATATTTATTTATTTAAGCTTTATTTTTATTGCACATAAAATTATAGTACAAATGGTGAACTTAATGCCATGAGGCGTTCTGTAGAGAACCTACCTAATAACCATTCAATCGCTGCATGATATGTATGTAATGGTTAACTAGTAGTAGTTAACCATTACATACATATCATGCAGCGATTGAATGGTTATTAGGTAGATACGATTAAACTGTGCGAAATGTCATACCTTGTTGAATCCATAATTAAGCACAGAAACAAAGAAATGATAAAACAAGTATAACCTATCCGCCGAGCAGCATGCCTACTGAATGAACGCTACCACTTAATTTAACGATAAAGTGTGGTAAACACTGAGAGGCGCTGCAACATTTTTATCGCCGTGTGACACAAGGTAATTATTCCTCCAATTATAAACCCGCCAGCGCTGTGATATTAAAAATTGGAATTTGATTAAAACCGATGC
>OZ020275.1:10121891-10296113 GCA_963971205.1 Aethes cnicana
AATCCAAGGATCTTACCTGTGGCTCTAGCATACTGCTTCAAAGCTCCAGCGATTTCTATGTCGCCGAGTATATGGTGCGGCAGCGTCGGCGAGAGCTGGGGCGACCGCGGGGAGGGCGGAGTCTGCGGGGACACGCTGCGCTCGGGGGAGGGGTAGCGGTGCGCGGGCGGCGGGGACGCCAGCTGGAACTGCTCAGCCAGCCGCGAGAGAAGCACGTGCCGGGACATTCTAGAACAAGAACGACATAGTGAAATGCCACTTCACGTGGCAGAAGAATAGTATAGATAGTCTTATCTTTAACCATTCGGCCACGACTTCACGCCACAGCGGCAGCGGTGAACGTTTACGCGCATCGGTTAGGTAATTTGATTGTGTTTTATTTTACCACGACTTTTACTAATTTCGGACATTCACAATAATGATTTTATTATGTGTACCAAGTTTCGAGTCAATCTGTTAAGTAATTTGTGAATAAAAGCGGAACTACGTTTGTATGAAAAGTTGAGAAACGCCGTGCGTACTGGGGACTCTTAATGCGGGTATTCCCTGATAGAAATTGAATTATCGAAAGATCTTTTCAAATGGACAATCCAAACATGAATGCGCTTAGATTGATGAGTACCTAATTGGAGTATCCGTTGACAACATGACATACACAGACGCGAAAGCCATTTATCAAGATTTCACGGGCATTACTGACCGATTCTAAAGTGACGATATCAACATGTTCACGTGAGCGCCGCCATTACGCCGGTCTGTTTGTCGACACCGCTCGCCCTGATTAATCCATTCGCTTGTGTTGACAGCGAATCGCATTAAAAGCTCAATCAAGTAAATGTAGAATCAGAATAATGGAACGTCGGCGCCCTCTGCGTACGCGCATTAATAATGCACACTTCACTAAAAACAATCTTCATTACACTAACGCACATTAGCCTCCCATTTGCGCGATGAACGCGACTTATGGACGCTCCAATTTGCCGCTATAGCTATCTTCCATTACAAATTAGTAGAACTTTATCATTCCTCCGCGTCAAAGCAAATCAAAAATAATGACTGTCAGCAATGATTCGCTAAAATTTCTAATTATAGTAATGTGGATTGGATAAAGAATAGAGACGCAAAAGCGATATGTGCGCTAATCATTCGTAGTGCATGTTAAAGCTGCTGATAACGATCTTATTTATGAAGTAAAGCAATTGTTTAAATTCATTTTCTTCCTGCAAATGGGGCAATTGATTGGAGCTATTACAGCTAATTGGCTAACAAGTCGAGTTATGCGGGGGTCGTGTGTTGCTATTCTATTTCTTGTTCCAATAAAGCAGGTCTCTATTAGGTGGCTCTACTTTTTCCCGCGCGGTGGGAACTCGCGCAAGTGTCGGAAAATCAATCAGCGCGAATTGTTGCCCTCGCCTTACTTATTTGTACAACTCTAAGTACCTATGTAAACACTGTTAGTTCAGTTGTACGCGTACGATCTGGGGTTGGTTATAATTATAACTTACTTAAGTAAGTAGCTACTTATGATTTACTTAATTAAGGTATAGAGCTCTATACCTTAATTAAGTAAATCATTTTATTTAATTTTACGTCAGCATGACTATTATATCTAAAATTAAATTAATATTCATACGTAATCGTGCGTGTATAACACGACACAACTTAGAAGGCGCGTGGATTAAGCAAACAGACTCTGCGTCAACGGCTTAAGTGCTTCGCCGCGCGCCTTCTAAGTTGTGTACTGCTATAACTTGATGTTTTTTTTTCAATTACAGCCCTGATGTTCTACAAAGCGACCAGAGTTAAGTTATAATAATCAACATGATTTAAAAAAAATACCCACCTACTTATTGGGCAATAAAAAGGCCTGTAATTATAGGTCGAATGGCATCCGCATACCGGAAGACGAGCATTGGCGAAGGTCGCGGGAATACGGTGAATGCGAGTGGCACAAGTCCGGTTTGAGTGGCGCCGGACATACCTACTGCATCCGAACTTCGTTCTCATAAAAATGCAGTTGGTACCTACAAATGCAAATGCCGATCAAAATAATTCTCGATGATTTGAAATTATTCATTAATAGGTACCTGTATTTACCTTTTGTTTATATATATATATGTATATATACACGGTTACCTATTTATTAGGTACAAGGATAGAACACAAATTGAAAAAGGACTTCAAGGATCGATCGGTCGAATCGAACCAATGACCCTTTTTGCTTTGCTAGTAAGACTTACTGCTTAAGTAGCAAAGTTATATTATCTATCAGTGATGCCACCAGGTACCTCCCTACTTATAATATTGTTTCCGAATATTCTTAACGCAAACTTTCGTTTTGAAATCCGCAATCAAAGTGACGATTTTAACTGTAGGTAAGTAAGTAGATATCGTAGAAAAGTGGGAATATTATTATAATCATACGGTGAGTTCGATTTCAAATGTTTTGTCTTATCGATTCATAAATACCACAGATTACTGCACTTTGACATGGCAAATGCCACAACTAAAAGGAAAGCTCGCTTTACTCATTTCAATTTATTTTGCAGTGTATGATTTTCCTAATGGACGCTAGGTTGCTAGCAATAGTAGCTCTGAATTAATAATCGAACGAAGACAGGCTTCGCTGGAAACTACGATAATTAATTTTTCTCTAATAATTTCCATAAGTTAGATTAGTTATTTTACGTAGGTATTTTTTGGGAAATCTTACTGATTTCTAGAACCGAATCCTGTAAATAATTTGTGATAAGATAAATCTTGAAATCTAACATGTATGGCAGTTGCTGAAAATATTGTGATGAATCCACCTCAATATCACTGTCAATATTTAATACCTGCTTGAAAACCTTAGGAATATATTTATCAAATGGATATAAAAAAAACCGTTTTTTTCAGATTTGTCTCTGAAAGGTTAGGTTAGGTTAGGTTCCGAAGTGTTACAGGGGCCTCATTCGGGGAGCAAAAGGGATTTATCATATGAGGAATGATAAAATGGACTTAGCTGCGTTGAAACTGAACTTTAAGGCGAAGGGTAGGATGAAAATGCCAAATCGAGTTGATTTTGTGCAAGTATCCTGATGAAATTATACCTAGCAAGTGGTGAATAGAAAAGTACTTATTCTGCACATAAATATAGGTTCTCAATTAGCGATTTACAGGGCCGATATGTTCCTAAATTCCTGTCATCACAAATATATTGCATAAAAATATATGTATACAATTTTAAATGCTGCTTAGGCAGTTTACAACGTTTATATTTTCTTTTAAATGGTTTAATTTAGGAACGTATCGGCTCTGTAAATCGCTAATTGAGTATATTTATGTGCAGAATAAGTTCTTTTCTATTCACCACTTGCTATAATTTCATCAGGATACTTGCACAAATTTATTTTCACCCTACCCTTCGTCTTAAGTAGATTTAAAGTTTAGTTTGAGGGCCGACGTTTGAATACGCTTATAAATTCCCCCATGAAATCCCTTTGGCGCCCGGAATGGGCCCCCAGTTCACAACTTTTGGAAAAGGTGAGGGCTAAGTTCGTTTCCCTGGATAAAAATTTTGGTAATAGGTGACAACCAAGGTGATGACAACCAAGAGAAATTAAGTAAGAATATAATTTAATTTTTTTGGTTTTATATTTTTACAAAAATTTAATTACCTAAGGAAATGCAATTGTAATTATAAACGGATACGAACTTAGTCCTAACCTTTGATTGAGTCCACAGTCCATCTGATGCCATGGTAAGCGGTCACTGTGGCCCATGGACATACATAAGAAATCATAGGTACGATTTCGAATGCGTTGCCAACAATGAGGCCTAAGATAGAAAAACTCTATGTATACCAGTATTTTCTTCGGTGCCGTAAGGCTCCTTACCGAAACACAACAGTATGAGCACAAATGTTTGGCGACAGGTTGTACAAGGTCCTACCACCAGCACCTCAGCAGCACCAGCACATAAGCCAAAAATTACGCTTCTGGCTCGAGCCGGATATTGGTCATGTGGACATGATGAAGAGTTTCGTGCTAGTTCCTTACCTATGGGAAACCTAGGGCTATATTCAAGTTAGTACCTAAATAGAAATAGGGACACATACCTAACGATTAACAATCTCCCTATTTAGCAAGATATTTTATCATTTAAAAATCTGTTCGGGGAAATTGGTTATCCCTATGCCAGTTTTTACTTTTTAGAACTCTATACGTGGTGGGTCAGAAAATATGGCAAATAATTAACCCACAGTATCGGCTATCGATTCTAAGTATATTGTATAGGTCTTAATTTTTTTTTGAGTTGGTAAAAAAAAAAATTTGTATATGATTCAGGCGTCGCTCACACAACCAATCCCAAAAAAATTAAAGACCTATACAATATACTTAGAATCGATAGCCGATACTGTGGGTTAATTATTTTTACGTCACACCAGGCCGAAAAGCGGGATTTACCGCCCTTGGGCGCTACGAAAAATCCCTCTTTACGGCCAGGTGGTGACGTAAAATCGTATACTAACCACGGGTGGTCGTAAAGAAATCCTCAGACCGCTAGATTATAGCCCTCGCCTCCGGCTCGTGCCTCAATTACCCGCGATCTGAGACTTTCTTTACTTGACCGCCCTAGGTGTGTAATGTACTATACCATATTTTCTGACCCACCGTGTATATAAAAATCCAATACAATCTTCGCTTATTATAGGGAGCTCGATATAAAGTAAGAAAAAATAAAAGAAAGAAAACATTCATTTCGTGACAAAACACACAACATGAACGTAAGGAACTAAAAAGGTCAACCAGGTTACGAAATGAAGGTATAAGTATTTAATGTCATTATTTGCATATTATTTAGTTTTATGCGAAATCCTACATCCCTATTTACTTACATATACTCGAATAAGGCTCCTATTACCTACTGATGACCTTGTAATTCAATTTCAATTTACCACTGAGCTTTTCGGTGAAGGAAACCAACGTGAGGAAACCTGCACGAATCTGCGAAGAATGCGTGTGAAGTCCCCAATCCGCACTGGGCCCGCGTGGGGACTATAGCCCAAACCCTCTCGTGATGAGAGGAAGCCTGTACCCAGCAGTGGGACGCAAATAGGATGGAGTAGTAGTACTGGGCCTATATTCGATGTCTTAAATAGGGATCCCGCTGTTCCCTATCCTACAGGATAGCTTACGCGTCAAGTTGAACTTTAAATCTAGCTGCTTAAGTTCACGCGACATCGCTAACAGTGAGATCCCTATTTAAGACTTCGAATATAGGGCCCTGGTGACCAAGTCACCAAGTTGTCGTCATGTAGACTAGACAATGACATTGCTCTGTAGGTCACGAAATCACTAGATCATTATCCGAATCAATTGTCGTCCGCACGTGTGCACACTCTGCTGTTGGTTTAATTCTATATATACGAACAGAAACCGTGAATTTCACTCAGATTTTATTTTAAAATTGTTACTTATATCATTTCGTTTCCAATATAAATAACAGAGTGACAAAACCTAAAATAAAAATAAAAACATTAACCAACAACCTATTAATTTGTAATAGGGTAAAATTGCAGGACGTGTAAATTATACTTACAAGGATTTTATCGATTCATACTTTAACGGCTGACATTGAAAAAACCATTACCTACTTAAAGCCCCTCCGTAAGAAGAGTAAAAGCTCGTTTTAATTCATTTATAATTCAAGAGGACCTATTCTGGATTGATTTGGAACTTACTACAACCTATTTACGTCCCACTGCTGGGCACAGGCCTCCTTTCATCACGAGAGGGTTTGGGCTATAGTCCCCACGCGGGTCCAGTCCGGATTGGGGACTTCACACACATCTTTGAATTACTTCGCAGAAACGTGCAGATTTTCTCAGGATGTTTTCCTTCACCGAAAAGCTCAGTGGTAAATTCAAATTGAATTTCGCACACAAGTAAACTTAGAGGTGCGAGCCGGAATCGAACCCCCGACCCTCTGCATGAGAGGCGGTAGGTCAAACCACTAGGCCACCACGGCTTCAATTAAAATTTTTAAAAGTCGTGGAAAATTGATTAGGTTGTAATTATTGAAATGTTAATGGAGCTTACCTGGATTTGATAACTGCAAATAATTTTCCTTGCACTCACTGCGTCACTTGGTTGAGTTTGGTAAAGTTCTAGTTTCCGCGGCGCGGGTGGATCATGGTAGGGGTGGGTGGCGCTCGCGTGTGCGCGGCACGGCGCTCGGCACCTGACTGAACAGAGCCTCCGCGCGCGACCTACCCGACCACGCACCAACGTTCTTTTTTTCAAAATCCGCACAAAAAAAGAAGGTCGGGGAGGCTGCGCATGATTTGATAAAACGGCCTGACAGGTGGCTCGCGCGCACTAATTATTACCCAGTCCCAGTACTCACTCCCGCTAGACGATGGATACGAGGAGAAAAATAGCTTTTATGCATTAATGCCCGCAAATAAGCGGTTGCCGTGTCTGTGACATTAAAATTCCCCTAGCTTGAGCTGCTTTAAGCGGTTTACAAATTACAGCTCAGAACATTGTGGCTTTACATGCACCTTTCCATCGTTCAAAATAGGACTTAGAAGAATTGACTCCACGAGAATGTATAGGCAATGTAGCGAGGAAGATAATATTTTTTATATAATTTACATATAATCTATTTATTTTTAAATGGACTTCCTATGTGATAACGATGATAGTACCTATCGTAGCTTTTTCCGTCCATAATTTCGTTGGATTATACATGTGTTAGTTCAGTAAATAGATAAAGTAGCTACAACAATAACAGACTTTGATTGGATTCCTTCGATCCGCTGACACGTCGGTACATCGTGCTATGTACCTAATCAGTACGTAATCCGTAAATCCGAGCTGTAATCCATCTGAGATTAGAGGAAGTTGGGGCGCGGTGGGCTCGTTAGTTCGGCGGCCCCGCCCTCCGCGCGTATTGGTCGCCTTCTAGCGCTGGGCGGGGCCTTAGATCTTAGAACACCGACTGTGATTTGTTATTTTGTGCTGACGAAAATGAACTTTCCACTCTTGTGACTTTACAGCTTTACAAGACTTTGAGACTTTTCTCATACAATCTGTTTCAAGATCGGCTACTTATTTCAAATGTTGAATTTGCGACATGTGTGACGTCATCAGATCACTGTTGTTAGCGTTAACGTGAAGAGCGTCACGGTTTTAATTTAGGTAATTAATTTGAAAAAAAAAAACACCTATTAAAGATACTTAGTCCTAGTCACAGTATAGGTAGATAATAGGTAAGTACTATCCTAGTGCAAGAAATCGCATCTATTATAGGTATAAGCTAATATGATAAATGTAAATAAATCTAAAGTTTAAATCTTGATAATGGCATTCAGTGATAGATATTAATAGTTGACTACGACATGGTCGTATAAAGTAGCTATGCTAAGCAGGCGCCGCGGGCAGCTGACCGGCCTTATTTTATTTATTCCGACCGTTGGACAACGTGACATACATACATACATACACCACAACTAGGAGAACAGCTTGAAGCCCACAAGAATGTTTTAATGATTTTACAAGCTTTTTATCGAACGCAACCATCGATATAAATGGTAACCTTAACCTACTCGTATTCACTGAATACAATCTTCCACTTTTTTGTATCTCTGTATAAAAGCTCGAAAAGAATCCTCGCTGTAAAAAATGACCTTTAAATAGGTAGGTACCTACATAGGTAGGTACCACACAATAAGTATACTTAATTAGCTGGATCGAATGAGTGAAACAGAAGCCATTTTAAATATGTTAAGTTGCACTAAACTTTAAAGAAATACTTATCTACAGCAATGAAAACTTTGTATAGAAAATCGTATACCTACAAAGTGACCCGTTTTCGTTGGTGTTCGTTTCGTTAGTGTACTTACTCGGCTCTTATTAGGCAAAACTAAGTGTTCGTCAACTCGCTCTCAAGGTAGGTACATAGGTAACATCTTTTTCTAACATTTCGTGACATTTTCCGTAGCTATAAAGGTGGACTCAAGATTAAATTTAGGTGATTTATTTATGTTATTTATCGCCCAAACAAAGTCCTAAGGACTTATTCCGTTTACACAATCTAGTAAACCACCATGTAGGCCATGCCATAACTAGGTAGATTTTCCATTACATTTAATGAGAAATTTCCCTACCTTCTGTTCAGTTTTGTGCTGCGTGAGATCTGCAATCGGTTCAGTCCAAAGCGCTGGTACCATTTATATTCATGGTGAATTGGATTACTGGGTATCGCTTAGAAGCCGTGGTGGCCTAGTGGTTCGACCTACCGCCTCTCATGCAGAGGGTTGGGGATTCGATTCCGGCTCGCACCTCCAAGTTACTTATGTGCGAAATTCAATCTGAATCTACCACTGAGCTTTTCGGTAAAGGTAAACATCGTGAGGAAACTTGCACGCATCTGCGAAGTAATTGAGAGATGTGTGTGAAGTCCCCAATCCGCACTGGGCCCGCGTGGGTCTATAGCCCAAACCCTCCCGTGATGAGAGGAGGTCTGTGCCCAGCAGTGGGACGCAAATAGGCTGAAGTAGTAGTAGTATCGCTTAAATGTAACACCTATTATCGTAATAGTATCCTCGATTAACTCTTTGTAATGGCAATCTCGGGAAATTCAATTAGGCGGTTAATGCCGAGCGTCGGGTTACCGCCACCGGTACGGTTTCAGGGGAAGTGCTTCAGGGCGGCGCAGCGCTATGCGGCCAGTGGTTGCACTTTATACCAGCTAAAAAGAAAAATAGCAAGTTTTATCTACTTACCTTTAAATAAAAGTAATATACTCGTATCTTTCTAATATATAACATTCTCGTACTGTCACAGTGTTAGTAACCAAACTCCTCCGAAACGGCTCGACCCATTCTTTGGAGTGTATGTTCAGTAGGTCTGAGAATAAGCTATAAAAGCGCTAAGCGCGTAAGCGCGTAAGCTATAAAATAATTCTAAGGCGGTACGAAGTCCGCGGGGTCAGCTAATATGTATAATAGTGGACGTGGTACAACATGACTCGATTTCAATGAATTAAGAAAACAAAAATTCCATATCTGATCTAGAATCTAGTCTAATTGTGTTGTATTTTTGTTCTCACGTAATCAATCAACTTTGATAATTTATTTGATGTAAACCGGGTAGTACGAGTAGATATACTTTATGATTGAATGAATCATAATAATGGCGCCGAGTGCCGGTGGCCTACATATTGACGAATGCAATCAAGATAATGTGTTGTTTCTTATCCATTAGTAATTTCTTACCATAGATATAGAATTAGTCTTTATGAAAATTAGATTGTGACCCACATAGAGTACCTACTTACATGAATCGCGTAACTGACTAGCGATGCCATTTAACAAACTGCTAAGTAGGTATGTAGAGGTAAGAAACATAAAAGCTCTCGTCTCATAAACAATCTCGCCTATTTTAACCGATTCCAGTTTAATGTGACTCAATAGTAACAATAACATGGCTGACAATTAACGTAATTTTAAATTTTATAAAGATTTGATTTGACTACTTTTACAAAAATAAAAGATTAGAAGGAAAGAAAGAAACAGGAGTAGATGTGTATTTATTTTATGTAGAAAACGCCTACCTACCTTTAATGTTTCACCATGAACACTTATCGATCTTTAAATACCTACTATGTCTAAGGCTCTCTCTATCGATACACTGTCGGAAGTTACGTTGTGGCATAACGGCGCGTCGCGTGGCCGGCGCGGGCGCACGGCGGGGTGGGGGGCGTCACGGCCCGTTACCTCGGATCCTCGGCGCGTGCACATGTCGCCGCGGCACGCGCCCGCGCTTTTTATCATCCTTTTTCTGTTTTTGTTTCCCTTTGTTCGAATTTTGAATTAAGTAAATCGGCTTTTTCGATTTCAAATGCATTAATGAAAGGACGGTATCGCGATTGCTTTTGTGATTGCTCGTAAAAAAAAACACTAGGTGTTGTTTTTTGTTTCCACTTGCCATGAGGTTTTTTCATTGCTCCTTATAGCAGATTTAACTAATTGATTATTTTATTTACTTAATACTTATATATTTCTTTATAGCTGTCCAATGCATGTTAAAAGTTTTGCTAGTCATGCTCGTTTCCCAGCCGACAATCTTAAAGGCACTTAAAACGCGTGGGTACTAGATAAGTAAATCAAAATAAAACGGTTGAGGGTATGTTTCAGCTGCGCAGAACCGGTACCCGCGCAGGCGGCTGCGCTGTCGCCATTCCTCGCAGTCAACTTTTATTAATTGGGCAGATGAGAGCCCTGCTACCATGATGAATACTTCGCCCATATAAGGACACCAGTTCGCGAAACCTTTTATAGATTCTCAATTAAAAGTGTCTATTATAGTTAATAGGACGTGTGTGTAGAAAAGGAATATTTGCTTTGAGTGGATAAAAAACTGGTAATATAACGGAAAGGACGATTAAGTGGAGTAAAATATAGCGTGGGGGTGCGGGCGGCAGGTGGCGCAATAGTGCGGCGCGAAGACGATATACATTTTTATTCTATGAGGGATGCGTCCTTAGCAGATTAAAGCGAAAGAAAATAACAATAATTGTCACCTTAGTAGGTAAGTAGTGAAAATGGTCATTTCTATTTCTATACGTATTTGTATCTAGCTACATACTAAGTACGTAGATAATACGTACGATGATTCAGATACAGTCCAAAGCGCTGAAATCTTACCAAATCATCAAAAGCACGCAAAATACAAATTTCTTGCCTACCTATTATATATTTTACTTTCTCCTTTATTTTTCTGTACATACTTATTTGTCTACTCGTGAAGATGTTTCCTCTCCACTACTCAAAGGTTAGCTGGAAGAAATTCCTTGTAGGGATAAGCTCGTCTTTGTACATGTGTCTCTTCTCTGTATTGATAATTGTATTTGTGTGTTTTATTCTGTACAATAAAGTGTTACTTACTTACTTACTATTTTTCATTTTTTTTCTGTAACAAGGACTTCGTAACATAGGTATGTACTTATTTGTAAGTACCTAATAGACGTTTTTTATCAGTAATTCAGGATTAACTATATAGGTAAGTAGCATGTAACATGGTTAAACATTAAACAAAGCCAACCAATACCAGATTGCCAAAAGCGATCGACATTTAAAATCGATAGTCGATATCGACTTCAAGCGGGCCTCGCGCTACGCACCCTCGGCCAAGATTCTCCGCGCGACTGCCCGCGGCATGTGCACCCTTAACGGATTCGTCTCGTGCCACAGGTGCCTGACCTGATTTGGGTATGCCATTATCCAAATACGAGAATCAGTGGCTCTTGTACAAGTTATACTTAATTATAGTAGAATAGGTCCTAAATTGTCAACGAATCGATCTCGTATGAGAGTTCGATCTTTCCCTTCATGTTGTGAACTATCTAGCTGCTTGACATGACTTTGCACAGGTACAATAATTATTCAACACATTGCTGATATTTAAAAAACAACAAAAAAAGAGCAATATTCATATGTTAATGTAAGACTATTTCTAATGTCTATTTATAACTTGTTGACTACTCGTAACTTAACGTAAACTCCTTTGTATCTCTAACTAGCTGACCCCGCGGACTTCGTACCGCCTTAAACCTCACGGAGCTCGAGACCTTTCCAACGAATGCAAAACCGTGGAAATCGGTTCGTGCGTTCTGGAGTTATAGCGTCAGGGAGGAAAACCCGACTTATTTTTATATATTAGATAACACGTGTGCCCTTTGTAGATTCGATTTAGAAGTCACTGAATACTTTACTATAATTACAAAAACAATTTTAAAGTTAATAGATATATGAACTGAAACTGGCAATTACTTGCGCGAAGCGATCGGTAGTTAAACCTCGGGGCTCGCTGCGGGCCACGAGATTACAGTCCATGTAACGACCAAGCTCGCTGGCTTAACCTACTCCAATAACTGCAAATGTAAACAACTAGCTTTTGACCGCAACTTCGCCCGCGTGGAATTCGGTTATCACGTTCCCGCGGGAACAATGCGTTTTTCCGGGATAAAAAATAGCCTATGTCCTTTCCCGGGACCCCAACTATCTCCATGCCAAATTTCATCTCAGTCGGTCCAGCGGTTGAAGCGTGAAGAGGTAACAGATAGATAGATAGACAGACAGACCGAGTTACTTTCACATTTATAATATTACTATGGATTGTACACTATTGCATGGTAATAAAGCCCTATATTTTTATTTGACAAGTATACTAGCAAACCAGTATAAACGGCAATGATTTATACCTACGACAAAGTCACCGCAGAAGCGCTATGGCTTTTATTGCAATATTTATTCTTATTAAATTCGAATTCTTTCCAATGCGGCTTTACGATTCTTTGAAATGGGTTTCAAACTTGATTTACAGCTTTATTAATAGCACTCGTAAAGATTAGTATAGGTATTCTTTGATTTAACGGAATTGTTGGCACCAATTTAGATACAAGATCCTAAATTCTTTCTGGAAAAATAAAACAAGTTTTTTTTTTTACTTGTAACCCGGACCTAAAGACATATGATTACCAAACAGTAATACAGGACCCTTCTTTCTGTAAAAACAAAATAAGTTTATACTTTTTTACTTGTAGCCCGGATCTAAAGACATATGAAAATTTCTTTATTATGTTTGGTAATCACCAAACATAATAAAGCAATCTTTAGATCTGTAAAGAATGATGGTAACCGCGGGCAAACTTTACCCGAATTGTATGAATCGAGAACAGTTACGAGTCATGTGGCGGGCGCGAAACCGTAGAAGATTGTGCGCGCAGAGCATTATTGTGTCGCTGCAAATCGGCGCCCCGCTGAAACCAAGTATCTCATTTTCGATAACTTCTAAGGGCTTAAAAATGTATTTTAAATTCATAAAAAATAAAGTATCTCAATATCTCAATAATGCAAACAAAATCGAATTGGAGTTACCTACATATTTTAACGTAGAAATAGGGTACTTAGATAATAATATATCAAAAAAAATATTTTACAAGCTTTTATTTAGTTTCACCTGTCCCGTTGTTTGTTTGTTTGTTTGTTTGTCTGCAATAAAATCTCGCCAGTAAAATTTGATCTACTTCCCGTTTACCGATTGAGCTGAAATTTTGTATACACGCGGATGACAATGCAAAATTATTATGACATGGAGCTGATCTGATGATGGAACCGGAAGGTGGCCATAGGAACTCGGTAGTTAAACGACACAAACCAAGCTTGGACTCGTTTGATCCGTCTTGACGATTACTTTAATAATTTAAAAGCTTATTTTTAAAAAGTTATTTTTCTTTTAATTACTAGTTACAGAATAGAATGTAACAGACATCGGTGTCTTTTAGAAAGTCGTTTTTTTTTAAATATCGTGATACCTGATTTCTGCGCAGGGCCGAACTCTTCTGCTAATTGCACGCTCATATTGACTGCGCACATGTTACGGCGAGGCCGCACTGCTGCTATGTTGCGGTTTTCGATTACTGCCGCGTAATTGCGGCGAAACCTTTACATTGTATTTTTTATTAATAAATAAATAAATATCTTGGACATTTCACACAAATTGATCTAGCCCCAAACTAAGCAAAGCTGTGGGCGCTAGACAACATAAATAAATACTTATTAGAGACATGTATACTGACATAAGTCCACGACTCGAGTGCAAACATTTATACAACATCACACAAAGTTTGCCCCTAGCGGGATTCGAGCCCGCGACAGTCGGAACAGTGGGCAGGGTCACTACCAACTGAGCCAAACCTGGCGTCAAATCAATATTAACTTGAAAAATAAAACGTACCTACTGTCGCGTGATTGCGTGTGCGAGTGATCACAATAATGTGTCACTTGGCTTTTGATTATTTCATGCTATCAGGAGTGTATAGCTCTTTGACAATTTAATAGCATATGTGCGGGCACCTGTCGGTGCAAAAAAAAGCGCAGGCGCACGCTTCGGGCAGTAGCGCGGAATTCGTCGCCGGCCCTAGTTTTATACGCTATTTATTGGTAATTGATTGGTAAGGTGCAGTAGCTCCTTCATCTTCAGTTTTTGTAACTGCCGACTGAATATGGACTAGCCAGTCTATATTTATGTAAGTAGCTATAATCTTCCAACAACTACTTAACGGCTACTACGCGAGGTCAAACAAAGACGATATCGAGCGTACATAGGTATGAGACCCTTTTATAATTGACGAAGATCATCAAAAAATTAAATGTTCTATAAAAATTAAAGAACCTGTTGTTTTCTACAGTATCCCCCCTTAAACCTTAAAGCTCTGAACATCGAAGTGCGTATCGCGGCGCGGGCGCAGTGAAGACGTCTTCTGCGCGGCGCCCTCGGCCGGCTGTCCGCTTAATGAGTGCTTTAACTGCTGTAGCTAAATCATACCCCGAGTCCTTCAAGCTCACGTCGCATGCTACCCGTAATGAGGGGTTTCCAGCGATTGAATAGATTTAACATGGAGCCCGAAGGCTTGAGGGCACTATTCGAGAACGCATATGTTATCGCTTTTATAACAGAAGCGAAACAAAAAGTTAAAATAGGTATCTTTTACGACTTTTGCCCGCGACTTCGTATGCGCAGAAACATTGTAATGTAAAATCTCTTTCCCTTGGGAAAAATCCTTTCTTAGTGCTCCCCTATACTCCCCAATCCCTAAGTAACCTGCACGCCTAATTTTAGTTCTCTACGACCAGTAGTTTCGGCTGTGCGTTGTCATCAGTCAGACAATCAGTATATCAGTAACGGAAGAGTTTTTTATACATTGATGATTGACCTTGAACTGGTATTCGCGAAGCTTAAATGAGATTGGCAATCCCAAAGCTTAAGCTTTAAACGTCATTAGGTGCCTAGAGTGAGTCCTCTGCCCAATCCAATCGTGATAAGGGTGACTCCAACAACGAAATGTCATCTGAAGTTACTTGAAATTGCGGCACAAAATGCGGCATTGGCCTGACGGCAGTTCGAACGCTGCTGTGGAATCTAAATATATAAAACTCAAAGGTGACTGACTGACTGACATAGTGATCTATCAACGCACAGTTCAAACCACTGGACGGATCGGGCTGAAATTTGGCATGCAGGTAGATGTTATGAAGAAAGGATTTTGCAAAATTCCCACGGGAACGGGAAAAATCGGGATTTTACTTTTTAATATTTCTGCGCATACGAAGTTGCGGGGAAAAGCTAGTCACCCATAATGTGGACATTCTATGTATTTCTCGAATAGCCGTGTACGAGTGGAATGATGTTTTGCTATTATAGAGAAACAGTCTATTCTCATGGTAAATCCCATATTCCTATTTACAAAACCGAATTGACCGCCTGAATTCTTCACGAGATGGAAATAAAAATGAACCAACAGTAAACAGAAAACTGTAATCAAAGCGGAGCTCGGAGGTGCGCAACTTGTCGGTAAAAATGCCGCAGAAACGCGTACGTTTATTCTTCTGAAACTATCGAATGACATTAAACTGCATTTTATTTATCATGCTCGTGTAATTTAAACTAATTTAAACTAGTTCTAATTTAAATTGGCTATAAAGGGATTTAAACTGCATTTAGGTTCTGTTTTATTTATGTGTAGAAAACTGTATTCGAAAGTGTATGTAGGTAGTGGTAGAGATCTTCTACTATCTAAAGTCCCGCGCCTTCACATTTCAAAACGCTTCAATTTTTTCATTATTATTTAAAAAGCACCACCAACACTGTCAACGCATAGTTGATGGCTGTCTCAGCACGCACACATGTGTTGAGAGTGTTGGTGGTACTTTTTAAATACATTGAAGCGTTTTGAAATGTGAAGGAGCGGGACTTTAGATAGTAGAAGATCTCTATATATGTACTGGAATAAGCTTTTACATCGGGAAAATTCGGAAATCTGACAAGGCCCTAACTGCCAATCAACTATCGTATTTTATGACCGACATGTGTTTGTTCAATTAACGTTTAACATAATAAGTAAAGTGGCTGGGCGACCGAGGTTTGCTCTAAAAGGAGTCAAATTGAGTTTTCCCAGGTATAAGACTTAGCTAGATCGATTTGTTGCCCCCGAAAACCCCTGGATATTGTTTATAGCCATTTCAGAGATCGTTTGTCAGCAAGCGATTGTTTTTTAATGGTATTGGTATTTATATTTAAGAGAGTAAGTGAGAGGGTAAGCCTATTACGACGAGTAACTTCATCAAAATCATGTTCTACCTACCGTAAGTACCTACGTTTGTACAAATAAAATTATATTATGAGGCCGACATATTTTCGGAGCCATTTCCTCGTCATAACTTATGGTGGGTACGATTAAGAGATATTTTCCCAGCAGCTGCAAGTGTCGTTACTTTGGGCTGATCGTCAAAACGACGGTGACCGTCGCCCTCGGCGGGGTCATAAGGGAAGTGACGGGGGCAATTTGTCACATCGACCATTTTTTTTCTGGCCAAAACCGACGTAGCTTAACATCGTTGAGTATTCTTAAAGTCGGTGTGCGTATACTTATTCCAAACTAGCTTCTGCTCGCGACTTCGCCCGCGTGGAAATTGTTTTTGGTATTCCCACGGGAACTATGCATTTTCCGGGATAAAAAGTAGCCTTTATGTTGACCAGTGTTATAAACTACCCCCATACCAAATTTTGTTGCAATCCGTCAACTAGTTTTCCCGTTAAATCCGGACATCCATACATACATACAGTATTTATTTTTATTTTGTGTTCAGTATCGTTTATTATAGTCCCTCGGCTTGATAGTTTATTTTAATTTTCAAGTTTCAGACGCGACTTCTTCTGCAGATGTATTATTAGTATTCTTTTAATTTTCAAGTTTCAGACGAGACTTCTTCTACAGACTTTATTATTAGTATAGATTGGAATGATAGTCAAAGGGTTAAAAAAGCTCGAATGAAACGCATGCATGGGCGCAGGTGAAGCTTCGCGCAATTTATTCTAATCTGAGACCCGTTTAGCTATTCTATTTAGCCTTATGACTTTAGCACCATTGCGTTTACATTGCGTTTGGCATTACGACCTGACTAGTAGTTTTTCAATACGAGTGGCGCGCATAAGTTTCAGTTTCGTATAGAAAAACGACTTCACGCACCTCACCCTTTGACAGTCGTAATTCCCATCGCAAACGGATGGTCAAACGCAATGCCTCTGCTGGTCTTTAAATGTTGGCTGCGCACATATGGCATACACTCAAGTAATGAAATATACTTAAGGCCGGGTTCCTATATCCGCAAAAGGTCTCGTTTTGCCTACGAACGGTTATTTGACATTTGTTCCTAGAGAATCTGACAAATTTTAACCGTCGGTTAGGTCCGTAGGTAAAACGAGGCGTTGTTTAAAACCGGGCGTAAATATAGACTGCGCAGATGAACAAATATTTTGTAAACGGTGTACCTATCTTTAAAAGCTATTAACAAGGTACGAGTTGTTTATCAAAAAACCATTAATTAATGAAAGAAAACCTCATTGAGGTTTTGATGCAAAAGGGCAGTGTTGATTAAAGCATTACTCGGCAGTTGCATATTGTGGGCAAAAACACGCGAATTATCTGGCGCGGGCGCTCGGGACCACTCTCGCTCTCGTCCTAGCACGACACAAGTAAGCAATAACGACTCTACCGTCTACGATTATAAGCGCTGTTTTACTCGTGTCGAGCTGTAGTCGTCGGACCGTAACGGATAAGTAACACTTTTCACCACAACTACGAATTACTGGACACTAAAAATAAAAATAGATTAAAAGCCCTTCGCTGAGCTTACCGCACAACTGCTTTTATGGTTCAGCAGATTGTAACTATTATGCGGAGTTATTTAATTACTAAACTGTTTTACTGCCCTATATATGACCGTGGGATGATTATATTTTTATTGAGTTTTTCCTGTGCAAGATCAGGCAAGATTCATCACAGGAAACATCCCATTTTTTTTCTGATGCGCAAACATACTCTTGATTTTATTGGCATGATATATTTTGTTTCCATACTACAGAACCACAAATTTATACGAAATAAAGCTGTAGTTAAAAAAATTATATCCTTGATTTTGATTTCAAAATTTATTTAACTTTAAGCCAAATTTATCAAACTACGGTTTCGAGGTCCTTTACTACCTTGAAATAAGACCATTTATGACTTAAATCTCAGCTATTACTATCTTATAGTAATAGCTACCATAGTATGTTGGTTAATTGCAAACTTCTTCATGGTTGTTGTCGAAAGCTCCTTAAACAGGCGGGTAAATTGACTTTTTTTTTAAAGGAACTTGCCATGACGAGCGCGTGTTATGTATTTCACAGGATTCCGTGAAGGCTTTTTTTTACATAATTACCATTACGCGGTCCGGCTCATAGCTGTATAGGTAACAAGTCTTTAATCGCTACGAATGCGTAGATCGGGTTACGGGCGCTACGCCGTCGTAGCTCGTAGAGCCGTTAGAAACGTATAGAAGGATTTAAAATGAGAACTGCACTGTTACAAATTAATTTTTACTTGTAATATTTTATTTTCAGGTTTGATTTATAATACTCGTAATTATTTCATTATTTTGAATTTTTCGCATACCTACCTACGTAAAATTGTAGCGACACAAAGTTACAGAACCTTTTGATTTAACTGGCATTTTATGGTAATTTTAGTCATTTAGTCAGAGAAGTCAACTATAAATCCTATTATTTTTAAAAGGTAAGTAATCGTATAAGCTTTTCTTTTTAAATGTGTGTGTTGCTCGTGTCCGCATTATGTAATCCGCAATTACTGTTGATTTCTATTGCTGGGACAGCTCATTTTTCCAGCAGCAAAATGGGGATTGTGATTTCCTGGAGTGAGTAGGTAGGAGTTCACCCACCTGAAATTCAGTTATCTCGTTCCTGCGGGAACTAAGTATATGTTTTTCCGAGATAAAAAGTATAGTATACTTATGTCCTTCCCCGGGACTTGAACTCTCTCCACTCCATGGCATATTTTATCTAGGGTCCTTACACAAACCCACGTTACAACGTCGTTTGGCAGAAACCTACTACTTAAATTAAATATACGGTTTACGTCGTAGATTTTCACAACACGATGTCGCATCGTGGGTTTGTGTGAGGACCCTAAATTGGTCAAGCTGTTTAAGTTTAAAGGGGTAACAGACAGACAGAGTAACTTAAGCATTTTTAATATTAGTATGGATATACATCATTTATATCCTGGCTAATTCCGGCACGTTCCGGCGGGCCCCTAAAGGCTCGCTCGCCGGCGCCGCTCCGATTTAATTGCGCCATTAATCCGCGGACACGCCGCTCCTGCGCGCGCGCATCCTTTTTATTGCCGATTTTACAGTAAGCATTATTATAATAACTGAAAATTGCCGTCGCGGACCTTGGCCACTAAGCGGTTTTTTAATTGCGGTATGTACTGTATCTTTTTTTAGGATTGAATATATAATGCGATGGAAGAACTGAAGTCGTTTCATTCAAAAGTGGAATAATTCGCTTCGCCCCCTTGGAACTTGGAATACGATACACTGCCTATCTTCTTCTATACTAATTAGTATTAGGTTAACTGGGTAATAAAACTAAACTAACTAAAATAAAACTAACCGTGAAAAGGACATAACTGACCGATAGAAATAGAGTAACCTGCCACTTTTTCAATTTATTTGAAGGGAAATCTCCCAGTTTCTTTGTTGCACTAATGAGAAAATCGACAAACAAATTTTTCAAAAAGTTTGCACATCTTCACGCAACCGTGAATAATTGTACGTAGATGACATTATGGTTATTTTAACTCGATACCTAGAGCGTTCATCGTCAGCAGATGACCAAGGAAGTGGAAATAGTTTCCGTTTCATTTTTGAGGTTTTACCTAAATTCTAATGATCTTCACATTTGCTCATTTATATAAGTACATGTCATTAGCAATTTGTTATAATGATTTAACTATCGCCGTGTAATCCACCAACATGACGTCTAATTAGACGCTAGCAAAACCCTATACGAGATCGGTTGCAGCTTGGAAAGTTGACAGGTTAAACGCTTTAATTAACTGGAGCGATTAAAATCAAGAAAAAAATGTTAATCAAAGGGCGAGTGCGCTGTAAGTAGTACTTTCCATAGTATGTTCTTGTATGCGTACGCGCATGTAGCCCGTTGCGGTTATACTGCGTTCGATCGTGAAGAGTGCACCTTTTTAGCTACCGATACTACCGATTAAAATAAATTTACTTGAAAAGTTACTTTTAATGTGTGTTATAAATAAGACCCTACTTACTACAGACGTGTCATATTTTAAACGCTAGGGACTTATTTACTTAAATCTTCATAAAGACTAGTATTATTGATGTGCAAGTTTTTGCTACGAGTGCTTAAACATTTACCTATACAGAATAATACACACAATATTTGTATTAATAAATTGTCGAGTCAATTCAATTCAATCTTTATTGCAATCATATAATGGTTATACACAGATGATCTTATTCTAAGGAGTTCCACATTATGATTAGAGCACTACAATTTTTATTAGTTGTACTTGATAGAAGCTTGGCATTAATATCAGTCAAGTAAAAAATCAGTATTTAATTATTAAATGCAATCTACACACCACTTTAAATGCGTGTATATTTAAACAAAGTAGGTATATAAAATACCAACTCCTCTAGCGATTTTGACTTCAATCGATGTGCGCAAAAAAAGATAAACACTCATCAGAAATGAAAACGGGTCACTTTGTATGGAAAATCCTATACAAAGTGACCCGTTTTCATTGCTGTTGAGTGTAGTTAGGTTTCATATCTGGAAATGGGAAAATACAGATACGCGATTAAATACGTCACACTCACTCGTATGTATTGAGGTATCACAAATTTAGTTCAAAATAAAATCTGTTAAAAAAATACATGTTCTTTGTTGCCAGCCGAAAAACTAGGAAAATTCAATTTAGCTATTTTCACCCGAGCAAAGTTTGATCGCCCAGGCATTTTTTTTATTGCGTCATAAGGGCAGCTGTTCTGAACTGCTTAGAGTTACTTACTTTCTTTGGCTCTTTTTAAGCTATTTATTTTTTATTAATATACCTCTATGAATAGCACTAGAAACACGGTAGTGTGAAATGTATGGAGTCCGTGCGCGCGCCGACGCACGCGCCGCGTGTAATTGCAGCGAAAGGTCGCGCGCGCACATTGCGCGCCGCGGGGCTCATCAATGGCGGCCGCAGATACCGGTAATCTGGTTATTTTCATTCAAAGGCGGACAAAGTTTACGTTTTTTAATTATGAATATTAAAAATAGTTTTTTTTTATTGTATAAACTGGTGGTGCTGGTGGCTGGAGTTTATTCAGAAAATAATAAGTTAAAAAAATAAAAATAAACTACAAATAGCATTTAAATTAACAGAAATAAAAATAAATTAAAGCTAAACAACAACCTAAAAACCTAAATTAGGGCCTTTCGGAAGGGGGAATGGCAATAGCCAGTCTTTGCGCGACAAAGCTGCCGGCGCGAGGGTCTCCCGTTGCCTCCCTCAAGCGCTTCCCTAGTGCTCCCTGTGGAGCCCCAGCGCCCCATTGTATAAACTTGTTTTAAATTATTAAATGTGAGTCTATAGTCTAAATCGTACTATCCACAACAGCCTATTTTCGTCTCACTACTGGGTACAGGCCTCCTCTCATCACGAGAGGGTTTGGGCTGTAGTCACCACGCAGGCCCAGTGCGGATTGGGGACTTCACATGCAGCCTTGAATTACTTCGCAGATGCGTGCATGCATGCATCCCTAACGGTTTTTCTTTACCGCGCGAAAAACTCAGAGGTAAATTTAAATTAAATTTCGCATATAAATAAACTCAGCGGTGCAAACTGGACCCCACGTCCAACCCTCTGCATGCGAGGCGGCCGGAGGCCGCCACGGCTTCAAAAAACCGCACTAAAATGGACTTAAAGTAACGTGCCCTATTACCGAGGTACTTAAGGAAATTTTAAAATGTGTCCAAAAAAATTAAGGATATCAAAGCTCCTTAACGACCGAGTTTTTTTTATGTAAGAGTGAATGAATGAGACTGAGAATGAATGAATGAGAATGAGATCTTTATTTGCGCTTTGTACACATGATACATGCAAATATATTGCTACAAAGTTATTATTAGGATTACAAAATTGCTATAGGTGTCGATAAGTTAAAATTAAATGTCCTAATCTTAATTTACATGCTACATACATTATAAATTCCCTTAATCTAAAAAGTTCGCTAAATATTCATTCATTCATCAATTAATGAATATTAGTAATTATTAAGTTGATTGATGATTATTAGTATTATTAAGTTTGCTAAATATTCATTCATTCATCTATTAATGAATATTTAGTCAACTTGTTACATTAAGGGAATTTATAATCGACCGCCCGGTTCCTATATCCAAACAACGCCTCGTTTTGCCTACGGACGGTTAAAATTTGACAGATTCTCTATGGAACAAATGTCAAAAATCAACCGTCCGTAGGCAAAACGAGGCGTTTCGTGGATATAGGAACCGGGCCTATCGCCTTGATTTTATTGAATACGTATTGAAAATTGTTTCAAATAAATTGTAACCTGTACAATGTACTCTAATTATACAAAGTTCAGGTATCAAAAATATAATCTAGTAAGGCGAATTGGGCGATTCGAGTTAAAAGATAGAAGTAGGCGCTGTTCACATATAACTTCTTCGTCGGCATTTCGCTGGCGCGTATTAATGTACAGCTAGCGACATCTAGTGGAGATCCTTGTCATTAAAGAGCAAGAAAACGGCTGGTATTAGTAAAAATAAGTCGACTTTTGATTGTGTAAAAAAATAGTATTCTGTATTTATAAAATGTGAGTGTTTGTTATATTTTTTGTTTGTCCTTCCTTCACGTCGAAACGACTGGACCAATTTTGAAATGAAAGTTTTTTTTTTAATTTAGTATGGAGATAGTTAGAGACCCTGGAAATTATATAGGATACTTTTTAATCCATATTCCGATGGGAACGGGTTTTTATCGGGTCAAATCAAATATTTCAATACTTCTATAACTATAACTACCTATATTTATAGTATCATCGGGTACGCAAATTCCAAATGTCCAGTAACGCTACGCTACATATTGCGTCATGTTTTTTCTTGGCGCAGCCGGCGTTCATCAATTTATAAGACGTTATCACAACGGCGCTCAACTCCGGAACTAAATGCTTTACCCACGTTTTTAACATGAGAAAAATCGCAGTTGCAGAAAATTGCAGCAAACAAGGCCCAAGAATCTATTAGTAGAAAGATGAATTTAGGCTCGTTGAATTTACATTCGCCGAGACCATTAAAACCTTATTTAGTATATACCTGAATAGTACAAATTTTGAACTTTAACCGACGCCTCTGTAGACAACGTCAATATCATGCATGAAAATCCTTGACATTAGAAAAGAATCTTAATTATTTTTTTATATTGAAATATTATTATATTCCCAATTTAATAGTTAAATCAATGTAAGTAAGTAAGTAAGTAACACTTTATTGTACACAAATACAATGATCAATACAGAGAAGAGACACATGTACCTACAAAGGCGAGCTTATCCCTACAAGGAATTTCAATGTTTACAAAGATGAATTAAAATTACTACTTATATGTATGCACGAAATATTTTCAAATGCGGAATAACTCCGCCATAAGTAAGAAATGTACTTGGCTTAATCGCTTTCCGAAATCGCGTAAAACACATTTTACAGTAAGTATTATTGAAATTAATCACTATATAAATATCGTCCATACGTTCTAAGGGTTCATAATAATACACTTACACTTCTACTTTAAAATAATTGTGATTATTTTAGACTTCCATTTTGTAATACAATTCACTTAATTTGTCTATTATTGTTCCAGAGTGCTAAAGCATGGGCATTACTTATTTTGAGGTTTCTTCTTTCATCGATAGCTTAAAAGGTAGATTAGTAGATTAAGCAAGTTCGCAATAAAATATGGGGTATCTCACCTTATTTATCAACATTAAAGACCCTTTACTTACTGCCAGAAAAACATATAGTTGAACAGGGCCTCAGAATAGTTGTGCAATCTTTATACCCATATAAATAAATTGACCTTCCAACCAAAGACAGCTTTCCTTAATTCGAAGGGGTTTTGTACATCGATACCTTTGATTTAGGCCCGGTTCCTATATCCACGAAACGCCTCGTTTTGCCTACGGACGGTTGATTTTTGACATTTGTTCCATAGAGAATCTGTCAAATTTTAACCGTCCGTAGGCAAAACGAGGCGTTACGTGGATATAGGAACCGGCCCTTAATAGACCATAAAATTTTACTTGATAAGCTATACTCATATGGAATACGAGGAAACACTCATAAATTAATAAAGTCTTACATTAGTGATCGTCTACAAGTAACACAAATAGATAGATTATGCCAAAAATCAAAAACAGTTAAAGCGTATTTGTCTGACTTTAAAAAAAATTTAATATGGTGTACCACAGGGGAGCGTATTAGGACCCCTCTTGTTCCATATATATATATATATATATATATATATACACGGTGGGTCGGAAAATATGGCAAATAATTAACCCACAGTATCGGCTATCGATTCTAAGTATAATGTATAGGTCTTTAATTTTTTTCGAGTTGGTAAAAATATTCCTATGTTATTTACTTGCGTATTATATAGATATGAAAAATCTAGTCAAAAGACTCAGAAATGTTACAATATTTGGCTCGTGATCTTCGAGCTTTTTATAGTAAAATAAATAAAAGTTACTTTATGATTGATACCCAAAAGCATTTTATGTGTTGTTTGTGTCCTGTTGTTAAGTGTTGTTGGAGAGCGCGTCGGTCGCCGGCCGGCGGCGGCAGACTAATTGTTGGAAGTTACCTTCTAGGATAAATTATTGAATAATGTTTAGACGCTAGGATGCTAAGGTAATTTTTGTTCAATAAATAAGGCCTGAGGGAAAGTTCAGCATCACTAATATGACTCCTTGCTCCAACGTGTCTTAAAGAGTACCTTTCTCATTTTCTTTTTCATGAACAAACGTACCTTGTGTAAGCTTTAAGATAATACACACATATTATATATGTGCGTCATAAGATATATTATCTAATCCTTATAAAGAAACATATCACTTATAGTCGACAAGTGCATTGATCTTGTCGCAGGAGTGCGACGCTTCTTTGGAACAAATTGTAGTAATGCTGAATGCGAACCATTCAAGTATCACTCGGGGTAGGTATATAGGTATGACTCGATTAAAAATGTTCCCGTTTGCATTGAATTTCGTATATTTTATACTTAGTATTACATGGTTTGTGAGACGCAAGCCTTTAACGAAGGAAACTATTCCTAATTAAATCCTAGATGCGATAGATAATATAAATGGTATTCATCCAAATGAGATTTGGGGGAACTAGTGTTTTTCACTGGACCAATAAATTCAATTCATGGAGTATCATGATGCGTAAGTAGCTATTTTTTATAAATCGCAAGTACCTAATATGATTACCGTACTTGTGTGTTGAGATTGAATGTTGCCTTGATAGTTTTTCGTATGTATCTTTAAATTCGGTAGGACCTACCTATGACGAATGTGTGATGCAACTTCAGTTAACTTTTTACCCATAGTTAGATATTTCTCTATTTACTATGCTTGGAAGGATGTAACTAGATGATAAGGAATAAGAGATTTGAGTAAGTTAATAGTTTTTTACAATGTTGAAATTAAAGACCTATACAATATACTTAGAATCGATAGCCGATACGGTGGGTTAATTATTTGCCATATTTTCTGACCCACCGTGTATAAATGACATGCCCAATGCCATTAAAGAAAAGATTATACTATTTGCGGATGATAGTACTATAATTTTCACAGGAAGAGATTCACATGCGGACCAGATTAATGAAACGTTAAAAGAATGATTACATGGCTAATTAATAATAATAATTTGGTAATAAATATTGATAAGACGAAAATAATTAATTTTAAACAAAGAAACAATACATTAACAAATTTTAACATCAATTACAACGGACAAACTATACATGAAACAGAAGCGACAAAATTCTTAGGATTGATAGTAGACAGTTAAGAGGATACATAAATAAAAAACCCATTTTTTAGGTGCGTAGAACTCGTAAAGTACTCACGTTAGGAGTCTGATTTTCGGATATGTGTATATTGATTATATACTTGAAGGATTGATCAAGGCCAAAACATGACTGAGATAATTTTGTTCGATAGAAAAAAATCACGAAGTCGCAGCTGCTATTATCTTAAAACGCTTGAAGCTTCTTAACGACAAAGTAAAGGACTTCGAGACTTTCTTAAAAACTAGACATCTATATTAACTAAAGACTGATCAGACTAGATGTCAATATTTATATATATATCAATTACAATTAATTTAATTCGGCTTTGGCGCTTACGTTGTTTTATTTCGTCCGACGTGCGCGCTGCCATCTCTTTCTTTCGTGCAAGGTCCCTATATACGCATCACTCTACGCCAGTCGGCCAGAAACCTTCGCTGCAGTAGGACCTGTGCTCGACAATCCCAGCTCCGTATCGCGCTCGTATGTAATCAATATTTCGTGATATCATGCATATGTATTATCTACATTACGCTATGGGGTAATATTTTGGGGTCATTCGACCAATCGAGATCTCGTTTTTAGAGTACAGAAAAAATGCTTAAGAGCAGCTCTGGGTATTCACTCAACGGTTTCGGGCAAGCAATACTTTCAAAAATTGAATATTCTAACCCTGCCTTCCCTCTATATTTTTAAAATGGTGCTGTTTGTTCGAAACAACATGGAGCATTTTAGGGGCTTCTCAAGCATCAGACTACGTCATAAAATAAGGGCGCAACCATCTAAAACTGCGTTTTTTGGAAAAGGTGTCCTTGGAATGGGCCCTAAGATATATAATAGATTGCCGAAAGCAATAGCAGAAACAGACGATATTAAAAACTTAAAAAAGACTTTGTTCACATTTCTTATAAATAAAGCCTATTACTCAATTGATGAATATTTAAATGATGTAACTATTTAACTAAGTATCTACATAGGTAGTAAGTAAGTAAGCATACTGCATGCTCTATTTGACAGCTATTTGTACGCCTAACGGCTAAACTCGGTAGGACGTAAAGATTTGTACCATCATGATGCGACCTGAGTTATCCTTATCCTTACTATCCTTACTAATATGGATGGATGTTTGTTCCTCTTTCACGCAAAAACTACTAAACGGATTTTAATGAAACTTTACAGTAATGTAGCTTATAGATCAGAATAACACATAGGCTACTTTTTATCCTGGAAAAACGTATAGTTCCCGCGGGAACGCGATAACCGAATTCCACGCGGGCGAAGTCGCGGGCAGAAGCTAGTAACAAATAAATGATATTTGATTTGATTTGATACAAAACTCCTGTTTACTAGCTTCACCTGCAAATAGGTACCTAATTCATTTTACCAATTTTCAGTTGCTCAATTAACTTCAAAACTTCCATATTAGATTTTAAAATAACATTAAAAGTATTAAAGAAATGCATGATTGCACATGATTTTACATAAAATAGCTCAAATTAATATTTTTAATTGGAGAGAGTAAACAAAACAGCCTTGATTTTATAGTTTTATTTTATTGCATCAAATAAAAACATTTAAGGAAGTCTTGTTTGCTCTCTTCAATTAAAAACGGCAGTGCAACGTGTCGACTTTGCTTGTTACGTCAGTTGGACTTCTTCTCTCGTTAGAGAGTAGTATATTCCTTGCGTTATCATTTAAAATACTTCAAAACTTAAAATACATGACGATTTCCAAGTAAATTATCTTCCTCGGTGCAAAATATTAGAAACGGCAGAGTTAGGAGGGTCGAAATTTGGGTATTTCGTTAATGAACAACTTACCCTACTAACCTCCTTTATGGACCTGTAGCACTACCATGAGTTTACAGTGACCGTACTCGCTAGCGACTACGTAAACGATTTGTATGAAGAATTTTAGTTCAACGAGTGACCATTCTTCATACAAATCGTTTACGTAGTCGCTAGCGAGTACAGTCACTGTAAACTCATGGTATTGCTACAGTACGAATGCACATGAAACTTACCAACTGATGAGTAAACGTATAAATTTTATCAAAGAAATATTTACTTACGGTGCCCTAAATATAATGTTAGAAAATCGATATGTCACTCGGAACAAATATTGAATGGGTCGGTAAAAGGCTCCCATACATCCTATTACCGAGGGTTATTTGATCGTACCATCATCGGTAATAGGCTTAATCTGGGGTGTTGCAGAACCTAATCCCGACCCATAAAACGGATACAGTTGTATTTTCATAATAAATCAATAACTTATAATATGCCCTTGGTATGAAACCAAAATTACATAACGGGTAAGTAAATAAATGATTTTATCTGAATATTTAAACAACTTGACAACATAAGGGTTTCCATAGAAACTACAAATTCAGTACTGAAGTTTTTGTTAAAGACAAAGGGTTTCTTGAATATATTCGATACCACGGAAATAGGTCTTATACAGCATGAATAGATCAAGATTGGAATAACAGTAACAAAGTATATTACCGATCACATATATCAAAAATAAAGCATAAAGATCCAAAATCACCATTTTACCAATTACCGTTGTATACCACGGAGTTAGGCATCACGTCAAAAAATAGAGCCTATCACCGCTGTATTTTATTTTTCATTTTAAACGTTACAGGCCAAAAAATACATAAAACGTACTCAAAAGTCGTGCAGAAAACGATAAAGAACCATTTAAAAACCCTAACATGTGTTCAATTTACCATAAATATTAGGTAATATACTAAATAAGATTCGAGTTTCCTTACTTGTGGCGGCCTGCGTTATTATGAAACGACCTCTTCTTGCGCTGCCGTCGGGGAAATCGACGAAATGCAAGCACTTTGTTTCATACACAAATACTTAGTGCTAATGGGTTCGTTAGTCAACAATAAGCTTGGTTCGTGTAAAATGTTTTGTTTGGCAATTAATTCGGTTTGCTTATAAAATGCGTAATTGCAAATGCCACGGCATTAGGCACTGATTTTGATACCCCCGGTAATAGGGCACGTTACCTTAAAAAGAGACTATACATTTTAAAATTATATTCCACAAGGTCGGTTGATTTATGAACAAACATAAATAACATGCAATGTATGGAAACCATTTAGATATTTTTTTGTGTCTCTATTTAATTCCGTAATTTTCTTATGGATGTTTCCCCTAAAAAACTAGTATACGTGCTTATTGTGCATAGTTCGTATCGTTGGTGTTTGGAGTGATCTATTGTGAAATGAAGTCCAATCAAGTGAACTGATATTAAATATGCTGCTACCTAATTTCACTGAATTAAAATGATTTTACATCACCCTTGGCCATAAAGTGGGATTTTCTTGCCCGCTACGCGAAGAGAAAATCTCACTTCTTGGCCAAGGCAAGATGTAAAACTTTTGACAAACCACGGGCGGTAATTCGTAAAGCCCCAGATCGCATCTTTATGCACACGCACAGAAACCTGCGATCTGGGACATTTACGGATTCACCACCCTAGGTCTGTAATGTACTATAAATCAATGGTAGGGAACCTGACACGTTGTATAAAGTCAAATAAATAAATTGAAATTAAGTATCTGCCTACATTTGACTGACAAAAGCATTTACTTAATTGTACAGCTCATAGCTTCATTAGTATGCACATGAAGCTACGCTGCACATTTAATTTAATGCCAACTATTCTCGTCCTTTTATAGGAAATAGTGGGAAAAAATATCGATAAAAATACAGACAAATATGCCTGATTAACCTATATAGGAATGTGGTGCACTTGTATAATCTTTCACTAAATAAACATTACTCACAAAGGTGCGTCGTAATCGTAATAGAGTTACTAATATTAGGTGGGCTACTACTTTTAAACCGTAATCGACTAATCGTATTAATTTGCGAAAGTCATTTTTAATTAGAGTTTTTGTTACTCATCCATACCAATCCATACTAATATTTTAAATATAAAAGTGTGTTTGTTTGTTTGTCCTTCTTTCACGTAGCAACGCGAGTGGACCGATTTGGATGAATAATTTTTATCCCGATATTTCCACGGGAACGGGCTCAAACCAATTTTTAAATACTTCTATAACTTTAACTGTCCATATGTATAGTATCATAGGGGGGGGGGGCACCACCACGCAAATTCTAAGTATTAAGTTGTATTGAGGTCCAAAAGTGTAAAAACATCGACGTGAAAGATCGACTGTACACAATAGTTATTTGTGCAACAAGAGAGCAAAATTGTGTTTTGCTTCGAGTGCCATGCTTAGCGAAGGACTCAAAGGCACGAGAAGTAAAAGAAATTGCTCTAGTAGCACATAAAATTTTCCACCTCAGTAGCGAGAACACATAAAAGGTACTTGCAAAGAATATTTACATCACGATACATATGAAATAACATTTCTTCTTCAATCCTTTCACTCAAATTATTACTTGAATTTCATGTTTTAAAAGAATTACTTTAAAGTTAGCTGTCGAAAATTAAGAAGAAAGACATGATTTGACATGAAAGAATGGCGGCAATATTCTAAACGTATGTTCGGAGACTTGTTCAATGATAAATTTTGAATTTATTCGGTAATATTTGAAAACTTTTAGTTTACTTTAAATTAAAACTTTAGTTTAAAATGATTACTAATAACATAATTACCTATATAAAATATAAGTCATTTTAAAAATGGTAAGATTTTCAGAAGGTAAAATCAACGTGTAATTTTAATGCCTAAAAATACACGGCGGTACTGACGCGTTGCGCGTATCCGAACGTTTCTTGTTCAGTTATTTTTTCTTCGAAAATAGATTCGCTCTATGGATTCCTTAATATAATTCTCCCTCTTTTCTTAAAGAAATGAAAAGAAGAGAGCTAATGAAATCGAGGTAGTTCGAATTTTAGTATAAGAAGTAGTTACTTACTACCTAGATGCCGCAGTATAAAACGACCATTCGCAGTTATCAAACTAGAAAAAAAGAAAAAGCGCGGGAACGATTTAACTACATTTTAAGAAGTTTTTAATTCGTTTTGTTTTTAAGTAGGTACTTTTATTTGTTTATTCTTCGTAGCTTACTGAATAATTTTGATATAGAATAGTAGGTAAATTGATGACATTAAACTAAAACATGACACTGTGGCTGCATGGCTTAGGCCTTTGCCTTTGCCCGATGGGATTGCCTGATGGGATAAATTTATTTAAAAAAAAAACAAATTAAAAAATACTTTGTCTCATTAAGTGAAACAAACACGATTTTGCTCACTGATTTCTGATAGCAAAGTCTACTGCTGCTGCTAGCAGCTGAGGTGAAAAAGGTTTTAATTTTGTTCAGATCTTTCTCATGAGCATTTTGATCGAAACTACTACTATACCAAAATAGATTTTTTAGTTAGTTGTAAGGATGGCTGTTTTGTATACGTAAGGACAAGTTAATAACTCAAAATTATATTTATCACACCTTATTATTAGATGCAACTTCAGAGTAAACCGTATTACTCACACGTCCGTCCGTCCATTCCTTTCAGAAAAATAGGTCTTAATCTGAAGTCACGCGATTCGGTGTTTAAACAAGTTGCATTAAAGCAACTTAAAGCAAGTTATTTTATAAATTGCTATTTTAGCCCCAGGCATGGAGCCAAAGTAGGCAGCAGATCGCCACAAATAATTCGTAAAAGTGAAATTTAACAAATGTATGTTGAATTCTGTTTTATACCTTTCGGTGTCGAGACACTTGGTCCGTGGAGTCCTAAAGCTCTAGATTTTTACAAAAAAATTTCAAAAAGTTTAGACGTCACCAGGGACCGAAGAGCTGGCAGCTTCCTCGCTCAACGCTTGAGCATCGCCATACAACGAGGAAATGCTGCCAGCATCTTCGGTACCATTCCACGGGGGCCATTTTTAGATTTTGTTTAATTTTCGTGTATTTTTAAGTATTTACATATACTTAAGTATTTTTAAGTATTTTAGTTATTTTTAAGTAGTTTTAACTAAAGTTGGAATATTTGTTATGGCAATAATATTTTAAAAACTTTATTGTAGTTTAATATATGTTAGTTTTAAAACTCAAAAGCTCTCTATGAATGGTGTAAAATACGATAACTGAGTCCTATTTCGTCGTTGAAGTAGCAATTGCGGTAGCGTGTAATCGAAGTGGATGGTCGGCGGCGCGTATTGGCAGATGCGGCGAGCAGGTCGGGCCGGATTGTGACAATCATAACCAGATGAAATTCACGGTCAGTAGGCTCGTAATTGTGTCTCTGATGTCCCACAGCCACAGGGTTGTGAAAAGCTTAATTTTTCTATACTTCAACGATAATAACGAAGAAAACTCCATAGCACAGAATATTTACTAGCAGTAGGTACGTAGGTATATATAGGAAAGCAACTAACCCGCTTGATTTTTTTGAACTATGAAATACGCCTCTATTCTATATTTACTTTTTTTCTCTAAATATCTCGTTGCGCGCATCGTGTACGTTTCGTTACAAAGTTGTCTAGTGAGTTAAACACGACTAAATGTTAAGCTGTTTTGCAGGACGTGGGCACAAAATATTGCTCGTTTAATATGTAATATAGGACTGCTGAAAAATGTATTACAGGGGCTCTATTTCAAACGTCACATATCTACATATGGATAGGGAGTGTCCTTATCCCTAATTTAAAACAAACTTTCTACCTATTTAGCGAGTTAGTATAAGTATCAGTGCTAATACTATCCTATCAACGCCATATTTAGCGAGATGGTATAATGTTTATTTACTGAACAGCCAGAAAATGTATTCTTATTTAGGGATAGGGACGCTCACTATCCTGCCATGCCATCCGTAATATTTGATTGCAGTTAGATAAGTAGTTCGCCCTGAATAGCGTAACTACTTCCATTTGTATAGAGAACCGAATTGTATAAACATTATTTAAACAAATTCTAGCAGCGGCAGCCCTGCGAAACGTAATTGCTATCGGCCGCCAGTGATCAACCGGCTCCACCGATTATCGGAAACGTCTTTATTAAAATTAAACCTTCGTCGGCCACTAGACAAAGAATGACTTTCATTACAGCTTTGACACTTCCCAATAAACTGGTCGCATTTATTAAGTCTATACGACTGTCGCCACCGTTAATATATTTTGCACATTTGGACTGGACTGGATTTGGATACAAGGCAATAGAGTAAAAAAAAGCATTTAAATGATAATATTCATCATCATCATCATATCAGCCATAAGTCGTTGCTGCTGCTGGACTAAGCCTCTCGCAAGGCTTGCCACTCAGACCGGTCCTCTGCTACTCGCTTCCAACGGTTTCCCATGACCTACAGGAGTTCGTCGCTCCATCTTGTTGGAGGCCTACCGACAGTTCGTCTCCTGATTGGCGGACGCCGCTCCTTGAAAATATACTTCGTCTCTTCATCATCATCATCGTCTTTTTTCCTCTATAAGGGGACGTTTGGGGGGAAATTATCTGTAAATATCGGTTATTTTGGCAATATCTCCAGCTTTCGATCCGTGCCTGTGCAACTACACGTTTTAGTTACTGAAGGTTTCGTTTCTTTGGTATATAGTTTTCTGGTACTTATTTTGATGTAAAAAAATAGATTTTTCTCTTTCTTAAGAGTGTATCGGTAATTTTGTACATTTCATAAAATCTGCAGTAGGTGGGAATGAGGTGAATGCTTGTTTACATCTATTACATCAATGTGTTTTGGCGTGTTACCCGTGCTGCACACAATAACAAAACCATTAGGAAAACCTCATTGCCACCCGACAGGTGATCACGGACACCAGCAATTTATTTGCACCTACCCATAAATCCGTCCACGTCGACTCCGAACTAAGCATATTTTTCACAAAATTACAAGCTTCATGCGGCGTAATCGCTGTGATGCATGTGGCTATAAATAAAACGTTTGCTGCGCAAGCGCGTTAAATCGAATCCGACGATGGCTGGAACCCGTCCGCGCTGCACCTGCGACAATTTTTATAGTATAAATTTGCATTAATTCATTTAGGCCTGTTTTCATCGCGTAAATGGGTTAGCCGGTGAGCTAGCGGCGTGACGTCACGGTGTAATTAACGTGCGCAGGCAACGTTTTTCTGGACATGCTTTTGTAGCCATTATATATATGCTGATTTTTATGTATGCTAAACGTCATCATAGTCCTTGCCTATAATTTGATTCATTTTCACATAGGAAAGATAAAATCTGCTTAGAACTATAGGCTAAAATATCTCATCAGAAATAGTAGCTTTCAGCCCTTGGTGACAATCTACCATCAAATTTTTTAGTAGCCAATTGCATTGTCACTAAGTTCAAGACAACCCGAGTGTGTAGATACACACTGACTGTTAACAATATTTTTCTAGACGCTTTAAGTAATCCAACAAGTGAACCTATATCCATTACCTAATATCCACAAAACGCCTCGTTCTGGCTACGGATTTTAGCAGTTTTTAAAATGCTGATAAAAAAGATCCACTTCAAGCTAGTTACCTTCTGCACGGTGAGTCTCGAGGTACAGCTTACACAGAACATAATTATCAAAACTAACATCTTACAGACTGGTTCGGGATTCCAACGGCGGCACTCGCCCGTTTTATTTGTATTTACTGTCTAGTTGTCCAGCTTGTAGACATACGTCCCGTGAAAATCATTAACATTTATAAATATTTAATGAATCAGCTGCAACGTGTATGTGCAAATGGTATTTATTTATTGTCATCTAAAGCACTATGTTGCAGATATTTCTTTGTTACGTTATATTTGATTGTGGATAATTATTAACATTTTACTTTTTTTTTCAAATCAAGCCTATGAAATTCTAAGAATACATTATAATGATTGTTTTTCAATACAAAGTCGTTAACCTACCCTTGCACACATTGCTCGCAGGACTGATGGCCGATGGGGCCAACAAGTTCTGGAGTGGCGTCCGCGAACCGGTAGACGAGCTTTCGGCAGGCCTCCAACAAGATGGAGTGACGACCTTGTAAAGGTCGCGGGAACGCGGTGGATACGAGTGGTACCGGACAGGTCTGAGTGGTGCGCCTTGGGGGAAGCCTATGTCCAGAATTGGACGTCTCTCGGCTGAAATGATGATGATGATGAACCTACTCTTAAAAAACCTTCAATGATCACTTAAAAAGAAGATGCTTCTTCACATTTCTTTTCCAATTGTTGCGAAAAATCTTTTTTACTATACTTTTTTAATCGCCAAACTGGTAATTAATATGATTACCCTGCACCAGGGTGAGTCGTTTCAACGTTTTTATTTATTTACGTTTACCTCAATTAATTTCCTGGATGCATGAACAAACTTGACTGCTTAACATTAACATATCTTGGCACTAAGAGGCGCAGGCGCACGTGTGGAGGCCGTTACGGCGGATCCGGGCAACCGTCCGTCCGCAACGGGACTGCTGGTAAATTCATGTCTTGTTTATGTAATTTCCGATTGGTTGAGTAGAACAAAACATCCATACCCATATTACGTGCTGTGCTAACCGGACGGTATACAGCAGTGCTTGCACTATCCTGTTCCGTCAAGGGGAAGAGAGAACCGGTGAAATCAGTAACATTTCAATCTTAGCCAAATGGTTAATCATCATCATCATCATTTCAGCCGAAAGACGTCCACTGCTGGACATAGGCCTCCCCCAAGGCTCGCCACTCCGACCGGTCCTGTGCTACTTGCTTCCACCGGTTTCCCGCGACCCGAAGCCGCGAGCCAAATGGTTAATAATGCATACGTAATCTTATCATTCCTTATGTACGAATGTACGCATTAGGAAGTGATTCGAAGATGAGTGTGAGTGAAGTCCCTAATCTGGACTGCGTACCTACTAGGTACCTCATAATCTGGACTGCGTACCTACTAGGTACCTCATACACACACATCTACCTACACATCACTAGCCCTAATCTTCTTGTCAAAGTTTTTACATGAAAAATCTTCACTCAGCTTGAGTGGGGAAACCTAGCTATCACCTCGGCGATACACTGATTTTCATAAAATTGTACCATTTACAAGGTATTTTAATTTATTGTTCTCATTTCAAAAGCCGTGGTAGTGGTTCGACCAAACGCCTCTCATCAGGGGTTAATCCGGCTTGCACCTCTCGAGTTTACTTATGTGCAAAATTCAAATTGAATTGACCACAGAGCTTTTCGTTGAAGGAAATCATCGTGAGGAAACCTACCCAAGTGATTCATGGATGTGCGTGAAGTCCCCAATCCGCACTGAGCCCCTCGTAGGGACTATAGCCCAAACCCTCTCGTGATGAGAGGAGGCCTGTGCCCCAGTAGGCTGTAAATGGGCTGGTGTGGTGGTGGTGGTTCTCATTTCAATCCATGGCATATATGTTTGTCTATTTAGTCTTGATATCTGCAGCTGCAACAGAAAAATCACCATTACATTCTTTGACAAGAAAAAAAGGAAAGCATCTTTTTGCCCGAGTAGGTATCTTTCACATAGACCAGTTTAAGTACATTTTATCACGATGCCTTGTAGCACTAAAAATTATAATATAAATTAAGGTTTCTGTGTAAATCTTCGCCTTTTCAGTAAGGAGATGGGATTTAACACTGTAAAATTGCACTGGTTCAAGGTGATAGTTCCTATAACCTATGTTTTGTCGTCCAATCGTCGTCGATGTACCTAGTAAATGAGTACGGATGAATCTAGATATATACATATAGGCACTAAACTCACCCCCAAGTTCACAGTTCTTCTCTTCTTTTCTGGATTTATCAAAAAACCGGCCGGTATCGCGCGCTTAGCAGCAGCGAAGTTTCGAGTTGAGCGAGTAATGGCGGACGTTCGTGCGCCGCCGTAGTAAAACGATGAGAGCCGAAGTTATCCGAACTTGGTTGCCCACCCCAGAGCGTGATAGATATATACAAATATGGTGTGTGTGAGTGAGAGTTCCATGTTTGAATGTAATATTTGCATGTTGGTATTAGAACCGTTCAAAAACCGAGATTTTATGGCAATAAAATCAAACATTCCCCCGCCCGAGAAAGGCTAAAGCCTTTATCAACAAAAACGCAAACAGTTAAATAAAAATGTGTTGTAAACAACTGCATATTACAACATCCGCAAATCGCATAAAAACTAAAACTAAACTTAAAGCTAGATTAAAACATTTCAGTAATTAATCCAGGGGAAGTCTGCAAATCTTCACGACAGGACGAGTCATCGTGCCTGTTGAAGTTCTGAGTTTCACGACCCTCACTACACCATCTTTCCCAGGCAGTAATTCAGTAATTCTGCCTAATCTCCACTTGAGGGGAGGCAAATTCTCTTCCTTGATTAAAACGAGATCATCGACCCGTGGTGGATCCGTCGGAGACGTCCACTTAAGACGCATTTGAAGGGAATGTAGGTACTGATCACTCCATTTCCTCCAAAAGCGTTGAGACATGGCCTGAATCAGGTTGAACCGGTTCAAACGTGAATCAGGGATGTCCTCATAGCTATATTCGGGTACTGAGAGTAACGGTCTCCCAATCAAAAAGTGAGCAGGAGTAAGCACCTCAAAGTTTTGAGGATCCTGAGTCAAAGGGCACAACGGACGACTGTTTAATACCGCTTCAATTCTAGTAAATACCGTAACTAGCTCGTCGAACGTCAAGACCTGCTCACCGATGACCCGCCGCAATAGAGTTTTAGCCGCCTTTACGGTTGCCTCAAATAAACCGCCGAAATGAGGCGCCGCGGGGGGGTTAAAACACCACGTAATATCCTGTTGAGCCGCCATATTGGCCAGCCCTTGCTGAGCTTCCCGAGAAGCTAAGTATTTCTGAACTTCGTTCAGATGTCTGTTCGATCCGACATAATTCGTTCCGCAATCAGACCTGATTACACTCGGAAGACCGCGTCGAGATGTAAATCGAGCCAGAGCCGCAAGAAAACCTTCCGTAGAAAGATCCGAAACACACTCCAAATGAACGCATTTTGTGGCCGAACAGATGAATACACAAAGATACGCCTTTAAAGTTTTCGCGTTCCGCAAGCGAGAGTGTTTAATAATAAAAGGACCGGCAAAGTCCGTTTGCACGGTGTGAAAAACGCCCGTTGCGTTGACCCTATCACCAGGTAGGGCAGCCATTATCGGTTCGGTAGGCCTAGCCTTGGTTTTAAAGCACTTCAGGCATTTAAAAATCCGCGAACGCACTACTTGCGATGCCGAAATAATCCAGTATTGTCTTTGCAAGACACCTAATAGGTTGGTAGCGCCTAGATGACAGTAGATGACGTGAAAGTGGTCCACTATCAAAATAGTGAGCGGATGACGCTTCGGTAAAACTATCGGGTGTTTACCTTCGAATGGTAAACTAGAATGTTGTAGTCGGCCTCCGACCCGCAACAGCCCATCTTCACTAATAAAAGGCATAAGCTTTCGTAACCGCGTAGAACACCGCTTGTTCTGTTTTAACTTTTCTAAATCATCAGCAAGCTCCGACTCTTGCGCCAGCTTGATGAGACGTTGCAAGGCAAATTTCCTTTCAGATACCGTCAACACTCCCGTGACTTTATTGGACGGATCTTTGGCATTTTTGACGAACCGAAAGCAATATGCTACGACCGCCAGTAGCATACTTAACGAACTAAACCGCGAAAAAATTGAGTTCGATTCGGCTGTCGTCATGTGAACCTTAACTGGCGTTTTCCGCAGACCAGGTAAGTCATTGTCCTTGTCCATAATATTTATAGGCCAGGTGTCCGCACTACCCTTAAGCCAATGTGGTCCCCACCACAAAGTATGTCCGAGTAAATCTGACGCACGGCATCCGCGACTCGCAACGTCAGCAGGATTCATCTCCGAAGGTAAGTGACGCCAAGTAACCTCTAATCCGCAGTTAACGATTTGCGACACCCTATTACCTTCAAAGGTCTGTAATAAGTGAGGGGATATCCGCAACCATGAGAGGACAATGGTGCTGTCCGACCAGCAAACCATCTCCTCGATGTCAACCTCATCTTTAATAGCTTCTACTACATAGTTTAATAACCGCACGAGAAGCGCCGATGCGCTTAACTCAAGCTTTGGGATAGTGAGCTTTGATTTTACCGCAGCAACGCGTGATTTTGCCATCATCAAGTGAACCTGGACTTCACCATCAAGCCCTACCGTCCGCAGATAGACCGCTGCACCATAACCGAGTTCGGAAGCATCCGCGAAACCATGAAGGGAGCAAACATTGCTGTCCTTCAGCGCAAAGCGCTTTAACCGCAATTGGCTGATTAAAGGTAAGTCCGCGATTATACCCTGCCATTCCGCAATGACATCAGCCGGTGGCGTTTCGTCCCAAGACAAGTTCAGCAGCCACAATTGCTGCATAAGGACCTTCCCTTGGAAAATCACTGGCGTAATCCACCCCAATGGATCAAACGTCCTAGCCAGCGTCGACAAGATCGATCGTTTTGTAGGCGAACCCTTGTCGTCTATATTGGTGCGATACGAAAAGCTATCCGAGTTAGGATCCCACTGGATTCCTAATATTTTAAAGAAACCAGGCCCATCCGCATTGTCAAAAATCCGAGGTTTTTCCAAATGTTCAACCGGGACATCCTCCAGAAGCTGCTTGTCATTAGCAGTCCACTTGCTTAATAACTCGAAACCGCCAGAGCGAAGCAAGTTCGTGAGTTCTCGTTTGAGCTCTTTAGCGCCTTCTGGAGTGCTTGCACCGCCAAAGATATCGTCCATATAAACTGAAGATCGAAGAAGGTGCGCAGCTGCTGGATAGCGCGCCTCTTCATCATCTGCCAACTGCCTCAGCGTTCGAATCGCGAGGTAGGGGCTGGACTTCATCCCGTAAGTCACCGTATTAAGCTGATAAAGCTGCAACGGGAGTTCCGGAGACTCTCTCCACAGAATCAGCTGGTAAGGCCGATCCTCCTCCGCAATTAATATTTGTCGCAACATCATTCTAATGTCCGTGGTGAACACAAACTCATGTAGTCTAAATCTACAAATAATTTCCGCGATGTCTCGCTGCAACTTGGGTCCCGCATGTAAACAATCATTCAAGGAGACTCCGCTGCTAGTAGGACAGCTAGCATCAAAGACGACCCGAATCTTATCCGAATCCGATTTAAAAATCCCATGATGGGGAATAATATAACTCGTGCCAGAGACATGATCATCGATTGACCCGTCACAGAGAGACATATGCCCAGTTTCTAAGTACTCCCGCATAAAATTGACGTACTTAGTCTGAAAACTTTCATTAACTTGAAGCCGTTTTTCCATAGCCAAGAACCGCTTAGTGGCCAATGGAGCCGAATTCCCGAGGGAAGAAAGTTGGTCCGATAGAAACGGTAGACGAGCGACGTACCTACCGGTCTCATCCCGCTGATGAGTAGTCGCGAAAATCGCTTCACATTCCAAATCCATAGGGTCCGTCACCTTGTCTGGAATGTTTTCCACCTCCCAAAATCTTTCCAAGATCTGGTCAGTAGCCGCACTACAAACGAACGTTTGAGAAACTTTAGCCACTTGAGGGCATGACTGTACCGACATAAAGGCAACCGGGCCTGTCAACACGTGTCCGAACACCGTGTTCATCGCACGAGGTAATTGGTCATTTAACTTGATTAAACCTCCGCCGAGTAAAATGTCGCAGAGTAAATCTGCACCGATCAGAATATCTATATCCCGACTGACGAAGAACTGGTCGTCCGCAAGACACAGTCCTCGATAGTGATCCGCTAACTGCGATGGCAGTGTAAAACTTGGTAAGTTGTGGGTGATTTTATTTAAAACCGTAGCCGCTGTCATGAGAGTAGGCTGTTCCGCATATCTAGGGATAATAATTAAATTAACTCCACCCCTGCAACCGCTCACAGGAGCGCCGCTCAGTCCCGTGACTGTAACCAAATTCGAGTCAAACCGCTTTAACCCTAACCTACTCGCACAAGATTCCGAGATGAAGGTACCCTGACTGCCGCCGTCGAGCAGCGTGCGCGCTTCCCGGTAAGTACCGCTACTATCCAGAACTCGCACCACCGCCGTGGCGAGCAACACTGTACGTTGATAACCGCCGAGGTCGTTGACGTGTGACGCCATCAGACCAGTGGTTCCAGGCACCGCATCAACTGGAGGGGCACTAGTCGAGGGCGCACTCGTCGGAGGAGCGTTCACCGAGGCCACGTGAGGAGCCATCCTAGCTACAGGACCACTGCCTGCTGCCGACCGCTGTTGACGATCCAGCGCCGTCGCCGGGAAGTCAAAATGCAACAAGTAATGGTGCTTGGGGGAGTTACACTTGTAACAATTACCGCTATAGTTACATCGCTCGATATTGTGACCATTAAGACACTTAAAACATAGATTGTGCGCGATCACGTGACGTTTCCTAGCCGCTGGAGTCATCGATAAAAATTTATCACACTTTGCGATGAAATGTCCGCCTTTACCACACAACTTACAGGAAGATCCCGTATTTTGAAAAGCCGCGTGAGCCTTTACCGCTTGGTTCGGTCCGCCCCGCTTTGCGGGTGCACTAGTGGGGGGTTCCGCGCTAGAATCCAAGATCCGAACTTCGGTTTCTAGAAATTTTATTAAATCAGCAAAGGAAGGCAAGTCCTTATCGGTAACCTTGTCTTCAAACTGTTTTCTTAAATTGCTGTCCAATTTTTGAAAGTTGATATAAAACAACAAATACGACCAGGATTCAACTGGAAAATTCATCTTTTCTAATGCCTTAGTACTTTCCAATAAAGTATTGAGAAATAATTTAAGTCCACTTAAATTTTTACTCCCCACAGAAGGAACACTTAATAAGTTATTCAACAGCCTGTCCGCTAATAATCGTTTATTGTTGTAACGGGAGTTTAGTAAATCTACGGCTATAGAATAATTGTCACCCGTAACCGATAGGTGCTGAATCAAAGCCTTAGGTTCCCCCACTAATGAACTTGACAGGTAATACAGTTTTTCTGTATTGGATAAGGTCGAGTCACTGCCGACCAGTGACTGGAACAGCTCCATGAAAGAAACGTACTCCTCGATCCGACCCGAGAAAGTAGGTAATTGCAGGCGCGGCAAGACCGCTCGTGACCCCGCCTGTCTATTCCCGTTCCCGTCATCGTTTTCCAACTTTGGATTCGAACTGAACAGCTCTAAATGTCTCCGCTTGACGAAATAATATTTTTTATTACACGACTCATATGATAGTTTATGCTCGGTCAATTCACTATCTTCCGCCTTAAGTTGAATCTCGTAATGTAAAGAAATAAAATCTTCATAACATTTTTCTAAGTCCCTATACCGCACTAAGAACTCATTTTTCTCGTCAGAAGTTAAGTCGGATAATTTGGCGAGATCATAAATAAAATCGATATTCCGTTTTGCCGTATCATACTTCATTTGAGTCAACAACTCTTTTTTAGAAGCCGTCATTGTTATTGTCAAATTAATGAACAATAGAATGTAAACAAAACAAAACCCCAACAGGCACGACAAAGTATGAAAATGTAAAATGTTGATTTTTCAAATCCCTTAAACCGCTTAATTTTCAATTAAAGTATTATTTACCGCCAAACGGTACCCAAAACCGCATAAAAACAAAAATAAAAAACCAAAAAGTATTATTCCGCACGAGATTAGAACCACCAACCTCTAACTCACAAGTCTGAACCCGTACCGCTAGGCCAGACCGCTCACTGCTAAGCGCGGCGAAATTAGGTAACAGTATCCGCATGTGATAAGTACCGAATTGTTTTAATCTTTATATGCACAAAAACGCAACCGATCGTTTAAATACACAAATAACAATATTCACCAAGGAATGAAATAATTAAATTGCCACAAATTAACACTTATACCGCAAAAGAAAACACTTAAAACCCAAATGCAAACTGAGTATGTATCTGTTTACGTAATGTGATTTGTAAAAAGTGAATTGTAATTACATATGGGAGGGAGTCAATATATATCAGATATGTTGTAAATAACACTAAAACACATATTTACCGCAAAACTATGTGTGTAGTATAAATAGATCAAGTAAATTTTGGTCTTGAAGGTAGGTACGTTCGCAAGTCGACCGCTCGAATTGCTCACGCGCCGTACCTACAACAACCGCAGTGTTTCTTGTTCAGACGACTTTTAGAACGACAAAACAAGGAATGAAATTAACCCGGATATAAAATCCGGTTCGAAAAGGATCAAAAAATGTGTAAATCTTCGCCTTTTCAGTAAGGAGATGGGATTTAACACTGTAAAATTGCACTGGTTCAAGGTGATAGTTCCTATAACCTATGTTTTGTCGTCCAATCGTCGTCGATGTACCTAGTAAATGAGTACGGATGAATCTAGATATATACATATAGGCACTAAACTCACCCCCAAGTTCACAGTTCTTCTCTTCTTTTCTGGATTTATCAAAAAACCGGCCGGTATCGCGCGCTTAGCAGCAGCGAAGTTTCGAGTTGAGCGAGTAATGGCGGACGTTCGTGCGCCGCCGTAGTAAAACGATGAGAGCCGAAGTTATCCGAACTTGGTTGCCCACCCCAGAGCGTGATAGATATATACAAATATGGTGTGTGTGAGTGAGAGTTCCATGTTTGAATGTAATATTTGCATGTTGGTATTAGAACCGTTCAAAAACCGAGATTTTATGGCAATAAAATCAAACAGTTTCACTAGGAGCTACGCCGCCGCATTCATGGTAATAAAATCATTATTCATAAGTTATTAATGCGCTCCATACAAAAGACATCAACGGCATGGTGCGTCGCAACGTTCGGATTTCTCCCCACAAGAAAGGCATATGTAAAATAAAACCACGCTTTTTTACGATATGCCGTATGATGTTCGAAAAAATCCAAGTTTTTCTTCGGCTTAAAAAGTCGTGGGGTGAAGGCAAGAAGCCGTTAGTGAGGATATGTGACGCTGCTGGATGTGGCATGCGGATTATTTTGAAGTTAGAATAGGATATGGGAAATAGTAGGTACACGATTCCAATAGTATTAACAATAAAATTTAAAATTGATTTTCTGTTTATATTACAATAATAATGTAGTTCGATGTGTTACTTACTCATTTTCGATGTTTGGGAGCGATTATTTTGATATTACTTGACTATTTATTATTTACGTCCCAATTCTGAGAACTGGCATCAAGTTTCGGTATCACGTTTTATATAAAACTAGCTTTTCCCGCGATTTCATATACGCAGAAACAATTTTATGTAAAATCTCGTTGTTTTTCGGTTGCCGTGGGACTTTCGGGAAATCCTTTATTTTTGCTTCTGTACACTCTCCAATGGATAGATGCCAAATTTCAACTTCCTACGACCAGTAGTTTCGGCCGTGCGTTGTCATAAGTCAGCCAAAAAGGTCTTAGGTATATACGAGTATATGGATCCTTGATATAAATCTAAATAATTCTGTTTATTATAAGATTGAAATTGAAATATCGTGAAATTTTCTATACAATCTGATCGTTCTTACCACGTAAACATGCCTTTACTAGTGTCTGCTATAAATTTGGTCCTTCCAGCACCTTGCATATCGGCGTCCGCGCCACCATATGGCCGCGCACATGCCCTGCGCGCGCGCTGCCCAAATTGCAGGTTCCTTCTATCGCGCGTCCAATAACGGGCTTTAGGTCAGACACGAATACTTATTACTTAAAAGCCTCCTAGGTGGTCTAACTTGTCAGAAATCTCTATTTAGTATATATTTGTAGTTCGTTTGATATTGTGAATGCGTTCTGAAGGTTTGCCATGCCATGCCATTGCCATGGGTAACTGAAGAAACATTATGAGTGTAATTATTTACAGTTTCGGTTCTAATTTCGGATTAAGTAGTTATATAATGAATATGTCCTATACTATCCTATTAACATTACCGTCATTTTACGTTCTAGCTATTAAATAGATTTGGATTTCATTTTTTGGGCCTCATTTTATAATTCGTAGTTACCTACTTGCACCCGAACAAATCCCGGGCGGGTAGCTACTTTGCTCACTTTACATAAGCTACTTTTAATCTACTACTACTACTATTACTACTATAGCCTATTTGCGTCCCACTGCTGGGCACAGGCCTCCTCTCATCACGAGAGGGTTTGGGCTATACTTAGTCCCCACGCGGGTCCAGTGCGGATTTGGGACTTCACACACACATCTTTGAATTGCTACTTTGTTACTTTTAATCACGGATAATATAACCAAATTCCACGCTAGCGAAGTCGCGGGAAGAAGCTACTCTAATAAAATTCAAGTTAGATACTGTTACCTACTCAATTCGGAACCAATACAACTTTCTCCATATGTCATGTTTGTAAGCGTATGATTTTTTGTGGTATTGTTTGCACCCTTAAAATTGGCTGTGAATATTATAATCCGTAAAGGGCGGCGCGGGCGCCGTCGACCGAGAAATGATTAACAAGCGATTACGCTGACGGATGACGCTGGCTTCCCCCGCATAGATCTATCAAGCTATAGACTAGACACCGCATGGGAACATCAGGATATGTTGTGACTTGTAATGTTAACGATGACAATACCTCTTTCATATGTTGTTTTTAAACATTTTGAAACATAGTCAACCAGGCTGATCTTGTCTACTAATTGACCTTATGATTTCAGGGGCTCTATTCGAAACGTAACATAGGGAAAGGGGAAGTTCCCTATCCCTACCGTCAAAGCGTCATTTCGTTGAAACCTAACTTTAAGCAGCTAGATTTAAAGTTCTATTTGACGGTAGGGATAGTGAATTTCCCTTTCCTTGGTAACGTTTCGAATAGAGCAGTTTAGTTTAAGTTTGTCTAATTAAAACGGAAACCAAAAGTCGTAGTAAACGTTTAATATGTGACGTTTGAGCAAAAATTTAACATATATATATTTTTTTTTTGCGAATACGCCTTTTTACACACAGAAGATGTAAATCGATTCATTAGCATCTACCTAGCTCTAATTCAGCGAGTACCAGCATTGCAAATACCTACTCAGAACGGAGTTTCTGATTTTTATCAGACCGGAAAATCTAATGCAAAATTTGTTAAAGGTGGTGTAGGGCCAGCATTTGCCGTTAAAGTTTCCGAAGTCTATAGCTTCATCCCTGAGTGAGCGTGGCGATGCGCCGGCGCACGTGCCGCGACATATGGCGGCGCCATACTGTTTGTTTGCCAATCATAACGGACATATTTCATCAGATAACGGCCGACATATTGCGATCCGAAACAATGTGTAACAATTAAAATGTCGTCACTCTCGGTTTGCCCGATTGGATGCGGGTGCGCATACCTACTAGCGAGCGTTTAGCGAACACCCCGCGGCGTCACGCCGGCCACATCCACATCTCGTTATACTCATTTGTAATTAGTAACGCAGCTTTTTAGTAGCAGACTCTTAACTTTTGGATCGACTCGAATAACTAAAGTCGACCACGAACATTTTCATGACATGACCATGTTCTTTTTTCAAAATACATGAATTTATCAGATTTTTTTATTGTATTCCTTGATTAAATAAATCGCTTAATTACTTACCTATTACTTACTTACATTATTTGATCAACACGTTGTTAAGGGGAACTAAATTTTCATTTTTATTCTTACCATTACGAAAGTTTTCATCATTTTGTCCGTATCGTTAAGTGATTGATGATTAATGATTCATTAACCTTTTTCAGTGGACTCAATATGATTTATTACTTTCAATGTTTCAATATTACCGAATGAACGTATTGCCTCACACATACCGCATAGATACTTAAGTACTACATACGCTTAATAAAATGAAGCTTCTTCATCAAATTAAACGCAAAGGGACATCACAAATTAAGACTCATGGTGGAGATTACGTAACATTGCTTAGTAAAAATGTAACATTGTCGCAGAGTGCATGGTAACATCGGCCATAAAAGTGAAGTAAATCAGCAAACAGGAGTAATAAACTCGCGGGACCCGTATCGCTCCGACCCTACCATTGACATTGAACGTACCTCGCAGCCAGGGGAGGATGGGCTCGCGTGACACACTGGGCTTTTAAATACAATTAGGTACATATGTAATTGAGTTTCACGATTGAATGCACTCGGAGACATATGTAACTTTTAATCCATAGTAATATTATAAATGAGAAAGTAACTCTCTGTCTGTCGGTTACCTCTTCACGCGTCACCGATGGACCGATTTAAATGAAATTTGGCATGGAGATAGTTGGACGCCCGGGGAAGGACATAGGTGAAAAGTACCTGACTTTTTATTCCGGTAAAACGTATAAGTATTTCCCGCGGGAACGCGATAACCGGATTCCACGCGGGTGAAGTCACGAGCAAAAATCTAGTAGAATTATTTGTACTTCTTCACCCAATGTACCTTCGTAACATCACCACATATCATGGCCTCTGGTGTTACAAATGTCTATAGGCGGCGGTAACCACTTTCCATCAGGTGGGCCGTCTATAATAATAATAATAAACATATATTAGATATAAAGAAAAGTCCCCAGCCGCATCTGTCTTTCTGTTCGTAATAAATTCAAAAACTGTCGGAGATTTTCATGCGGTTTTCACTAATAGGGTTCATGAGGAAGGTTTTTGTGTAAAATATTTGTCTACTGCCCGTGTGAAGCTGGGGCGGGTCGCTACTTCGCTATAATTTCTTACTTAAGTACAAGAGTCCATTGCGCCCGCGCCGCCCGCTGCGGCCGCCCGCCCGCATGCGCGCGCTGATTTGCATGCCACAGATTACCACCTCGATTACGCACACACCACCGCTCCAAAAATACACAGACATCCGAATGACGCAGTTAAGCAATTACGCAGACGTCAGCGCCCTTATCTACACATGATTGCCGTAATAAAACTGAGCTGGGCTGGGGGTACAATATATTGCTCCCAATCAGGCAGGCAATGTGGAGCGTATTGATTTTTAAGATGTGAATCTTGTGAAGCATGTTAGTTTTAAATTTGCTTTTTAACCTCGATGAAGTAGGTACCTAATTAAGTATAGTTTCAGACAATACCACTTCGTCATCCCTAACACGGGTAGGTAGCATAAGTGCTATTTTTATTATCATCGGGCTGAATATATGTTCAGTAACGGCTAAAATCTTTTCAGAAAAGGTTCACTTAGTTTAGAGTTGAGTTCTTGTTTCTAGAATGCTATCTGCGTTACAAGGACGAATATCATTTTGGCTATTCGAACATTTGCCCTTTTTGAGAAATGGTTCAGAAAAGTAAATAAGTACACATATCACAAAGGTATTTACTTATTTTCTATCAAATTATGTACCTCTCATGTACTTTCAAAGTCAAAGTACATTTATTTGCATAAACATAGGTACTAAGGTGTTCACAATACTATGGAGGTATCACTATGTTTTGCCGTCAGGCATACAAATATTCAAGAAATATTTATTATGCATGCAATACATACTAAAAATTGTCAGTTAAAAACTCTTGCAGGGAATAATAGGCTTTCTGAGATAGGAAATTGTACAGTGATCTCTTAAAATGCATGTAATTATCTTTCGCTAAAATGTGTTCAGGGAATTTATTATATATCTTTGGCGCCATTCCAAAAATACTCTTTGCAAGTAAGGCTGTCTTGTCTGGTCTTACATTTATTTTGTTTTGATGCCGCAGACTTCTAAAGCATGGGAATCGATTGATATTTGATCTGACATATAATGCAATCTCATAAATATATAGGCATGGAAACGTTAGTATATTTAACTTAATAAAATGGGGTTTACATGATTCAGTTGATTTAATACCACATACTGATCGTAAACATTTTTTCTGTCCTTTAAATACAGTTTCTCGATCTGTGGAGTTCCCCCAAAATATTATCCCATACCTAAGCTTAGACGTTACGTATGCGTGATATGCTGTTAGGACGGCAGATTTACTAGTAATTTTATTCAGTTTATGCAGTGCAAATGAGTATTGGTTCAGTTTTTTACAAATAGATTCAATTTGGTTACCCCATGTCAGCTTATCATCTAAAAGTAATCCTAAAAATTTTGCATTATCGGTATCATTAATTAGTTGATCATTATAAGTCACTCTTAAATTAGGAAATTTATTCACTCTTTGCTTAAAAGACATTACCTTAGTTTTTTCTATATTTATTTTGAGTTTATTTTTTTCAAGCCATTCGATTATAGTTTTAATCGATATGTTTATATTACTTTGAAATGTACTCAGATCTTCTCCCGTGAATATAACAGTACTATCGTCAGCGAAAAGGACCATAGGATGAGAGATGGCTCGAGGCAGGTAATTTATGTAAATTAAAAAAAGAAGTGGGCCCAGGACACTTCCTTGAGGCACTCCCTGCTTTATTTTGAGGACTAAGTAGTGTAAGTACATCAACACCTGTTGAAACTATTGAAGCCTGATTATTAGCTAATAATAACTATGTTGGGGCGCAACAATATTAATAACCATAAATTACATACTTACTTAAGTAAATAAATGACCTAATTACCATCAAATAGCTCTCGATTCCCACAGGAAGTCAATTAAGCTGAACATAACTATGCAATAAACGATAAGATTGCAAATGTCCATTCACACAATAAATATCCCTTAAATACTCTCTCCACTCCACTTTTCATTTCAGTTTAGATTACACGTGGCCCAATAAATTGTCTTTAATAAAGTTCGCGAGAGGAAATGGTGTTTGTTGACAAACGGGGCGTCCTGGGAAGCGCGATAAGGGTCATAAAGCAATAAAAGCGAGGTGAAACTATTAGCAGAGTCGTTAATTGCGCGGACGCACCTGGCCGGGGGACGCCACCACTATTGTTTTAGGGCACTTTTAATTGATTTCTCCACTTTATAGACGGTTACCATGCGAATATGATATCACGAGTGCTCGCCAAGGTTGTTCCAGTGTTGATTGGTTTATTTTAACTACGGGGCAATCAACGTTTTTGTAGGGTTTATAGGTGGTTTAATAGGGTCTATAAATATAAACGGAGATTGTTCAAACGAATAGTGTATTTGACATGTACTTACTTAGTGTGTGAGAAAGTCCAACTGCTTACCTCAAGTAAATTCTTACTTCTCTGTGGAACCTTGTACCTAAATGTCTCAGTAGCATATTATACCAGAGCGGTTGTCTTGGGGTTCGCAAACCAAGTGGCATTCACAATGAACCCGCTGAAATATAATACCTATATTTCTTTTTCAGACAAACGATATTAAAACTCTATTGTTTCAACAAAAGATACAGTTATTTCGCAGTTTCTTTATTTTCTGTTACGTGCGTGACTAAACTGAGAAGTTATTAAGTAATTATACGGGGTCTTTTTTGAGTTGGTAAAAAAATGTATGGGACTGGTATCGCTCACACCATATCAATCCGATACTGGGACATACATTTTTTTTCCTAACTCGAATAAAATTAGGAAGCTAAGAATATGCTTAAGGTCGATAGCTGATTCTGTGGGTAAAATATTGTCACAACTTGGTCACAACACAACGTTTTGCTTGGCCGACAAATTTTCTGCAATTCGTCCTTATGTGATATGATACATAAAGTATTATTTTTTAATTTTCTTTTTGTAATAATTGATTTAAATCCTTAGGCTCTATTAGGGAAAGGGAAATTCCCTATCCCTGCGCTCACGCATCACGGCGTTGAAACCGAGCTTTAAGCAGCTAGATTTTAAGTTCAGTTTGAGCGCCGTGATGCGTGAGCGCAGGGATAGAGAATTTCCCGAATGATACCGAAGGAAATACAAAATAAAAGACGCTTTAACACTTTCCCCTTTATTAAGATTAGAAGATAATTCAGTAATATTTATAACCTGTCTGTGTATTTTATACATGTCTATGTAAACGCGTGAACATTCTCTACATGGATAAGTTCACAATGATTTACTACACTTTCTGTGAAACGCAACCTAGCACAGCTGCGATCGTCTTTTATCAACCATACAAAGAGTATACGGAATATGCATATTTTTTAAATAGGCAAAGCTTGTTTATATCGCAGCCATGCAAGGCCGAGCAGGCATTAACATACATACACACATGTTAAGCAAAAACTTCACAAATGCCAACGCAGCAACGTTTGATCGCAAAATGGCATACAACCAGTTATAAACACCTTAGATCGTGAATGTGCTATAATCATACTCTTTTTTTTTCATACTTATATCTAGTGAAAGCATTTAAGTCTTCATAATGCGTCGAGCAGACAACGCAGCTGCGTTTCACATTGTTGATAAACAGTTATACACAAATAGATATTTAGGTATAAATGGTATTTATACATGAAATAAAGGTGCAGTGTGCTTTAACAAATCTTGCGAGTACTATCTCTTAGGATCTCATGAAAATATACATATTTAAAATACACGTCTACACTTTTAATTACATTTAGATGTTTGAATAGTAAAATTAGCATTAAGCGGTTGTAAAAAAATACGCAAGGCCTGATTACAAGGCTTGCATTTAACAATTATTATTGAAGTTATTAATATAAAACTGTATACAAATTAATGAGCACAGCGTAATGAAGTTATCCTTAAGGGGTAAAGTGATATAGTATACGGCCAGCGTTCGAACATCCACGACATTCCACGGCCACAATTGGTAAAATAAAAGTTTGCTCCCTGTTCCAACGAAGCTTGCTAAAGCTTTTATGAAGAACGTGAAAATAATGTACAATCTACATATTTTTATGCATGTTTAGTTTTAGATCATGATTTAAATTTCTGTTCCTCTAGGATACAAAACGAGTACACTGTTCATGTGTTCGTTATTCAATATTAGGTGTTAGTAATAACATTAAAAATTATAAAAAATAGGGAGCAAAAGACACTTAAAACTAGTAACATAATGGTAACTACATTAAAGAAAAAAGTAAAATAAAAAGTATAAGGAACTAAAAAATAATATCATAAAACCCACTTAGACCCATAGGAAAAAAGGTAGAGATCTCTTTGCTATAAAGAATGTACAGTATCAGTTATAATTAAAATCCTGATTTCAGTTAACATTTCTTCATGTTGATATAGTCAGTACCTATATGTATAAGCAGCTACTCTTATTTAGATATTGTGAAAATAAATAAGCCTGAAGTTGGATTAGAGTAACTAGATAAAAGTTCAGTTGCGTAGCTACATGGAAATTGGATTTTGTACTAACTGAATCTCATATTATTATCATATCAAACTATCAAATGATGACTGGAAACGCTCGAATAAAGGAAACCATATGTATCAGTGTATATGCCATTAATAACGGCATTAACGGCTTTAGGATGCTGATGGGGCTCCCGCGCTGGTGCAGCGCTTCAGGAATGTTTGCGGAGGCGCGGACGGACGGCTTTTGGGCCATAGTACGCAAAAGAACCGCCTCCCTGATGCGGCGCGTGCGCGACAGTCCCAACAGCATCCTACAGTTGGTCTGGACCGCCCCATCTGGTGCCATGATGAGGCACTGGAACTACCTCCACATGGAGTCACGGGGTAACTTATATAAGATAATTTAGGTTGAATGTATATGTATTTAAATGTTGTATGTGAATTTAATTTAAAAAATAATTTAATTACTAACCATATTTTCAAGAAATTGTATACTAACCAACTATGGATCTCTTTCTGAAATAAATGGATATTATTATTATTATTATTATTAATGAAAAAAATACTACATCATGTTTTCAAATGAAAATGTATGATCCTGTCCACATTTCGACACTAATACAAGAGTTCGGTACATATCTTTAACAACTGTTTTAGCGTTTTTTTTATAATACATTAACAATTCAACACGTTCCAAATAGGAGTCGATCCGAAGCGAGATTTAACTATGATAGATTCATCGCTACGTGGTAACATGAATGAGTATACGTCTAGAAATCGAGATCATATTTTTTTAATGGATTAGGTATGTTTAGGTAATTTATATTGGAACAAATGCCTAAATTAGACATTTGGTGGTTTAGTTTTTCTAACATAGCATCATAAGGGTCCTAAAGCTGCCGTTTTTTCGATACGACAACCACAGTAAAAAGAACTAAATATACAAATAAAAATAGCCATTGTCATTTATTCTAAATGATCAACTTTCACAAGAACCCGTCTTCTTATCACTGGCAAACTTTGCGAGTCTGCACGGATATTTCCACAAGCGTCCCGCCCGATTATTTTAATAATCTATACCTACCTAACTTGTAATCTTGCAACACCTACAATCGAGAATAAGCCTCTGAAATTATCACTCAAATCGCCCGCCGGTGCATCGCTTCACGCCTATTATTGTGAATACATGACGTTACACTAACAATGAGCACTGTTCTGAAAAAATATTATTCTTTATATAAATTTGCGAATCACATACTGTTAAATATCTAGGTGGGCTAATAATATATATTACTAAGCGGACATGTATGTGAAAGTACAATTCCAATAGTTTACACATTATATTAATGCAAAGAGTAAAATTCGACGGAGTTACAAATATCAATGACTAACGTTTCATATACGAAATTTCAACAGCTGGCGAAGGGCAACATGAGAGAGCCAATTGAAGTGTGTATTTGTGTAAAATACATCAATTCATATCACTACGATTAAATTACTAACTACCATACTGTCAGTCTAACTCACTTGTATTTAAAGTAAAATGATTTACCAAGAATAAGATGATAAAAAAGTTAGATTTGTAAATAATTGCAATAATAATCTACTTATGCGGTCTAAATTTGATTTCAAAACTGACATCGTTACCTAAATAATACCTATATTGTATAGTATGCGAATGTAACACTTATTTAATACTATCTCACGTCACGAGCGACCTTATCCGTGATAGTGTGAATAAGGGCTGTTGCGCCGCTGTAGGGAATACTCTATGAGACGAAACCGATTACTTGTGCACGAGAGACGTGAGCCTCCTTACGCCTGATTTAGTCGTGCCCTTGGTCTTCTTCGTTTGTTCCTTCACGCCACTGAAACAAATACAAAAATAGTAGAAAATAATCATAATACATAATACATATTCTGTTAATTTTCTTTTATTAAAACAAGACCATGCTTCGTTAAAATAAACGTACAATTAAAACTAACCGTCCGCCCTGAGTTTGCTCTCGTCTAAAAGTGCCCATTAGTCTGATCATCATCATTCTGTCAATTTTACTGTAGTAATAATTGCGTCAATCTAGCTTGTAATGAAGAGAGGGAGATTGCTTGGATATAGCAGATGGCGTTCTGTGGTCTGAGCCTCTGAGGTACAGCATGGAGTCCAAGCCCGTGTGCAGCTCATCGCGCGATGTGTGAGACTGGATAGGTGTGTTCATGTCTGAGTATGTCGATGATGCGGATAGGGGACGGAGCGGTGTGAGCGTAGTGCCTACGCCTGCTCCGGTGTGTGTCGGTGGCTAAGTGGGGTGTGCTCACAGGTAGCGGGTGAGGTCCTCGATGTCGACCAGCATGGAGTCCTGGCCCATGTGCAGCTCGTCGCGCGCCATCAGCAGCCGCACCAGAGCCTCGTTCAGCGACTCGATTTGCGAGTGCAGCTCGTTCACTATAACCTGAAATTAGAATGGAAAAGATTTACTTACTTGTATCGCCTACCCAATTTGTACGGAAGTACATTTAGGTGTACCACAGAAAAATTAAGGTAACCCTAGAATGACCACCTTCATACTAATCAGCGCACGTCAGAAATAAGTATGAAAAGCGCGATAATAGATGTCGCTACCTAGGTAGCCTGTATGAAGCGCCCATGGATATTGCTCACATACAGAGCTTTTCCGATGTACCTACACCGCAATGTTAGGAGATTGATAGTTTTTTCTTGTTTATTTATTAAGATAAACATTCACGTTGTGACTTGGTAACCGTAATTCGAATGCCGGCTCTTCATTTGGCTTTGTTTGTCAAATATTTTGATATATCCTTCAATCTTTATAGTAACAGTAGATGGCGCCAATGTCGCCAAAAGAGAATCTGATAAATAACAGCCAAGTAAAGTGCCGGCATAAGAGAGCATTGAAGAAACAATCCTTATTACGCGATATTTAAACTTAATAAATCAGCAGCCGACGTGACACCAATACTCGGGAAACACGCAACAAAAAACCTATTGTTTTATTTTTACAACTCGGCGCACGTCAAGAACAGAATCAAGGTCAATAACGTACAAAAGACTAAGTACTTAAATCGTAACTGTAAGCGGAACGTTTGTAAGCAATGTGGGCAAACGCTTCCGTATACAAAAGTGTATCATTTTAATGTATTATTTAGAAATCGGCTTTATAATTATGACCGTGAAAGTTTGTATGAATGGATGTTTGTCACGCTTTTTATGGCCTATCTATTAAACGGATTCTGATGAAATTTGGTTTGGATATATGTAGAAAGACTAATAATACAAATGTTTCCACGGGATCCGAATTCCTGCGGGTCGGGGGTGGGCACTATAACTTAACAGGGGCTACTTCTCGACACCACAACAGCGCAGTCATGGTCTAAGAAAACAAGGTCTGCTCCTCCGGGTCGCGTGACACCCGTACGTCAAAGTCGAGTTGCCACTTTATTGCAATAAAACAAAAATGAAGGAATTATTTTCTGCCGTTATAATCCATATTTAATATCTGTATATATAAAAGGCAAAGGTGACTGACTGATGTATAAACGCCCAGGCCAAACCCGTACAGCTAGAAACTTGAAATTTCGCACACGTATTCCTCTTATGACGTAGGCATCCACTAAGGAAGGATTTTTCAAAATTCAACCCCCAAGAGGGTGAATTAAGGGATGAAAGTTTTAGATACACGCAAAGGCCAGACCCTTAGGGCTACAAACTTGAAATTTCGCACACGTATTCCTCTTATGACGTAGCCATCCACTAAGGAAGGATTTTTCAAAATTCAACCCCCAAGTGGGTGAATTAAGGGATGAAAGTTTTAGATATACGCAAAGGCCAGACCCTTAGGGCTACAAACTTGAAATTTCGCACACGTATTCCTCTTATGACGTTGGCATCCACCAAGAAAGGAATTTTCAAAATTCAACCCCCATGAGGGTGAAATAAGGGATGAAAGTTTTTATAAAACTTTTTATTCCTTGGACATATTTGCATGAAATTTCATACGAATTGAGTGCGGCAGAAATAATTAGTAACGTATTGCAAGAGTTTCCTAAATATCTACCCTTAAGAGGGTAAAATAGGGGATGAAAGATTTAAATAAACGCACAGGTCAAACCCTTCGGGCCACAAACATAAAACTTAGTACACGTATTCCTCTTATGACGTAAGCATTCACTAAGGAAGGATTTTTCAAAATTCAACTCCCAAGGGGGTGAAATAGGGGGTGAAAGTTTTAAATAAACGCAAAGGTTGGCCTTAAGGCTAGAAACTTGAAATTTCGCACACGTATTCCTCTTATGACGTTGGCATCCACCAAGGAAGGAATTTTCAAAATTCAACCCCCAAGGGTGTGAATTAAGGGGTGAAAGTTTTAGATAAACGCAAAGGCCAGACCCACACACTCCACAAACCACAAACTCGAAATTTCGCACACGTATTCCTCTTATGACGCTGGCATCTACCAAGGAAGGAATTTTCAAAATTCAATCCCCAAGGGAGTGAAATAGGGGATGAAAGTTTTCATAAAACTTTTTATTCCTTGGACATATTTGCATAAAATTTCATACGAATTGATTGCGGAAAAATAATGAGTGACGTATTTCAGAGTTTCTAAAATTCAACCCTTAAGAGGGTAAAATAGGGGATGAAAGATTGAAATAAACGCACAGGCCAAACCCTTCGGGCTACAAACTTAAAATTTCGCTCACGTATTCCTCTTATGACGTTGGCATCTACCAAGGAAGGAATTTTCAAAATTCAACCCCCAAGGAGTGAAATAGGGGATGAAAGTTTTCATAAAACTTTTTATTCCTTGGACATATTTGCATGAAATTTCAAAGGAATTGATTGCGGCAAAAATAATGAGTAACGTATTTCAGAGTTTCTAAAATTCAACCCTTAAGAGGGTAAAATAGGGGATGAAAGATTTAAATAAACGCACAGGCCAAACCCTTCGGGCTACAAACTTGAAATTTTCTCACGTATACCTTTAATGACGTAGGCATCCAATAAGAAATGATTGTTCAAAATTCAAACCCCAAGAAGGTGAAATAGGGGATGAAATTTTGTATTAAACTTTTTGTTTCTTCAACATACTTGCATGAAATTTCGTATGAATTGAGTGCGGCCAAAATAATGAGTGACGTATTTCAGCGTTTTCTAAAATTGAACACCTAAGAGGGAAAAATAGGGGATGAAAGTTTTAAATAATTGCACAGGCCAAACCCTTAGAGCTAGAAACTTGAAATTTTCTTACGTATACCTTTAATGACGTAAGCATCAACTAAAGAAGGATTTTATCAAAATTTGTAAGGGTTGTAAGCTTCCATGGTACTTCCATGTTCCGTTAAAAGGCTAACTTAAAATATTTTATAAGAATTCTAATTTTATAGTATTCGTTAGGGTTCCGTACCTCAAAAGTAAAGAATGGAGCCCCTTATAGGATCACTTCTCAGGAACACGTAGCGATGTCAATTTGGAATTTAAATTAAACTAGCCGTTGCCCGCGGCTTCGCCCGTGTAGACTTTAAATTTGCATACTCGATGATATTATGCATATACATGGTTATAGTTATAGAAGTATTGAAAAAAACGGGTTTGACCAGTATAAAACCCGTTCCAATAGAAATATCGGGATAAAACTATCCTATGTTATTCCCGGGATCTTAAACTATCTCCATTCCAAATTTCATCCAAATCGGTCCAGTGGTTTCGACGTGAAGGGAGGACAAACAAACACACTTTCACATTTACCAACTGCAAATAATAAGTTTTTAATGGTAAACTTACAATTTTAATTTCTTCCAAGTTTGTATGGAACCCTCGCCTCGGTGCGCAATACAACTCGTAATTGAACGATTTTTTTTTAAATTAAACCTTAAGCGTGCAAATATCGTGCAAATACCCGCTCAATGCACTCAGTGTGTTTTGCTGGGCGAAGAGGCAGCAACTTCAAGTCAGTCATCGCATGTTGCTCTAAATTAAGTATGTATTCTTTTATTTATGTTCTTAGTGAGATATGTTAAGGAAATAACACCAACTATTGTTATTTAGCCAATATTTATATTTATTTATAAGTAATTCTTTGTTAATTATGTTTTATCTCCAATATATAAATAAATAAAATTTGGCTCAAGATTGTTCCGCGGGGAAGAATTTTTCGCCCATTACAACACATTTTCCACTGCCCTCCATCGTCATTCGTTAAATTGAACTTCACACATAAGTAAACTTAGAGGTGCGAGCCGGAATCGAACCCCCTATTCGGGACGGAGACAAATCCAAAAAATCAAAGATCATCGAAATCGGTTCAGCCGTTCTCCAGTTATAAATGGTGTAACTAACACAACTTTGTTTTATAGATATATTAATTAATTATGTTTTATCTCCAATAAATAAATAAATAAAATTTGGCTCAAGATTGTTCCGTGGGGAAGAATTTTTCGCCCATTTCAACACATTTTCCACTGCCCTCCATCGTCATTCGTTAAATTGAACTTCACACATAAGTAAACTTAGAGGTGCGAGCCGGAATCGAACCCCCTATTCGGGACGGAGACAAATCCAAAAAAATCAAAGATCATCGAAATCGGTTCAGCCGTTCTCCAGTTATAAATGGTGTAACTAACACAACTTTGTTTTATAGATACATATATATCACTACATATTATGAAACAAAGTCCCCCGCCGCGTCTGTCTGGATGTTCGCGATAAACTCAAAAACCACTGAACGGATTTTAATGCAAATTTCACTAACAGATAGAGTGGTTCCTGAGCTGAGGCAGGTTTTAGTATATACTTTGTTTTCTGTAAATTCGATGAAATACGACGATGTTAGTTCAAGTTGGCGGATAAAATCAAGCCGGCTGGGAGCTTTCATCGAAAACGCTGCCTAACCCCTTTGAGGTATAACACAACAATGTATAGAAGAATTGTTTCTCTTATTAAGGTCTACAAAAAAGTCCGCGATGGTATAGGTCTATCTTCTAAGGATAGCTTACTATACCCATTTTAATTACTAAAAAAATGGTCCCATATAAAGTGTGATTTGGAAAGAAAGCTATTTAAAGGGATACAGTATTAATCATTTTAAATACAATAGTTACCTTAAGCATTTCATGGACTTTATGATTGCCATTTACACCATGCAAATCAAATGAATATCTTTGGGAGTTATCGAAGAAACAAAAAGTTCCCAGGAGAAAATAAATTCTGCGCCTGCCCGCAGAGGCGCATAGAGCTCGCGGGAGCATAATAACCGAATTCCACGCGGGCGAAGCCGCGGGTTAAAGCTAGTGTATTATAAATGCGAAAGTAACTCTGTCTGTCTGTCCGTCTGTCAGTTACCTCTTCACGCTTCAACTGCTTGAAATTTTCTATGGAGATAGTTGGAGTCCCGGGAAAGGTCATAGGGTACTTTTCATCCCGGAAAAACGCATAGTTCCCGCGGGAACGTGATAACCGAGTTTCACGCGGGCTCGCGGGCAGAAGCTAGTGCAAAATAAATTATTTGCGCATTACAATTGTCACTTACTTGTTTAAGCACAGAAAATGGGGCAAGTTAAAAACAAACGAACGTAATAATTTAATGAAACACACAGGACACATGGGGTTCGGGGATTATTTTAATACACTGCAACACACAGCAGTGCTAATGACGTTCGGGTGTCACCCACACTACTACTATATTATTGTGTCACGAGTGCAGTTACCTGCAGCTGGGCGACGTTCATGTCGGTGAGGAGCTGGCGCGACACGCGGCGGCGGTCGGGCGCGAGCGGCGCGCCGGCCTTGCGCATCGACTCGCGCAGCATCTCCGTCACCGGCGACGCGCTGCGCCCGCGACGCTCGCGCTGCCAACAACAAGCACTGGTAGAGGGCATCAACCACAGACAGAAGATATAAGAAAATAAAAAGTTTGACTATGCATCAAATTACACAGGCACACGCACACAGTAACTATTTCTGAATCTTGACTTGCTGAACAAAGTTGTATTGCATGCATATTAACTATCTTTCTATGCTTATTATTTTAAATCGACGAATAATAGCATACTGTTTGTATGTATTTTCTTAAGTAAGTACATTAATTTTATTTTATTTCTTTATTAAAGTAATAACCGAAGATCAATGGTAATTGATTACTCTAATCACAATATTAAATTAAACATGAAGCCTGCTGCTGTCGTTTTTGGGTGTGTTCACATTTTAGTCAGAAAAATCTCCAGACTAGGCCCATGACAACAAAAACTAAATGGTGACTGACTGACTTAATTTACAAATTAAGACAGGATTTTTTCCTATATTGTTATAACGATGCGTGCTTCAGAGACTGTTTGCGTTTTGATGAAGCATGTTGCAGATACTGCTTCTGTAATTCCGATGAAGCTATTCGCAGATACATTCACATTACCTATGCATACCTTGTAACTTTGTCTCTGTTCATATTTCATTTTCAAATTACTTCAAATTCTTATCACAGGCATATAAAGAGAAACGCGATAATGATAACAAACCTCCATTTGAATCCGAGCCATTTCTTTGGCTTGAGCAAGAGCAATCCTGGCCTCAGTCTGGAGTGTTGCCTGGAGTACATAGAAATCAGACTCCCTGAGCTCAATGTGGCCAAGAGACTGCGATGATTTGGACTTAGATTTCAGAGATAACGATGATGGACGTAGCTTTGCACCTGAAATGTAAAAATCAGACATTTTAATGTTAAAATCGGAACATGACTTTATTGAACTAATAAGCAAAAAATGCCAAATCACTCAAAAACTATAACTTTAATTCTGCTTCTGCTTATGTAATACTCTGTTGCCCGCAATTTCGTATGCACGTAAACATAAAATGTAAGTCGCGTTTTTTCCTGTTCCCGTGGGAATTTTGGGAAATCCTCTCTTAGTGTTCCCCTACACTCCCCAAATTGAATGCTTGCTGATGGATCAATACAACATTGGTATGCTAATTCTTGTATAGATATTATAGAATTCGTAAGTTTGTAATAAAAAAAACTATCATGAAGCACAAAATAGTGTAATACATTTTTTATACATCATTCAAGACCTTATTGTAGCACCATGAGCAATGTAATATATACTAAAATTTCCTCTGTATTTGAAAATTGTTAGCCTCACACTCATCAACCATTTTCAATACATATAGACAGAGACCCCAAAAGAGAAAAGCTAGCAATACAAATGAAGCGGTTGTTAGTTCTGCCCATTGTTGTTCAAATTGTTGATAAGCTTCAACAATACAGCCAGTACTCACCAGTCGGAGGAACAATGCCAATTTTGTCATGTTTTGTCACATTGACCGACAGTGGCCTTGTCTGGTACGGATGGTTGTTGAGACTGTAATTGGACTTGCTGAAAATGCTTGACCGGGACAAGCTTTTGGTGTTATAGTTGACATTCTTATCCAGGTCCGAACCTTGAGACTCATTGTCTGACGCTGTTTCATTCATGAAACATATTTGGAGATTCTTCCCTGCATAACCACACCACAACACAACACAGATTAATTCACAATCACAATACAGTCCCACCATAATAGCACAATGAATGAGCCCCATATTTGCAGCACAATAAAGTGCATTACCCATATACGACTTGTGCCTTGGAAGAACAAAAAGGGTTTTAAAAGGTGTAATATAAGTTAAAAATAATAACTCCATATTTAAATAGGTGCTTAACAGTCTTTTTATGCTATGACCTCAAATCACCTGTGTACTTCAAGTTCCTCCTAAGCACAAAATTCAAAAATTCAAAATTCAATCATTTATTCAGCAAATTGGCCACATAGGGGCACTTTTACACGTCAGAAAAGAATTTACTAGCGCTTCCTAGACCCATTGCTTGAGAAGAAGCGCCGCAACAAACTCAAGCAGAAGGCCTTTTTTCAAAATTTACACATAGTTATAACATTTACATTACATGTATAAAATATACATATAGGTACGTACTACAATTACATTGAAGGGATGTATAGTCCCTAACTTAAACTTAAATCTAAGATCTTAGAGATGTATAGTCTCCAAGGGTCCAGAAAAAAAATATTATGGAGATGGCCTCCATTGTCAAATAAATATAAATTCCATAGATGTCGACAGTCTCAAAATGTCAATAAATAATGAAATACATCTTTATGTATGTATGTTATACACATGTTTTGAGACATAAAATGCATTTTTTGTTACAAATCTTAATTGATGATTTCAATTCTATACAGCAAAGTCTCACAATTTCATAACAACAAAGTATGAATTACTTACTTGATTATATAGAAAACATCTTAATAAAGTAACTTGTATCAGAAAGGGAATACAGATCTGTATTTATGACATTTGTATTTGTTTTTGGGTGGTTTATAGAAGTGCCAGATTAGTGAGTCTTAACCATATTGAATTAGTATAAACCTTTAGATTTCTGCCTTTGATTTCCCTTCTCCCACATTTATACCGACAAACATGTAAAGAACAAACAAATAAAAAGAAACAAACAAATGCAATCAACTGACCATTCTGAAGCCTGGAATGTAGGCTCGGCTTCTTCCCGGGCCTGTCGGTGTGGCCCATGCTGTAATAGTCCTCACTATCTGCGCCCATGGCCAACCGTTTTCTAATCTCTTCCCTGTCATTACGTTTCTGAAACGTAAACAAAAGAAGGTTGATTATCTATAAATTTATACATGATAACTACAGTAAAGGGGTGAAATGAATGTGAAAACAGTGAAATATTAATACATTTTTATAATTTGTTGGTTCTTGCGTGACGGTAACTATTCTTGTAAATTTGTCTAATATATTGTTGTCCGCAAGAATTGGCCACTCGAACTCAGTTTGTGCACATTCAGCTGTACCGACGGCTCGAGGACTTAAAGCTGTATTATCACAATCATAAACAGGGATCACGTTTGGCGCATCATGTTTAACTAATTTCGTCTTGAGCAAATGAAGGCTTCGTTTGAAACCCGATAAAGGTACGTGGTCACCATTGTTAGGAAATTCTACTGATGTCTTGCTAAATCTCCTTTTAATGTTAGTAAATAAACCTTCAAACATGTTTACAATAAAACAGTCTTATAATTTTTGGCAACAATATGGCACAGCCTCTGTACAAATAAAGTAGGATATAATAACGACACTAAAATAAAACAACAAAAAATATCATTGTCGGTGCTGTCATTTTGTATTTGACATTTAGGGCAAGGACAAGTGACGTTCCATTTTTATCGATTCCCGATCTCGAAGTCCTTGAGTAGGTAATCCATTGTGCCAATGAAAGAAAAAAATAATACTTAAATCAAAAAACTTACAAGGCAACAAACATTATCCACAGATTCGTGATTATCATAGGTAATCGTATATAAATCCAAAAGAAATCGTGTATCCTTTTTATAATGCCGTTGTTCTGAATTAAAATACGGCAACGACGCCATCACTATAACTATGCAACAACTCAGTAAGTAAACAGCTAAACACAAAAAATAAACTAAACTAACGCCTAATTAAACACCGCGCGCACACCTTGATTTGTGGTGGTGGCTTGGAAGAGACTGGCAGCCACAGTGCCCGCGTCGTTGAATCACCGTAGAAAGCTAAAACCTACTACTTATTGATAATTATTAAATTGTTACACATGGTTACGGTAGACGTGGTTCAGACGCGAAACCTTTTACCGTTATTATGTACTTGGGCACCACGGCGCGCTTACTGTAACAACATGGATTCTATTGAACAGATCACGATATTGAAAATACCCTTAATTTATCTACCTAGGTAGTTGGTTTGTGTAGATTTAACAATAACTAAGTTAAGTTAAGAGGTTTAGGTTAGGTAGGTAAGGTACTTAGGTAATAGTCACGAGCAATAAATATCATAGGCCGTAAAACTACCAAGACATCCATAAATAATACCTAACATTACGAATGTGAAACTGAGTTTGTTTGGTAAGTAATTGTCCGTTCTCCACGTCAAAATTACTGGACGGATTTTGATGAAATTTGTACCTATGGAGATATTTGGAGACCCTGGAAATAACAGGCTATATTTCCACGGGATCGTGTTTTTAAGTACTTACCTACTTCTAGTAAGAAGGGACTATAAACATCTAAGAACCTATGTAAGTAGGTAAGTATCTATGCATGGTATCCTAACGCGCATTCGGTCTACGTGAACGGAACAAAGTCGCGGGCTACGGCTAGTATTGGAAATTTTCCGAGTTCGTTTTTCATGATGTTTTTTGTGAGTGCAATAAAAAAGTTCTTCAGGTGGCATACCCGTCTTTCTGCTTCCTTAGCTGCTTTTAAATGATTTTCTATAGCATCGAAATCCAGCTTAGGCAGGGCGGTCTCTATATTATAGACATCGAAACTTCCTGTAATAAAAAATCAAGTATTAAGATAACATTAGATATTAAAGTCTAAATACATTAAATACATAGAAGAGGAGGACACTTAGATTGGGCATATATTCGAAGTCTTAAATAGGGATCTCACTCTGCCCCATAGGATCGCTCACGCGTCAAGTTGAACTTTAAATCTAGCTGCTTAAAGTTCACGCGACACGTGTGCGATCCTATACAGGAACAGCGAGATCCCTATGTAGGACTTCGAATATAGGCCCTGGGCGCAAACGGCCTAACATTTGCGCCCAGCCTTATTATTAACCGACTTTTAGGAAGAAGGAGGTCCTCAATTCGTCAGAACTTTTTTTCATGTACATACCTATATGTTCATCGAAAATAATGATTCTTTTTTTGTTCGAAAGGTTGTACTTTTTAGTTGGTTCCATATTAATTTGGTTCATTTCTGATGATGGGATCCATGAGAAAATGAGGGAACTCCTCAAAATTTACTAGCACGTAGATGATTTTGGTGTCAATTTCGAAGCTATACCTACCACAAGGGTCACTCATGTCTTTCTATAGCAACTGTAGCCCAAAACTTTATTTAAAAAAAATCGCCTTCAAGCTCCACCAGACCAGACTGCGATGTCAATGTTCACGATACATATGATTATCGTTACTTTTGGTCGGTTCACTTGGCACCGACTTCGCTGTCTGTCGGAGTTTGAAGGCGGTTTTTATTTTTTTATTAAGGCGAATGAAATGTCTCTATGCACAGAACATTTTTTTTTATAGTTTGGACTTTCCAAAGACCAAAAATCTGAACTCAGAACCTTATCCACTTTGTTATAAAGTGCTTTTACCTACCTAATGAACGTAGGTAATGCTCCAAACTCCACACTCATTACGCTCTTATGGCCTCGGCCATGGAGGTGGATATTCAAATATCTTTACGCAAAGGTTAATGAACTCAACTGTTCTTACGAAATGCGGGCTATGGGGGCTCTATTCGAAACGTTACATAAGGAAAGCGAGATTCCCAATACCTGCGCTCATCACCATGTCATCCAAGTTACATTTACGTGCCAAGTTTCATCATGATACGATAATTTAGAAGTGGGTTAAATTCAGGGGCTCTATTCGAAGTCTTAAATAGGGACAGGGAGATTCCCTATCGCTGCGCCCACGCGTCACGGCGCTCTAACTTCAATCTCTAAATTCAACGTGATCACGGGGATTGAGAATCTCCCTTTCCCTATATGACGTAATATTTCGAATAGAGCTCCTGATAGAGGAGGCGCATGCAAATAAAAACACGTAGGTAGGTAGGTAGGTACGTTCAATAATACCTATCTGAGTTTACTAATTAGGTAATTTGAAGACCATAACGTTAACTAAATAGGCAGAATCCTATAGTTGCTGTTACTCTACCAAATCTACGAGCAATGTCTATCTGTTACCTAACCTCTTCAAGCTCAAACCGCTGGGAAATTTAGAGGAAATTTGGCATGGAGATAGTTGGAGTCTCGCCCCTACTAGGGCAGGCTACTTTTTATCCCGGAAAAACGCATAAGTACTTAGTTCCCGCGGGAACGTGATAATCGAATTCCACGCGAGCGAAGTCGCTGGCAAAGGGTAGGTCCCTATATAAGTATAGTTATTTGTACCCACGGTAACGAAAACGTCTAACGACTTCGATGAACTTTGGAATAAGTAGTATAGAGGATTAATGGGGTGAAAAATCGATCGATCAAGCTAATTCTCATATCTGGCAAAATTATTTTACGTTTTCTTACCCGGACGTCCAGGTTATCTACCTACTGTGTATGTAACTCGCTTCACCTAGACGCCTAGATGCCAAGCAGGCAACCTCTGAAATTTATTTTAGAAATGGTTCTTCATATAAATATTTTTCGTTCACTACAATCAAACTACAAAACAAGGAACAAGATTACCTTAATTGTCTGTATTGGGATAAATCTTAGTTTCGTGCCTTGAAAAGTATAGGTCTGTCACTGTTAACTAGCTAGCTGCTAGGTCATGCGAGCGTAAAATGGCTGCATTATTTGAACATGACGTTGAAGAAGTGAAAGTCATTTGAGAATATCAATACGATACCTACGTACCTACGTATCAGCGCTTGCCAGCCCATTGCTGAGAACAAGACAGCCATACAAACTCAGTAGAAAGCTTTATTGAAATGAAATATCTTTATTCGGCTATTTTTAACAAAACAGAATACACAAAACCGAAAATATATACACATCCACTTAAAGTTTATTAAAACTGATTCACATACAAATTCGGCGACTTAAAAATAAAATAATTGAATTAGAAATAAAATTTAAAACTAGAACTAAAAATAACTATAGAAAAAACACCCCTTGCAAATTTTCATTTTGCGGCATGGTGCCCATAACGCTGGCGGCGTTACCTCTCTGGATTGTTAAAGAAATCCTTTGCGAGAGGTAAGCGCCAGCCCTTGGGTCGCCGGTTTTGTCGATCAAGTGGGCCGACAACATCCACTTAAAAGAAACAACAGAAATTAAAATAATTTATAATCTCATTTTAAAAAAGGAACTAAAATTAAAAGTTTAATAGCCGAAAGGGCTAACAGCTCAGCATACTCGTAATACTGGTGGTCCGGCGCCACAGCGCTGATTTTCGGCTGCGCCCATTTTTTACAATAACCAAAGTTCACTCTACAACACTAATAACTTAGAGCCCTACAATTCAAAAAGAATTAAACAAAACCATTATGCATACATCCATCATACTATTCATATTGCGCTAGTGAGGTAGATATTTACATAGTACATAGGTAAAGAGAAACGTAGAGAGAGAGAAAAAAGTGTATTATGGTAGGTATTACGATATGATGATGATGAAAAGTACTAGATGCTGGAAGAATTACATGAAGTGTTCTGTGATATTGTCTTTTTGTTTGTGCAAGGTAAATTATTTTATTTTTTTACGGAAAGATGCTATTGATAAATATTATTCAATTACAATTTCACGATAGACATTCTTACAAAAATGTTTATTTTCAGGGATAGGTGTACCCTTTTTTGGACCCTTGGAGACCCTTGGACGCCAGATAGGTATTGCTTAGATATTGGATTTGATTACAAACTTAAATATACGTCTTGCAAAATTACCTTTCTCTTATCGATTTTAATCATGCAACATCAATCAATATAGCTTAAACAAGTTTTTTAGCAGCCATCAAGTTTATGAAAATGACTCATCGTCATCTTCATCAGTATCAAATAATTTGTATATTGGCAAACATTAGCAGAAAACGTAACAAATTAGTAGACTTACCTAAATCACATTTATCTGCATTTTCATTTTTACGGACGGACGAGTTGCTTTGAGCGTTTCTTGTATACTTCTTTGCCGAAACTTCCTTCTTTTGGTCCAAGAACGTTGATTCACTGAAATTTAACATTATATTCTTTCAGTACTCGATATTACATCGTCTGCAAGTACCACACCCGTTTCTAAATGAGTTACACTGGCTCGGACCGCCACATAATTTTTCCAACCAATTTGAGATGATTAACTTTGCGCTGGTGTACTGTATCCTACCTTTTCTCTCCAATTTAACAGAGTTACATGCTCCGTCAAATCTATTTTAAGGAGCAACGCCTTTGGTAAGCACGCCGGTCAATCAGTGTCGAATTGAAAAACAGACGATGCCTATCTTGCGTACCGTATTCTAAAATAAGGGGTTTGATTTATACATATTATTATATTTATCTTTTTTTTTCGTAAAAAAAATGATAAGTAAACATAAAAATCAAACCCCTTTGCAGAAGACCATACCATACAGAAGACCAAAAAAATTTGAATGTGGAAGTATTTTAAGTTTATATTATTTTAAGTTATCAAACAGTAATTTAAAGTTACAATCCATAATCAATGTAAGTACTTAAAATAGAAATACAAGATAATCATAATTGTGAAATATTGCGAATGGGCACAATATGTTGGTTTGGTTCGATTTATCTTGTTAGAAAATAACGGTAAATACATTTTTAATCGGCATTTTTCACAAGCGATTATGCGATTATTCGCGGGACTGCCCTCTAGCCAGATACACATACCTTCATCAACGACTAAGTTGTGTGTAGTTGTGTTCGAACACTTCCAACTGGGTATAAAAATTCGAGAAAAATTCAAATATGAAACGTCAACTTTCACATACATACAGGTAAGGGCCTTAAAACACTTGCGATTTGCGAGCGAGTTGAAAGCGTTTTTCAATACAAAACTCGTACGCGGCGAACTCGCGGCGTGTTCGCCTCCATACAAAACTCGCTCGCGAATCGCAAGTGTGATAACGCTCTTACTGCTAGATAGAAGAGGTCCTTTAGCAAAGTTTTTTTCCTATAATAATGTTGAACGCAGCTGTTGACAACAATATTCACTTATTTTAGGTCTGATTTTTCAATCGTCAGATAAAATTTATTCGTCGAATAAATTTTTCGGAACAAATTCAAATTTTGTATAGACTTATACAAAATTTGAATTTGTTCCGGAATTATTTCGAATTTTGTATGGACTATCTGAAGAATAAAGTTTTCTCAAACATGCTCGGAAATGTTCGTGTTACTTTCAAAAAAAGAAGACGCGAGGCTGTCCATTGCCGGCCTTAGCCAGCAAAAACATTATTGTCGTGTGTGTTTTTTTTTAATTCGCTTGCTATTTGAGACACCTCTGTAGAGAAACTGACAAATCCATGGAGGTAATAAGTACAACTTCCATGTCCAAATCATCCACGATCATGGAAGTAGTAATACTGATGTGGAGTAAGTGCGCCTAAATTTATTTCGCCCCTATGCGTTGTAAACAGCCAACTACTAGTTGAGTAATATTTATAGGTTTCGATATATTTATGTTAGGTGCACTTACCCCATCCTGGCGCACTTGCCCCGAAACTGACAAATCCATGGAGGTAATACCTAAGTACAACTTCCATGGCCAAATCATCCACGATCATGGAAGTAGTAAATACTGATGTGGGGTAAGTGCGCCTACATTTATTTCGCCCCTATGCCTTGTAAACAGCCAACTACTAGTTGAGTAATATTTATAGGTTTCGATATATTTATGTTAGGCGCACTTACCCCATCCTGGCGCACTTGCCCCGACTGACCTTACGTATTTCCTCGCTGTTTGAGAAAAGCATTATATATACCTCGGCCGCAATTGCGATTGCCGGACTCGTACTAATAGAACTGACTCGTCCGGCAATGCGCTACTTGGTGGCCTCTGCAATAATGTACTATTATTTGACGATTGATAAATCAGCCTTTATTGAGTTACTTTATTAGGCTGGGTCGAGTGCTTCAAAAATATTCCGGGTGACAATAGGTAGGTACGTAATGTAAGCAAGCTCCTTTACCCTGTACAATATTTTAATTGGTGGAAAAATAGTACATTATTGCCGCGGCCGGGAAAGTAGGTCTTTGCAGGCTGAGTATTTGGTTTAAAGGCTCGGCGAAGCCTCGGCCCTTTAATATATACAACAACTGGCCCACAATGGCCGAGGATAGAGGGACTTGAAAAGTCACGGGAGAGGCTTCTGCCCAGCAGTGCGACATTCAAATAGGCTAGAAAAAAAAGAAACTTACTTTTGCGATTTGACATTTCTTCGTAATGCTACACTGCTGTCTGGCGCCCGCGATGAACTGGCCACTTCGTTTGAGTTGCCGTCGGTAGCAACGGGCACTGGCTTCTTTTTATTCTCTGTCCATAATCGATCACGCTCACGCATTTCATCTAACTTCGGTATAATTTTTCTGAGTTCAGTACTAAGTTGCTTAATCGTGTTTTCAACATTATTGCTCACATTTTTTGTATCATAGTCACTATCGTATATAGTTATTTCATCTTTACCATCGGATAAGAAAGCGTCTGCTATCTTATTATCCGAGGTGTTTTCTATTAACAAGAACGTAGGCCTACTGAGATGCATTTCTTTTAAAGCATTTTTTTCATTTTCTCTAATGTCACTAATTTCGTTATTTAATATTTCTTTATTACTTGTTTTTTCCAACGAAATAATCGACGTCAGATAGATTTCATCACTATGTGTTTCTACAAGCTTCTTAATAACGTCATTTACCACGTCGCTTATATTGTTTATAGTGTTTTCTATCGGTTTCGCAAACGTGTCTTTGATATCTTTTCTTAATTCTTCTAAATCATCTTGGATATTAATACTGTAGTTAAATAATTGCTTTATTTCATCTTCAATTTCTTTATTAAAATCGCCTATTATGTTTTTTGTGTCAAAATTATTTTCTATATCCGTATCCGTGCAATTTATATCGTAATCTGTTTGCTCGATATTATTATTATTTTCAGATATGGTTTTCAATAGATCTGGTATTTCATTTTGTTTTTGAGCTAAAGTTGGATGCTCTGTCTGTGTCTTTGTAAAATAATCATTACATTTGCTACTCAATGTTTTAGAATCAATGATATTATGTTCAACGTTATTATTGTTATTATTCACGTAAGTAATAGTTGTATTATTAGAAGTAAGATCAGGTTCATATGATGATTCTGTTATCTCTATATCGATATCATCATCAGTCATGTCATTTTCAGAGTGATAAAAGTTTTCTATGCTCGAAGAGTAGTCCTATAAAGTAAAAATTTCTAATTAGTATTTCAAATTGATGAGCCAATTGCTAATTACCAATAGACTACAAAATGTTGATGGTTTGTGGGCCATAATCATAAAGTAATTCCGTGACTCTACAATAAGGAACTACAATGTCTACAGTAGTACTAGTAACTACGAAAAATAAAACAACTGACCTGTAAAGTGTGAGCCAAGTGTTGAAAACCGGGATAATTTGGATTCACGATTCCCCTGGGCACTGGGTGGCCGGCGTTGCCAGGCATCTCATCCGTGTCCGAGTGCTCGAAGGAACGCTCGTCGTCGATAGGGGTGGTGTTTGCGGACACATTCCTGTCTGAAATATTGATTATAATACATATACGCACACCAAGCCAGCTGACTTAATGACGTTCGTTCACCCACGCTATTAACGCCTACTAAAATAGCCTCCACCAATATTGAAGACATATATTTTTCGTTAAGTTGCTATGTTCATCAAACGATGAAGGGCAGCGAACCGTTCCAGGGTTATTAGCAGGCTCAATATACGGGGTGCAGTAATTGATAACTTCAGGTTTGCGTGGTCACAAGAGCGATATATTGAAATGATGAAACGCATAAACGCATAAAAATATAAAATGTAGCATTTTTTATGCAGGCGCTTAAAAAAGTCTACGCATATAACTTGAATACATAAGGTCTGCTTGAAAATAAAACCCCAAGAGCAACCGTAGCGAAATCAAATCAAAGCATCGCCTTTAAAATTATTTTTAACTTGCACGTACCTAAAAAGCTTTCAGGAAGAGCGAAAAAAGTTTCCGTGACGCCCTCCAGGTTGTTCGCTTCTGTGTTACTGCATAAATTTGACAACCCCCTCTGAGTGCTCAGTCGGTACAGATCGTTGCATACTGGATCAGCATTCAGATTTGACGTGACGATTGCAACATTCTTATTCTGTACGCTGTTATTCTCAAATAATCCAGTTGTACTTGAGTTATTGTAACTAGAATTGAATTGCAAACTTTCCGTCCGGTTGAAGTTATCATGAAAGTCCGTACTGTTGTTACTAGGGACTAGCCAACTTCTACTGTCGGAGTTTATGTGAGATAGAACCCCGTTGAATGCGGTCACATTACCATTTTCTGTGGCCCGTTTGATCCTCATGATTACCTGGAATAAAAAAAAACTCGGTCAATAAGGTAGCCGTCTCAAGGCCCCTGATTTGATTAAAACCATCGTATTCTGTTGTGATAATGGACAGAAAGGTAAGTTGGCGGTATTTCCCTCGAAAGTTAGGGGGTTGTTTTGTTTGTTCCTGAGACTTGAGTTGAGACGAGAATGTCTCGGGGACCAAAGTTTGTGAGGTCGCAACGCTGCTAACTAATCACCGAGTTGCTTAGGCTGGCCGCACATGATAGATAAGTAATGGAATAGCTACTGGTATCACTAGGCGTTTAGTAATATTTTCAATGATTAACTTATATTTATCCTGAGGATAGGTACAACAGGTAAATAACGGTTAACCATAACGCCGCTAAATGAAGAATTCCAGTCATGAAACTAAACTAACTATTCCGAATTTCCGATCCGGCACTCGGACATTGGTGCCGACACTGGAACTTCGATAGCTCTTGAAAGGTATTTCATTATTGGTAATTGTACCTAAGTACTATTGAAGGGATAATGGAGTTACTAAGAACGGAGCAGTTCTTCAAGTAGGTACCTAGGTGGTATATTTTAAATAATCGCGATCTAAAAAGTTCAGTTTACATACTTTTACTGAACTTAAAATCATGGTTACCTATTTATATTAAATTTCAACCAAAGAACAGAGTTTATTGAACAACCTAAAATGCCCCAAGATAAGTATTTATATAAAGTATAGACAACATTGATTCGGTTAAATGTGAGCAAGTTAGAACTTGGATAGTATAGTACCTATAGTTTCTAGCACAACAACTTTTATCGTGAATTAAGAAAACACTGCCCTATCCACTTCAAGGTAATACTTTGCTTGAGCTGAAAATGCGAACATTTGGGGAGCTAAAAACGAAAATTACATAGCTTACAATGTCTTCTTGAACGCTTTTTGCGCTCATAAAGGACTTAACTATTGTTGAATAAGTAATATGAATACTTACTTAGGCCCGTTTCCTTATATACACGAACAAAACGCCTCGTTTTGCCTACGGACAGGCAAGGCAAAACGAGGTGAATTGTGGAATCGGGCCTTAACCAAATTCTAATTAAGTAAAGGAAGTTCAAACAAAATATCATTACCTATCAATTTCAACTTTAGTCTTCCGAGGTGGTTTTAGAAAAATACCAAGAGCTTTTTTTCAGTCAATATTGTTTCCCGACGACAGCGCTGGTAAAATAGAAATTTATTCTATTTCTGTTCCGATGGCATATCAGTCGGCTGCAGGCAGGAGTGCACTCAAGAAAGTGAATACTTCTATTTATGGATTTCTTCATAGCACTTGCCCGCGAAATTCATAATTCCAAAGATAAGAGTTAGCAAATCGTGCTTTGATATTTAAAACGTTTTGTCCCCCAATGATGCAGCTAACTGAGTCAGGCCAGCAAAAGGAGCCGTGGCTTTGGAGTATGTTATAATCATTGGATTTTATGTCCTAAATCCATAGAGGGCGATATTGCGGATCGCAGCCGGATATTGTAAGCGGCGCGCCCCCGTCCTTGCGGGCACGCGGCGACCTCGATCTGTTATACCTACCGCCTGATAAGCCGTACCATTATTACAATAAAATTATTCTATGAAAACAGAAGTTTCACTTTCCCACAGCCTGTCGAGGGCAATGTGCTCCGTACTATCCAATCCACAAATCGATCCTTGGCGCCCACTACTTTGGGAACTTGGATTGCTGGTATCGCATGATGTATAAGTATCTGATAATCTTTATTGTACTCATTTATATTTTAGCTGATAAAATATAAATAAAAAAATATAGCTCCTGACAAACTTGAACTTCTCGAAAATTACTTGTGCAGATTTACTTGTAGAGGAATCAGTAAAATCCTACCACAGCCTCAGGAAGTACTTAACAGGGGTTCTAGTTGAGTACCTATGCATAGGGATTTTGTAACCAGAGTGAAGTGAAGTCATATCGTGATGGCTAAATGAGCCAATCAAAAGCTGAAACTGGGAGACAAGACCATCCATAAGTAGTTGGGGATTTTTCCCATATCCCTGTTTGCGGAACCGAATAGATCACCAATAAGTAGGTACCCATACTTAACTAAAATATCTAAATCCTATACTATTAAACGAGCAATATTTGTATATACATATATATGTTTGTATCTATACAGGTATAAATATATTTGAAATCACGTTATCGAAAACGGCTCTAACGATTTCGATGAAATTTGGTATATAGGGGTTTTCGGTGGTGACAAATCGATGTAGCTAGGTCTGGAAACATGCAAAAATATGTAAAAAATACGTTTTATCCTGGATTGTTTGTGTCTTGTCTACCCTCTTTATTCTCTGAAGTTAATTCACCCCACTCTGAGGCTCGAATCTTCAAGAGAAGTTTCAATTTTATGTCTCTTGATAGCAAACTTTTTAGATAAGCAGCAGATTTAATTAATTTCAACTCCAGTACGGGGTCGAGATAACGATTCTCACCGAGTTCCATTGTAAGTACGGTATTCTGCAGGGGAAGGTACAGACAGGCTGTGTTATCCAATGATATGCCTTAATTTAATCATAGCATCAACTGAAAGTGTGAGATCAAGGGTAAGTTGATTCATGCATAGTTGACGCACTCCTGGTCGTTAAATATGGCCGCCGAGCTGTCATTCTATACAGAAACGTCATTTTGTCCCATACTAAAATATTTTTCTCAAACATGCTCGGAAATGTTCGTGTTACTTTCAAAAACAAAGACGCGAGGCTGTCTATTGCCGGCCTTGGCCAGCAAAAACATTATTGTCGTGTGTGTTTTTTTTAATTCGCTTGCTATTTGAGACAACTCTGTAGAGAAACTGACAAATCCGTGGAGGTAATAAGTACAACTTCCATGTCCAAATCATCCACGATCATGGAAGTAGTAATACTGATGTGGGGTAAGTGCGCCTAAATTTATTTCGCCCCTATGCGTTGTAAACAGCCAACTACTAGTTGAGTAATATTTATAGGTTTCGATATATGTATGTTAGGCGCACTTACCCCATCCTGGCGCACTTGCCCCGAAACTGATGATGACGGTTTTGACAAATAGAGTGGTTCCTGAGGAAGGTTTTAGTATATAATTTGATATATATTTTTTTAATTGGATGAAAAATCAGGATAAATAGATAAATAGATGGCGGAGAAATACAAGCCGACTGGGAGGTTTTATTGAAACGAAACGCTGATATTAGTGATTGTTCATCACTAAAAAGTATGAATTAAAAAATACTATAATATTAATTTTCAGTTTAATTTCTTTTTTTTTTTAAACGGAGCATTCAAAAAGCAACCCACTGAAAATCATAAAATAATTTTGATATACCCCAACACTATCCTTATCCAGTCCTTTAAAAAAAAGAAATTAAATTTAAAGTTAACATTTTAGTTTTGTTTTTTTTTTTTCATTATAAAACGCATAAATTTAATACCAATCGAAAGCCTGTGCGTTTTGCTGACTTTCCCTCAGTGCCTTGAACGCACATGTGCGTTGCAATGTTCCCTTAATGACAGATGTGGCACCTGGCGAAAGTTCGTAAAACAGAAGTGGCAGTGAATGCCTTAACGTGCCAAAAGTTTTGTTATTTCCGAACGAGCGTTTTTTTGTTTTTTGACAACTAGTGAGCGTGCCTAAAGTTGTTTTTTACGAACTAGTGCGTAAAGTTTTTTGATCTTCATCCTGTTCGTTTATTTCTTTACTCCTTTTTTTCGCAAATGTATTAAAAAATGTCGTTTGATACACGTGAGAAATTGTCATTTTCACTCGTCCCTAGTGTTAACACTCGCTTCCGATCGCGCCAACATAACTAGGGACTCGTGATAAAATGACAAACTTTTCGCACTTGCATCAAAATATATTTGCATTTTTTAACATACTCAAAATTTTACAAAAGTACTTTTCTCAAACATGCTCGGAAATGCTCGTGTTACTTTCAAAAAAAGAAGACGCGAGGCTGTCCATTGCCGGCCTTGGCCAGCAAAAATATTATTGTCGTGTGTGTGTTTTTTTTAATTCGCTTGCTATTTGAGACACCTCTAGAAACTGACAAATCCATGGAGGTAATAAGTACAACTTCCATGGCCAAATCATCCACGATCATGGAAGTAGTAAATACTGATGTGGGGTAAGTGCGCCTAAATTTATTTCGCCCCTATGCCTTGTAAACAGCCAACTACTAGTTGAGTAATATTTATAGGTTTCGATATATTTATGTTAGGCGCACTTACCCCATCCTGGCGCACTTGCCCCGAAACTGACAAATCCATGGAGGTAATAAGTACCTACAACTTCCATGGCCAAATCATCCACGATCATGGAAGTAGTAAATACTGATGTGGGGTAAGTGCGCCTAAATTTATTTCGCCCCTATGCCTTGTAAACAGCCAACTACTAGTTGAGTAATATTTATAGGTATCGATATATTTATGTTAGGCGCACTTGCCCCATCCTGGCGTACTTGCCCCGACTGACCTTACGTATTTCCTCGCTGTTTGAGAAAAGCATTATATATACCTCGGCCGGAGTTGCGATTGCCGGACTCGTACTAATAGAAGGCTTCGCTTCGCTCAGCCTTCTAACTGACTCGTAAGGCAATGCGCTACTTGGCGGCCTCTGCAATAATGTACTATTAATTGACTAAACAAGTGAAGGTGGTTGTTAACTCGGATCCTCTACTAAGGCGCACCGTGAACAAAGATAATATTATAAATACTGTGGAACTAATTGATTATGCAAATATTTTTGTAAGCAACGCGTATAGACAGAGAATACATAAAAGTGTAACGTAAAGTCTACATAAGTATTTGCTTGCGGTAAAGTGGAGTAAGCAGGACGGCCCGCCGCCGCGTGGCTGCTTGCCAACAAATTGATTTTTTGCTTACATCCGAGAACTAATCCTGTTAGCAGGAAGGCTCAACACCACACGGCCCCTTCATTAATAAGAAATAAGCCAAATTGTTCCGGCCCACGTTAAACAGAATATTATGTAGCAACATCACGTTACAAAGCTTTAAATAAAGCAATTCAGGTTTGTAATTGTTAATTGTAGAGCCGTAACGATCTTTGTTTAGTAAATTCATGAGCAGGAACAGCGTCTCGCCGTGCCCGCATCTCCATAAAGCCAAAATTAGAAAACAACGGCATACTTAATTCCAGCGACATGAATTATTTTATAAATTCAGGACGAATAACGGATATTGTTATTTTTTTTAATTTCGATGCCTACATTACATTTAACTTTGTACAACGAAGTTACATAAATGCTGGCAGAAAAATCCAAGTTGCTTAAAACATAAACACGCAGCCTTGAAGGCTTTATAGAGCAAAGTTAAGAAATCTCCAACTAACAACACGGCCTTTTATATAACGATTTGACGTAGGCAGTGAAACGCTTGAAATTTATATTTAAATAGTAGAGCTTGAAGCCATTCAATTAATTACCAATGAACAGTATAAAACAAAGCCGAAAGCCTGGTGGCCTAGTGGTTCGACCTACCGCCTCTCATGCAGAGGGTCGGGGGTTGGAATCCGGCTCGCACCTCTGAAACTATTTATGTGCGAAATTCAATTTGAATTTACCACTGAGCTTTTCGGTGAAGGGAAACATCGTGAATTCGCGAGGAAACCTGCACGCATCTGCGAAGTAATTCAAAGATGTGTGTGAAGTGTGAATTACATTTTGTTATTACACATGGTCTGATTCCCACGGAACAGGCTCAGCCTAGTGTGGGGATCACAGTAACCTATTAAAATATTGTATTTAATTTGAAGGTAAATAAATAAATTTCATTTCATTTCATTTCAAGTCCCCAATCCGCACTCGGCTCGCGTGGGGACTATAGCCCAAGAGGAGGCCTGTGCCCAGCAGTGGGACGCAAATAGGCTGTAGTAGTAGTATAAAACAGGCAGAGTTGTAAAAAACTTAACTTATAGAACCTACACATATTTACTTATTTTTACAGAACGGCGCTCTTTTCGAAACGTTACATCTGGTATGTAACGTTTCGAATGATACAATTATACCACGCTCGTGTTACAACGTTGAGGTAGGTACTGCCGCTAATAGGTGTGAAAAAGTAGGTATATTAATAAGAATACATAGCCATTACACACACACAGCCAAGTCCTTTAGGAGTAATACCGGCTATTTATCATCGCTACGACGGAGAATCCGAGACGCCGGGGGCGCTATGTAAATGATAATATTTTAAACAAGATTACACCAGATACTGATATTTTGTGTAAGTGAATCGACAAATAAGTAACAACAAAAACACGATAAAGTGTTTCAAACAATGGCGCGTAGGTACCTACAAAGTAACCGCAGAAGAAATTGTATTTTCTTACTAAGTCGTCGCCTGCCACGAGGAGTAAGTTGGTCGTTACTTAAGAAAAAGCATCGCCAACTTGAATGCGACGGCGGCGTGAACTGGCCAGTTATTCTGTGCTCCGAGAGAAAATGTGCGCTGCTACGAAAAGCGTAGCAGCACTGTAACAGAGCGCTTTAAGTGGCATATTATAAATATAATACTACTATACTATAAAAATGGCTCATGTATAAAACCTATGAAGAAATTGAAAAGCTATTATTGAATATTGTGTAATAATTGTAAGATTCTACTCACATTCCTGTATTCATGCAATACTCACAGACACACGCACGCACTTAGACAAACACACACACACACACACACACATACATACCTATGCACACGCACTCACACACGCACTTTACTTTAAGAACTCAATCCTTTGCATGCTCAAATTGTTTTATTTGTAACTAATTGCACTTTTTAAAATAAGCAGTTACCAGGTTACCACTTAAGGAAGAGCGGTGGCCTCTCTCTCACATTCTTAGCACTTCGAATACTTAAAAAGAGGCTCCCACCCCCATGTAATTGTCAGTTGTTGGTTATTGAATAAACAATTTTTAATTTATTTATTTTAATACACCGCCACTGAACACCCGAACATAGCTTAGATTGGTTCTAAGCTTCTTCTAAGCCTTAGAAAAGTTAGAAACAACGAAAAACAAAATCTAACTTAATTGTTATTTCCAGAATAAAGCACAGGCAATTCAAGTTGCCTTTCGTCGATAAAATTCGGTTGCCGCCGTCACTGCTCCCGTAATGACCCACATATTACGTGTACAAAGTTGGTTTATCGATAAAACTTGGCTGTATTACGAGTCCCTTTCGGTACGGTAATATGTATGCATAAGTGTAAATAAACGAAACGTTCAGACCATAACGCGCCCTGCGGGATCAGCAATACCTCTGGGTGGGTATTACTCGTGTTATATTAGAACTAGCTGTTACCCGCGACTTCGTACGCGTAATGGTAATAGCGTTCCCACGGGAACTATGCGTTTTTCCGGGGTAGAAAGTAGCCTATGTTGACCAGTGTTATAAACTACCCCCATACTAAATTTTGTTGCAATTCGTCCAGTAGTTTTTGAGTTAAATACATATACATAGAGATTTTTTTTCTAAAAATCGTTATTTTGTGTTTAGTTAGTATCGTTTACAAACTCGTATTTATAGTCTTGTGTAGTCGTGTCGTTCAAGTTTCATACGCGACTTCTTCAACAGACTTATTATTAGTATAGATTAGTACTTATTAGATGACACTTTTAATACCTAACCCTATACTAACGTATGATTTATTTAATATGTTCGCGATGGAGACAGCCCTAGCGCTAGGAGGGAGAATTCAATCAATATTGATTGAATTTTGAATTACACTCAACGCAATGAAATCGGGTCTCTTTTTTTAGGATTTTCATGAAAGTGCAGTATCTGAAATTGTACTTATTACGGATGCAGAAAGTTTCCCTATGACTACTCCCGTCCCGCCGCAACGTCCGCGCTCGCCTAGGTACCGTTGACAATGACAGAAAGGGCACCAAATACAAATTTAAAAACCTATTAGGTTAACGCTGGTCTCGTACCATACCTCGAAAGCAAAAATTAGGATCACGTGTGGCTGTGGTCGTCTGTCAGTCCGTCTGTTACAATCGATTTGCTCCGAAAATTCTGGACCGATTGAATTTTGGTACACATACTTTCAAAAATTTTCATGTCCACAATATAAAATTACAAAACGATGCCGTTTTCGTACTTAACGATACAATAAATCATAAACACTACACCCATATTGATATTTACACATTTCAACCCCACCGCAATCCAACAGGGGAGATGGTATTTCACGTCCACCAAGTTGGAATTTAAAATCGTTGTTGTTTTCGTAATCAGCAACCCGATAGACCTTAAAAACGACACTCATATTGATATTTACAAATTTCAACCCCATCGCACCCCAACAGGGGAGATGGTATTTCCCGTTCGCCACGTCGGATTTAAGAAAAATAAAAAATTATATAATATATAAATATAAAAGAAGAAACATACAAACAAATCTTTAACCCCCTTTTTAAACCTTTAGGGGGGGAATTTCAGAAAATCCTTAATGCTCGCTTACGTCATAAAAGGAACTTTCCTGCCAAGTTTCATGTTTCTAGGCCTAGCGGTTTAGAAGTTTCATACAAACCTTTAACCCCCTTAATACCCCTTCAGGGGAAGAATTTCCAAAAATCCTTCCTTAGTGCTCACTTTATGTCATAAAAGGAACCTTCCTGTCAAGTTTCATGTTTCTAGGCCAATTAGTTTCGGCTGTGCGTTGATCGATCAGTCAGTCAGTCATTCAGTCAGCCAGTCAGTGTCTTCTTTTATAGATTTAGATTACGTCATAATCACATTTTTTCCCGTTCCCGTGGGAATATCGGGAAATCCTTTCTTAGTGCTCCCCTACGCTCCCCAAGGAACCTGTATGCCAAATTTCAGCTCTCTACGACCAGTATTTTCGGCTCTGCGTTGATATGTCAGTCAGTCAGTCAGTCAGTTTCTTCTTTTATATATTTAGATACATAGATAGCTGTTTCCCGCGACTTCGTACGCGCCTAAACGTTAAAATGTAAAAATCCCATTTTTCCCGTTCCCGTGGGAATATCGGGAAATCCTTTCATAGTGCTCCCCTACGCTCCCCAAGGAACCTGCATGCCAAATTTCATCTCTCTACGATGATCCCCGCGACTACGTACGCGCCTTAAATTGTAATAAACCCATTTTTTCCCGTTCCCGTAGGAATTTCGAGAAGTCCTTTCTTAGTGCTCCCCAACGCTCCCGAAGGAACCTGCATGCCAAATTTCAGCTCTCTACGATGATCCCCGCGACTACGTACGCGCCTAAAAATTTAAATGTAAAAATCCCTTATTTCCCCGTTCCCGTGAGAATTTAGGGAAATCCTTTCTTAGTGCTCCCCTACGCTTCCCAAGGAACCTGTATGCCAAATTTCAGCTCTCTACGACCAGTATTTTCGGCTCTGCGTTGATATGTCAGTCAGTCAGTCAGTCAGTCAGTTTCTTCTTTTATATATTTAGATAGATAGATAGCTGTTTCCCGCGACTTCGTACGCGCCTAAACATTAAAATGTAAAAATCCCATTTTTCCCGTTCCCGTGGGAATATCGGGAAATCCTTTCATAGTACTCCCCTACGCTCCCCAAGGAACCTGCATGCCAAATTTCATCTCTCTACGATGATCCCCGCGACTACGTACGCGCCTTAAAATGTAATAAACCCATTTTTTCCCGTTCCCGTAGGAAATTCGAGAAGTCCTTTCTTAGTGCTCCCCTACGCTCCCAAAGGAACCTGCATGCCAAATTTCAGCTCTCTACGATGATCCCCGCGACTACGTACGCGCCTTAAAATGTAAAAAAAAAAAACATTTTTTCCCGTTCCCGTGGGAATTTCGGGAAATCCTTTCTTAGTCTTTCCCTACGCTCCCCAAGGAACCTGCATGCCAAATTTCAGATCTCTACGATGTTTCCCGCGACTTATCGTACGCGCCTAAACATTAAAATGTAAAAATCCCTTTTTTTCCCGTTCCCGTGGGAATTTCGGGAAATCCTTTCTTAGTGCTCCCCTACGCTCCCCAAGGAACCTGCATGCCAAATGTCAGCTCTCTACGACCAGTAGTTTCGGCTCTGCGTTGATATGTCAGTCAGTCAGTCAGTCAGTCTCTTCTTTTATTTATTTAGATTTTAAGTGAGCTTTATAACGGAACATGGAAGTACCATGGAAGCTTACAACCCTTACGAATTTTGAAAAAATCCTTCTTTAGTTGATGCCTACGTCATTAAAGGAATACGTGAGAAAATTTCAAGTTTCTAGCTCAAAGGGTTTGGCCTGTGGGTTTATTTAAAACTTTCATCCCCTATTTTTCCCTCTTAGGTGTTCAATTTTAGAAAACGCTGAAATACGTCACTCATTATTTTTGCCGCACTCAATTCATACAAAACGTCATGCACATATGTTGAAGAAATAAAAAGTTTAATACAAAATTCCATCCTTTCGTGGGGTTTGAATTTTGAACAATCATTTCTTATTGGATGCCTACGTCATAAGAGGAATGCGTGTACTAAATTTTAAGTTTGTAGCCCGAAGGGTTTGGCCTGTGCGTTTATTTAAATCTTTCATTCCCTGTTTTACCCTCTTAAGGGGTGAATTTTAGAAACTCCGAAATACGTTACTCATTATTTTTGCCGCACTCAATTCGTATGAAATTTCATGCAAATATGTCCAAGGAATAAAAAGTTTTATGAAAACTTTCATCCCCTATTTCACTCCCTTGGGGGTTGAATTTTGAAAAATCCTTCCTTAGTAGATGCTTACGTCATAAGAGGAATACGTGTACCAAATTTTATGTTTGTGGCTCGAAGGGTTTGACCTGTGCGTTTATTTAAATCTTTCATCCCCTATTTTACCCTCTTAAGGGTGGAATTTTAGAAAACTCTTGCAATACGTTACTAATTATTTCTGCCGCACTCAATTCGTATGAAATGTCCAAGGAATAAAAAGTTTTATGAAAACTTTCATCCCTTATTTCACGCCCTTGGGGGTTGAATTTTGAAAATTCCTTCCTTGGTGGATGCCAACGTCATAAGAGGAATACGTGTGTGAAATTTCAAGTTTGTAGCCCTAGGGGTCTGGCCTTTGCGTTTATCTAAAACTTTCACTTCCTAATTCACACCCTTGGGGGTTGAATTTTGAAAATTCCTTCCTTGGTGGATGCCAACGTCATAAGTGGAATACGTGTGCGAAATTTCAAGTTTCTAGCCTTAAGGCTAACCTTTGCGTTTATGTAAAACTTTCACCCCCTATTTCACCCCCTTGGGGATTGAATTTTGAAAAATCCTTCCTTAGTGGATGCTTACGTCATAAGAGGAATGCGTGCACTAAATTTTAAGTTTGTAGCCCGAAGGGTTTGGCCTGTGCGTTTATTTAAATCTTTAATCCCCTATTTTACCCGCTTAAGGGTTGAATTTTAGAAAACTCTGAAATACGTTACTCATTATTTTTGCCGCACTCAAGTCGTATGAAATTTCATGCAAATATGTCCAAGGAATTAAAAGTTATATGAAAACTTTCATCCCTTATTTCACCCCCTTGGGGGTTGAATTTTGAAAATTCCTTTCTTGGTGGATGCTAACGTCATAAGAGGAATACGTGTGCGAAAATTCAAGTTTGTAGCCTTACGGATCTGGCCTTTGCGTATATCTAAAACTTTCATCCCTTAATTCACACCCTTGGGGGTTGAATTTTGAAAATTCCTTCCTTGGTGGATGCCGACGTCGTAAGAGGAATACGTGTGCGAAATTTCGAGTTTGTAGCCCTAGGGGTGTGGCCTTTGCGTTTATCTAAAACTTTCACCCCCTAATTCACCCCCTTGGGGGTTGAATTTTGAAAAATCCTTCCTTAGTGGATGCCTACGTCATAAGAGCAATACGTGTGCGAAATTTCAAGTTTCTAGCTTTACGGGTTTGGCCTGGGCGTTTATACATCAGTCAGTCACCTTTGCCTTTTATATATACAGATGTGTGGGACAGTAGTGGTACTATTGATTCCCGCGGCTATCTCCGCCCGCTGTCTGCCTTCCGTTTCCGTATTAAATATTTATATAGAGACATTCTTACGCCGACGGAGGCCGCCCTTTACTGTATATCTATATAACCGTTATATGTGTACGTAGGACTTGATCCGAAACGGGTAGACGAGGTATTAGAGCGCGCCAGAGATAGGTGCAAAGGTAAATTTAATAAATACTATCTTCTGCCCGCAACTTCGTCTGCGTTGAAATTTGGAATATAGGGGTTTTCAGAGCCGAAAATCCATCCAGCTAGGTTTAATGAATGCAAAAAATCATTTTGACTAGTTTCACCTGAGCTAAAGCTCGGTCGTCCAGGTATACCTACTGGGTTCATATTGGAGATAGGCGTGCAAACCGCTTCAGCAAGCTTGTCCTACTTTTCTTTTGTTCAAATGACTCCTACTACGAAATAAATGTAGGGACGTGGGTATCTTAATGTTTGCACCATATCGTAAAACGAAAAGCTTTGACATCGACTTGTAATTGAAAAGGGTCGGTATTCAATAATGAAGTCTACAAAACTCTTAGTCGAAGAGCCTTTAAGAAATCGTGAAAAAAACAAAGGCATTAGTGTCTCCCCGGCCGCCAGGCCCGGGCATTAACCCTGCACTTCCATTTTTCACGATTCAGATAAAATCTCCATCAAGTGAAAGAGTTAAGATTTATAAATTTCTCATGGTTTGCGTTTTTCTCAAAGAATAAATGAGATACATACTAAAAACATATTTCCCAGATAGTCAAAAGTTCATACAGCATGGAGAAAACCCAATCCCAAACCAATGTTAATCGATTATACTCGTACTTATCTTCAGAAATTTATTTCGGTAGGAACGTAATGATTTCATCATCATCACTTCAGCCGAAAGACGTGCACTGCTTGCTGTAATGATTTGGTTTTTTCAAAACGACGAAACAAGATAAAGTGCCAACATAGGACTGGCGATACAAAAAAAAAAGTATCAACAGCGAGCGGCTTGAAGGAATTGGTTTTCAAAGTTTTTAGTCAAAACCCAGACCCGTACACAGACTGTAACAAAACTACCTGTGACTAAACTCTGCAAGCTGGACGTGATGAAAACAGCTGCATAATGTGCTGATAGCACAAGGCTTCACAAACTAGACTGGACTCCGCCGGCTGTTTGACTGAGACAGCTTCTTAGTAAAATTCTTAGAGGCAACTTCTTAGAATAATATTCAGCAACAGTAACTTTAACGATATCGTCGAACCTGAAATCAATTTAGGGCACGTTTTTTATGCAAAACGGTTGGGCCCGGCCAGCGTAATGTAACGAGGAATATGCCCGGCGTCTTATAATTCTAAGGACGAACGTGCGTGACCCGTCGCCTCCGCGCTAATGGCTCGAAGTGGCCGGAATGATGGATCGTCGCGCTACGCAGCCGACTGCATTCGACAGACGTAAGCCCGCGATGTAAATAGTAGAGGATCCGAGTGAACGACGTCCTCCACCCGTCTGTTTAGTCGAAGAAAAGTATTAAAGAATACACCTAACGAGTGGATTGGCAAAAAAAACATGGTGTCCATTTTTAGGGTTCCGTAGCAAAATACCGAAAAACGGAAGATTTTTTATTTCGTCATGTCCGTCTGTCAGTCTGTCTGTCCGTCCGAATGTCACAGCCATTTTTCTCGGAGTATATACCTAATGAGTACCTACTGTGTGTACCCCGATAGAGCTACTATACGAGTAAATACCTAGTAGTGGGCAGGGTATTTGGAGGGGAATTAAGTAAAGTTCATGTTAGCAATAAAGTGACCGCCGGTAAATGAACCGTTCGGGCCGTAAATAGCGCTTACGAGCACCCGGTGGCCCTTCCACACTCCCGACACTGCTCAATTGCTTGTTTTGCGATCCCATTACGTATATTCTTACGTACGACCCAATACCATGTCCCTATATTGACAGTATAAAAAACATCTTACACTACACCCCAGATATATCTATACTCGTAGTAAAGTACCAATTCGCTGAAAATTACCCATTTAAACAGCAATTCACTATGATAAAACTGAAATTTATCAAATTTTCCGAACCCAAATCAAACCCATTTTTCATATGCTTAGACCCAATTTAGATCATTGTGCGTCGTGAAAGTAACAAGTCACGCGAGCGTTATTCAGCCGCCGTAAATGGAAAGAAACGTTTTATTACGTGCCTTTGTCGATAAAACCATAGATTTTTGTAAAGCGTTTAATTTTCAGTTGCTTTATACAGAAACAGAAGTATAAATAATGTGAACCTAACATATGTTATGCTTGTGATTGATTGGACGTCTGGGTGATGAAATAGTGGTAGTTTATTCGTTAGCTTGTAGGGTAATAGTAATATATAAGCTTTTAGTAGCACCGGGAGATTATAAGAATCATACCTGTAAAGGGCGCCATCCTGGCTATAGCTAGCGCAGACACTGAATAATAAATGCAGCGGCAAGGTTATCTCTTCTGTTCCGGCGATGCAGCGGACCGCCGCGGTCTCACGCACTGCAAACTTGGTCGGTGTGTGCTGTACGTCACTGGGGATCTAGCGGGGTTGTGGTGTAGGGAACAATAGGAGCCGACAGACGTGCACCCCGTCCGCGAGACGCTGCGAAGTGATCGCGTGGCGCCCGCCCCCGCGCTCCGGTGCAGGCTCGGCCGGCACGACCCGCACAGTCAACACACAAACAACAGATTAATCTTCGTGCTGCTTGTTTATACTACATATGCTGTTAATACTAAATCCTAGTTCTGGCGTCAAAAGAAGCAGCATGACCGTTCAAATTGCGTTCGCTAATCGCTTAATCTGTACCAAATCTGTACACATTAATATTTCGCGTTATATATATTTTGGTAGGTAGATAATATTTTCGTGTCATTTATCATTTATCTCTTTTACGAATAGAACAGAAAAATAATTGTACGCTTTCACTTTTCTTTGCCCACCTTTGAGCTCCATCTTCAGATCAGCTCGGTGGTGCCATAAATTGTTCAATATTTTTGTCAAGTTTCATGATGATTCGATAACTAGAAGTGGGTAAAATTTAGCTTACAAAACCCCTTACATAGTTTGTGTGTTAGTTACACGACGACCTAATAAAAGCGTGAAACATGAACATAAATAGCATAGCAATGTATTCATGCGATTGTCAAATCTGCCTAGGTGATTATGCTAACTAGTTAATGTGAATGGTAACTAGTTACGAGTAATGTGAAAGTTTCTTGACAGATTCTACGAAGAAAATGTAATTGTCGATTTTACGGCCGCTACCGCGAAATATGGGATTAATTAATAGTTTTTATTCACATCCTGTTATTGTCATCTATCTTCAGAGTAGGTAGCAGTAGCAATAGGTTGAAAATGTTGAAATTAGTATTTGCATGAAAGCGGGTCTACGAGAACGCGTGCTACGGCGTAGCGCACGGTCTACGACATAATGTGAAAGAAAGTAAAATGTTATTTTCAGGGGCATTATTCAAGTTTGCAATGCAATTAATTATTTTCCTATTCAGTAAGATGTTATATATAATACTATTCAGAGGAATGGATCTCCTATCTCAATTCTAAGAACTCTATTGGGATAATATTCGTATATATAGATAATCTTCGCTAAATAGGAAGATTATTTAGGTATGGGAAATCCCATATAGCTAATCACAAATTTGAAAGCCCCTTATGCAACTGAATGTGTAATTTGCGCCAAGTCTTTCTCTCATATTTGGACAATAAAACCGGACACGGCGATCCAACAGAGCATAGGTTTGCCGGTCGAGTGGCCCAGTGTTTCCACTGATTCGGCGAAATTGCAGCGCTTTTCAGGAACTGCACAATAACAACGCTGCATGACCTACATACGTAATGCACGATGTATTCATCAATTATAGATATGAAGTACGTCTTTTTAGCCAATATCCATAATGTTGTTGTCTTTATTATTACACAAGTTTTATACACTTGTCGGCCCGGTGAGCTTCGTATCACCCGAAGGCGATTCCCATACAAAGTTATTTTCTTTTTTTAGCTGTTCCTTTAGATTTTTCTTGATTTTTTTTATTCCTTTCCAGAATCATGAAGAATAAAACAAAAAAGAATGAGCCAAATCGGCCCAGCCATTCTCGAGTTTTAGCGAGACAATCGAACAGCAATTGATTTATATATATAAATATAAAAAGATAAACATAGTACGCCACCTAGGTAAATGCTTTTAGACTACGAAATAAGAATAGTTATAATATACGAATCATTCTTTTGTCATTGAGATATTATAAAAGAAACTGATACTTAAGCAACAATTTTTATGAAATCAAAAATATTCCATATTTAAGTACCTACAAATATAGTGAACATTGGGTGTGAAATCTGAGAGACACGTGCTACATACTTGAATGAATGAATTTTAGTTAACCGTATAAGTAGGAACTATTCCTAAACCTTGTTTTTAAAATACCTAACTTAATAACCGCACCTAAAAACGAAATAGAGGTTTCCGCCCTAATACTGGATAAGTAGTACGATATATAACTACCTACTAGCATTATTGCTTTTGCTCTACAAGTCTACATATATACCTACTTATTAGGTACACATAAGTACTTATTTGGTTTCATTCAATCAAGAGACTACTGAACTGCTAACGCCCTCTTTGGTGAGAGCGTAAACTTTCATTCATTAAAGCGAGTGAAACTGTAGATGTCGCTTGAAGGCGGTTTTCAGGAACATTTTCACCAAGGGAAATCTTACCCGCCCGCCCAACAGCAGAGGTGTATGAGCAACCCTTCGATAGATGGCGCTGTTATGTCAAAACTAAAGTCTTTCATGGAGGAATGTTGATGTTATGTTAAGCATTGTTAAGATATGCGATTAAATTGGTGTAAAATAAGATTACTATTTTAGTCCTTAATTTCATGGTCAAAACTTGAAAAAAAATGTTGTTCTGATTTAACCATGCACTAACACGGACTAACCAATAATTGATCACATATATCCATAAACAATCGGTTGTCTATAAAGCCGGTTTATGGACGATAATTTTACGTGATAACGTCATTAGAAAACATTAATGAATATGTCCCGTTACGTAGGATATACATCGCCATGAGGACATACATGGACATAGCACATTGCTTCATGCTTTTTCGTGGGCGCAGCCGGCGCTTATCAATTTATAAGACGTTATCACGTCAAAAAACACATCTGTCTAAATATAAGCACTTCAATAAAAGTATTTAAAAATACCAGATAGTTAGTCCCAACAAGTAGATATATTATTCATACTTCAATAGGATTTACAACATTTCTGTAAGGGCTAAGAGTTTAAAAATTCAGTCCTGCAAATGACATTGTATGTTCTAGTTTGAATTCCACCAACTTTCCACTTAAAATTAAGTGTTGCGTCCCGTTATATATGCAACAAAGAAAGGTCCCAAGAGAGACGGTCAATTTTGAGAACATAGTCGCGTAACACTGAAGATAAGGCTTGTTTAGTTTCTGTGAATAGCGTGATCGCAAATAATTGTAAAACAACACCGCAATTCAAGCCTAGCTTGCACTGAACCTACTCTAGAGAAAACTACATCAAAACTAACAGCCTAAGTAGATGCAGTATTTTACAATTTTCATGCATCGTTTAAAACCATGCTTGAGATCAAATAATGACTACCTCCCACTAGGTAGAGATCTTCTACTATCTAAAGTCCCGCGCCTTTACATTTCAAAACGCTTCAATGTATTTAAAAAGCACCACCAACACTCTCAACACATGTGTGCGTGCTGAGACAGCCATCAACTATGCGTTTAGTGTTGGTGGTGCTTTTTAAATAATAATAACAAAATTGAAACGTTTTGAAATGTAAAGGCGCGGGACTTTAGATAGTAGAAGATCTCTCGCCCGGTTCCTATATCCAAACAACGCCTCGTTTTGCCTACGGACGGTTAAAATTTGACAGATTCTCTATGGAACAAATGTCAAAAATCAACCGTCCGTAGGCAAAACGAGGCGTTTCGTGGATATAGGAACCGGGCCAAGTAGGTAGGGGTGCCGACCACGGTGTGACCGAACATCAAACCCCTTATACTTGCTAAGCAAATAGGACATTAACGATGAGATGAGATATTTTTTACGGCACCGATAAATTAATAAGGTTCAGAATAATTGGTAGAATTATGGTTTACTAGCTTCTGCCCGCGACTTCGTACGCGTGGAATTCGGTAACAGCGTTCCCGCGGGAACTATGCGTTCTTCCGGGATACAAAGTAGCCTATATGTTGACCTATAAACTACCCCCATACCACATTTTGTTGCAATCCGTCCAGTACTTTTCGAGTTAAATAAATTTTTACAAAAATCGTTATTTTGTTTCAGACGCGACTTCTTGTACAGACTTATTATTAGTATAGATTATGAACAATAATATCGTAAAGACCTCGAGCGTGACCTCGGCAACTTTCCCGGTAGTTCTGACGATATTGCTAGTAATCCTCTACGTGACGGTCAATCACAACATGTCGGTGTTTGTCCAGCGGCGAATATTGTCTGAGTACGTACATCCCGCTTTATTTGGGAGTAAGGCATGTTTCTAAGAGTTCTATTTGAAAAAAGTGAAAATCCATACTAATATTATAAATGCGAAAGTAACTCTGTCTGTCTGTCTGTCTGTTATCTCTTCACGCGTCAACCGCTGGACCGATTGAGATGGAATTTGGTATGGATATAGTTGGAGCCCCGGGAAAGGACATGCGGGAGCGCGATAACCGAATTCCACGCGGGCGAAGCCGCGGGCAGAAGCTATTGGTTTTATAATTATGGAGTCAGTCCGCTTCATACGAAACCGATCTGGGGCTCTATTCGAAATGGTATAGGTATAGGGACAGGGATCGTCCCTATCCCTAAATAAAAATACACTTGCTCCCTATTTAAAGAGATAGTATATCAGTGTTATGGAGGGAAAGTGTCTTAAATCTTTAGTTACCTAGCTCATAAAGGAAACAAAACTGTATTATGATTACGATAATTAGAAGTGGGTTAAATTTAGCTTGCAAGATTCCTTACATATAGTGCTGTTAATTAAACGACGACCTAATAAAAGCGTTGTGTAATAGGTAAAAAGTATTCGTTTTATTGTTATTTAGAGTTGGTATGGTGTATCTATTCTTTATTTTCCAAGGGTTTAACAATGTTTTAAATTGGTATATACTTACTTTAGATTTAACATAATAGTGTACCATTCACCACACACACAGTGGATCTTTATTTTTAACTGAATTAACTTATTAACCAAATTTATTCAGCTACCGCATATCTCCACAAAACACAAGCCCTATCGGTCCTACCTAGCTTTAGCCGTCACAAAAAGCTTCAGACGCAACGTTACGAGCTTTTTAACGGCCACATTACTTTAAAGTAGCGCCTTCCTATGGAACTTGGATCATTTACGATCAATACGTGAACGGACAAAGTTGGAAGTTATTTGAAGCACGTAGTTAGATGATTCGTATAAAAAGTTACAAAAGCGTTTTTGAGCCAATTTCCGTCTGTCGTACCTATGATGAAAGAGTTCACGTCATAAAAATGTCCCCAAAATTTTGCAGGAAAAAGCTAGTAGTAGCTAATTAGACTAGTTTAGGCTCCGAAACAAAGCAAAACGCCAGATGACCGTCTGTCAAATTGTTAATATAGCTACTTAATAAGCGGATATCTATTCAGGCTATGGAGACTAGACATTAAATAGTTATTTATAGTCCTAAATTATTTTTTCCAATGATTCAGCTATTTAGCATCTATTAAAGCTCAGGTAGGTACTTAAGATCAAATACGGAAGAAACCCTAAAAATACGTGCGTCTGCTCTATTTGGTATTCTGCGCACAAAGACAAATAGGCGTTACCCAATTGCAAATATTTTTTCACCTCACTGGCTCGAAAGTGGTCGTTTTGCAGCTTGATATCCGAGCGCAAAAGTTGTTTTTATCCGCTAGCGTGGAAAGTGTTTTTGAAATTCGAACGACGCATGACGCCACTGTCACAATAAAAAAACAACGATACGTTCTGAAACGCAATTCGTCGTGAGAGTTTTATTAAAATAAAGGTTCAATTTACTTAATATCATCATTAATAAAATTATATTAATAATACACCGTTTCAGATGTATTTCATTATTTCACTATGTTTTATCACAAAAATACTTAAATATGTGTATTTTTAACTGTATTCAATGAATAATTGAATCTTGAAGTACGAGTAGGAGTGATTTGGAACGCAACCTCCGGAAAAAAAAAACATTAAAAAAATAAAATAAAAAAGTTTTAGATTGCTGGTTTTGTAATTTAGAATACCTATACGAAGTAATAAAGAAAATATGAGCGATTCTAGCGATGAAGATACGAATTTAACTCCTCCAGAGTTAGCACCGCCGAACTAAGTCTTCTTCCCAAAAAATCGCGCGTGAGGTGAAAAATTTTGTGTTGCGCTCAGCAGCAAAGTCGTTTGCTGTCTCGTGCCTTGAAACCCTCGTTACACTCAGGATTCTATATTTGAACCACTCGCTTCGCTCGTGGTTCAACCCTAGAATCCTTCGTTCACTCGGGTCTCAATCACGCACTCACAGCAAACAACAACTTTGCAGCCTTGCATAACAAATAACTATTCTACTTTCAATAAAAAATATACTTGGGATTTTTTATTGAAAGTAGAAAAATATATATGGCATAATAGTAGATTGTTTACCAAGGGACTAAAACAAGCCATTATGACACGAGATGTTTAGCCACCCGAGGTTGTTTAGTCACGCGTTAAACACTCTGCTTTTCACTTCGAATGCGAGGAAACTGTAAATATTATATATTGATGATGCAAATTTACTAATACAAACTTATCATTTGCGGTTGGCGCAGTAGCCGTGTCTACTTCACCAACTGCAAATAATAAGTTTGTATTGTTAAATTTGCATCATCAAGTTTGTAGCTACGGAACCCTCGGTGCGCGCATTATTAAATGAATTCACTTTAAATAAAACAAGATTCCTCCTTATCCTCCTTTCACAAACTCAGTGGTTGGATAATCCTCCTTTCACAAACTCAGTGGTTGGCTGTTTAGGCGGGTTTCCAATGTAAATAAAAAAAAATACTTTAGTCCCTAGAGACTAAAAAAGAGCTTTAGTCCCGATGTGCAGAGACTAAAGTAACATTTTAGGAGCATGAGAAGTGAAAAAGAATTACAAGATCCCGAGGAAGGCTTCGGAGATCGAAGCTCTGACAATTGAAACATTATGATGAAACTAGCCCATGAAGGAAAATTAAATACTGGTGAAAGGGCTAGTGGCCATGTTTTCAAATAATAAATGGAGAAAACAGTCCATTATTCTTCCTCTTACGCCTGCCTTTTGCTTATCACGAGATGTCTCTCCATTTTCTCGACGAACACGGAACATCGCGTTTTATCCGGCGACGCCGCCGTATATATTCAGAATGTCGCACTCCTCACGAGAAGTGTTCCGAGAGTTCTAATTAGGTCGCTGCCTGTGAAGGTATTGTTTCTAGCCAACAATGCAAGTTTGCGCTCTGCGTGTATTATGTAGGGAATGGAGTTTTCCAGAAGAGCTGATAGCCACCTCGTAACTATTGAAGGGCCCGATAATTTTCAGTGATTACTAAAAAGTTTTGAACTGCATGACTTCAAAAAAGGAGGAGGTTCTCGATTCTTATGTTACTTATATATTATTTAATTGTTTATTTTGTCGGTAAGTAAGTATATGTTAAGCGATTACTCTGTCAATTGTAAACCGATGATGTTTGATGTTTTTTTTATCGAAAAGAAAAGTGGTACCTCCGGACTGCTCCCAGTTTAATTTGGTTCAGTTCTGATGGTGGGTGCATGACAAAATGAGGGAGCTCCTCAAAATAAAATAAGGTAAGTATCATTTTTATATAGGTATATTACCTATATAAAAATGAATTGCCGTATGTTAGTCTGGCTAAGGCTCTAGAACTGCTTGACCGATTTGGCTGATTCTTTTTAGGGTTCCGAAGTCCACAAGGAACCCTTATAGTTTCGCCATGTCCGGTCCGTCCTTCCGTCCGTCCGTTCGTCTGTCCGCACTATTGCTCGGAGATGCTTGGTTCTAGAAAGCTGTAATTTGGCATGAATATACATATTAGTTACGCTGACAAAGTGGTCCCCTACTCGTAAAGTGGGGATGTAATTTTTTTTCTTGCATACCCCACGGTGCGGGATATCGTTGAATAGGTATTAAATAGTACATTATTGCAGAGGCCGCCAAGTAGCGCATTGCCGGACGAGTCAGTTAGAAGGCTGAGCGAAGCGAAGCCTTCTATTAGTACGAGTCCGGCAATCGCAATTGCGGCCGAGGTATATATAATGCTTTTTCTCAAACATGCTCGGAAATGTTCGTGTTACTTTCAAAAAAAGAAGACGCCAGGCTGTCCATTGCCGAAAAACTGCGTAACTTTCCCGTGTGGATTTTCCGCATTGGGAATAAATTTATTGACTGTTTCAGTATTTGTTGTTATGGAGCATTTATCCAACCATATTTTGGTGAAAATTTCAAGTATCTACCTATAACGATTTATTAGATAGAGCGCTTGAAATGAGACGAAGAAAAAAACAGTTACTAGTATGAAGACCCCAATTTATATAGATATATTTTAACTTTTTAGTATTTGATGTGCTAGCGGCCACAGGAACACGCATTCTGTGAAAAATTCAAGTCTCTACCTATTTCCGTTGAAGAGATAGAGCCCTGTGACAGACAGACGGACGGACGGACGGACGGACGGACGGACATCGGAGGCATATTAATAGGGTTCCGTTTTTCACCCTTTGGGTACGGAACCCTAAAAACGACCTTCAAACTCCGAGAGCCTGCAAGATGGTGAACTATCAACTTCGCAAGCCGTCGAGTTGCGATACAACATAGCATAATACTTAAAGACATAGTTATGATACTTAAAGACATGAAAAACTAAAATGGCTGCCCTTCTGAAAAGGTTATAGGTAAGGTACTATAGAGCAATAGTGTTCCAAGACCAAAGGCGACACGTACATAAAATCCCGAATACACACATAATAATGGAAAAAAGACAATGCCTACCCTGGTGTTGGCACGTTCACTAAAAGCAATCACGGTTGAGGCGTTTTCATAATAAAGAATGGCCTCTTTGCGCGGCCGCACTGCTCGACGACTGTGAGTGGATTGCTCTCTGCGGGATAAACTTTGAACAAGCCAAATTTTACATGAGCTCGGCACATCCTCGTAAGCAAAGTTTCAAAGCGGATAACTCCTCTTGATGTCATGCGGATTATAACAACGTGTTAGCTTGTGTAATACGTACCTACATCTACAAATACTTTGTATTTTATGTACATTTCTTGTATATATTTAGGGTATCTTCGTCCGTTCAAGTAGGCAGTCAAACGGAAGTTAAAGGAAAACTACTTAAAAGAAATGTTAATACTCGATAATATTTAATGGTAACAAGTGTACTAATAATAAGTAAATGATAACATAGCCCCTAGCCGAAGCCCTTTAACTAGTAAAACTTTCCAGACAATTCAAAATATTGTCCAGCTAGCGCCATGGGTCGTAACCAGGTACTAACTAATAATGTTTAAATTACATCTTAAGTCAATAACCACGCCTTTTTACTTGTATCACAGAAAAAGCAAGATAAACCTAGAATGACAACCCTGGATATTGCTTATTATGAGCAATATCAGAGCTTTTCCGATGTACCTACGCCGCAATATACTCGTAAGGAGGTGGTCATGCATCTATTATAAGTTCCTTGTTTCTGCTTTTATAAGTATATACATTTTCTGGACAGATGTATGTAGGTAATTGGAGGTTCAATTAATGTAATAAAGAAGGAATATGAACGAAGGATGGCAGTGTAAGGACGCCGAGGACCGCCGGCCGCCTCGATCGATGCCATTCATCGCGCGGCCCTGAATCACCATTTATGAATGATACAAATATTAGCATGAAACTACTTCTCTGAGAAACCGTGGAAATTTTCATACGAGTAAACGAATAAATACCTGGTCTCGAAAATTAACGATTGGGAATTTTATTATGAACTAGCTTCTGCCCGCGACTTCGTCCGCGTGGAATTCGGTTATAGCGTGCCTGCGGGAATTGAGCGTTACACTATAGCAAATTATATATTAAAACCTTCCTCTTGAATCACTCTATCTATTAAACACACTATCAACGGGACTTATCGCGTAAAAACTATTTATATTTTACCTCGACGTTTCGGCCGCGACGATATCAGCATATTTTTCTTGTCTGGGATCTGGATAGAATCACTGAATAGAATTACATAAACCCAAGATTCTTTCCACTGAGCGTAATTTCTACTTAAGAATGGTACGCGAAGCGGTGAAAATAAAAAAAACATCCTAACTTCAATAGGGAGGATGGTTTCAAGTTATCGACGTCGTGGAATCCAGTGATCAGCAAGTGTATGCGACGAGATGCCCCTTCGGATAAATCTGCGGACATTCAATTCAATTCAATTCAATTCTTGTGGTTATGGCTCCATCGAGATTTTCGATGATTCTGCCAATGTCAAAGTTAAAAAAGACACGTGTTTTGTTGAGCAATTGGTCGGTTTAGTTTTCTAATATAGCTGAAGACTCGGATGAGAATCTAAAACAATAAGACACACACACACATAAAGTTATACTAAATTACAAAAATAAGTTGTTAGATTTAATAAATTTACACAATATATACACAAAGCGGGTATGCACCAGTGACAGTAGAAAGTCTATATTTACAGGGCGGGGGATGTTGCGAGGAAGTATGTCATACAGAGGAGTACGTATTTTACTGCATCTAAAAAACATGTGCTCGAGGGTTCCTTCCTCGAGGCCGCACTCGCACAGAGAGTGATCCCGGACGCGTATCTTGGCCAAAAAAACAGGAGTACAAACGTGTCCCAGCCGTAGTCGGATGATAGCTGACGTAATGTTCTTCGGGATTGACCGGTAAAGAGAAGAACCATGGCTTCAAAGGCAGGTCCGGTTGGAGACACCTGTACTTTTTACCAATTCGGACTTGATTGGACTTCCAACGAGCGAGAGTTCCAGGAATCACGCATTTGAGTTAGGGCAAGGGCTCTAGCGTCTCGCGAGAAGCATTGGCCATATTTGTCACATCCGTGTACGATTGCCTCTTTGGCACAGAGATCAGCTATTTCATTACCATGTATACCTGAGTGCCCAGGGACCCATGCTAGAACGACCTCTACATTTTCTGTATGACATTTGTGCAATTCTTGTTTTATTTGAAGAGTTAAGTATAGGCGAATTGTCTTTAGCATGAAATGGAGGTTTAACCAAGTCTTGCAAGCAGCTAAGGGAATCCGTGAGAATCAGGGATTTATTAATTCGGTGTGATTTAACAAAAGACACAGCTTCCAGTAAAGCAATTGCTTCGCCTGTAAAAACAGAGTTACCGGGAGGAAGCCTGAAATTTAAAATTATTTTATATTTTGGGATCCAAACGGCAGAGCCCACAGGTCCTTCCGAACACAATTTAGAGGCATCGGTAAATAGGATAAGATAATCAGACCACCTATCGTCGATCATACAATTGAGGATGAGGTTAGCTTCCTTTTGATTTTTATTCAGGCCAATGTTTAAAAGGATAGACGGCTGGAATATTAAACTATCATAGTTAGTTTCAAATAGAGGGTTCTTAGAATATTGGGTGATTGGGGCAGGGAGATTTAAAATTTTTTCGTAGCTAGTGACCAGCGGGGGGGGACTCTTATGTGTCCAATATGAAGAGGTCGATATAAGGGGAGTGAGGGATTGGAGGATAGGGAGAAGGGGGTGGGAAGCAGATTGAAAGGCTTTATATACGTAGCGGTCTGATAGAAATTGTCTTCTAAGAGAATATGGAGGGTCCATACACTCTACTTGGAGAGCAATAGTGGGAGATGATTTCATGGCTCCGGTTATTATCCTCAGACATCTGGCTTGAATTCTGTCCAGCTTATTTATAGCAAGTTTGTTACATGGCTCCAGGACAAAGCTCGCATAGTCGAAATGGCTGCGAACAATCGCATTGTATAGAAGTTTTTGACTATATGGGTGTCATCCCCACCGAACTCCTGACAGGACCCGAAGAATGTTAACATTTTTTTCTGCCTTTTGACAAATGTAATTTAGGTGGTGAATGCCTGAAAGCTTAGAGTCTAAAATTATTCCCAGGAATTTAACTCTATCCTGCAGTGTGATTGGTTGATCATCGACTCGCACCTCAATATGAGGAATATATCGTTTGCGGGTAAATACAACAACACTGCTTTTGTCGGGGGAGAGAGAGAGGCCATGGTCATGTAGCCAGTCATTCAGATAAAAGAGGGCGGAGTTTAAAGAATTAGAAGAAACTGTTAAAGATTTTGACGAGGAGAATAAGGCTATGTCGTCGGCGTACTGCAGAATCTTACAGAAGCAGTTGACAGTGGATTCGAGGTCAGCGGTGTATAGACTATACAGGAGAGGGCTTAGCACCGATCCTTGAGGAAGACCCTTCCATATAAGGTTGGGCTGTGATAAGTTCCCGTTACATCTGATGATAATGGAGCGGCCCATGAACATATTACAAATAATATTTATAATCCTCACGGGGATACTCAGATTTAGCATCTTCTGCCTGAGTAGCGGAAGATTTACATTATCATAGGCCGACTTTATGTCCAAAAACACACCGATCACCTGTTCGTCGCGGGAAAACGCCAATCTGATCTCCGAGGTCAGAATGCTTAAACTGTCCACAGTGCCCATGCCCTTTCTGAAGCCAAATTGACTTTTAGACAATATGTTTCTGTTCTCTAGGATCCACTCCAGTCTATTCTTGATCAAATGCTCCATAATTTTAGCCAAGACTGAGGATAAGGCAATTGGTCTATACGAATTCGCATCATTTGGGTTTTTTGTAGGTTTCAAAATGGGCACTACTATTTGGGATTTCCAGCTATCAGGAACCTTCCCTGTCAGAAAGATGTTATTAAGTATATGTAATAAAAACTGTTTTATCGGCTTCGAAGACCGGGTGACAAATGAGTAAGGGATACCGTCCACGCCAGGTGTAGAGTCCCGGAGATGATCAATGGCACAGACAAGTTCTTCATAGCTAAATGCATTGTCCATTCGATCAGATGGGGACGGGGGAGAGCAAAATCCACCAATTCCATCCTCGCATGGGACAAATGGAGGAGCTAGTTTGGAAGTAAATTCGTCCAGCCATGTCGTTAGATTGCTGGTCGCGTTGATGTCAATTTGGGAGGAGCGAAAACATTTATTTTTTTTCCATACAAGAGAGGCGGGGGTTCTGGGTGATATAGATTCGCAGAAGGATCGCCAACCCAGGGATTTCTTTTTGGCTAGAACTCTTTTACAGCGTGCCGATATCTGCTGGAATTGCAAGTAATTTTCGAAAGATAGTTGGGATGAGAAAATCTCTTCAACGCGCTTGCGTTCCTTGATAATGTTCGTGCAATCGGGATCCCACCATGCTGGAGATGGTATTCTATCACGCGGAGCGATTTTTGAAGGTATGGAGATATCCGCAGAAGACAGTAAAGCTGTGGTAAATAGGGAATACACCTCCAAAAAGTTAGAATTTGTGACGGCTGGCATGTCTTCTAGTTTTGATAACATGATATCATTAAATTTGTCCCAGTCAGCCTGCGCCAATCTATATTTAAGTAATGGGGATATATTTGGGGAAGGTGTAATGGGAGAGTTAAGTAGAGTGGTAACAATGGGCAGATGGTCACTTCCAAGACAGCTATTGGAGACTGTCCATGACAGAGAGCGAGTTAAATTTGGAGATGATAATGTCAAGTCTGGAACGCTAACCTTTTGCAATGGGGATGATCTCCGAGTGGGGGAACCGTCATTCAACACACACAGATTGACAGAGTCCATCATGTCCAAGAGGGAGATGGAAACCGAGTCACAGCAGTGAGAACCCCACAAAGTATGGCGACAGTTAAAGTCTCCCTGGACGATAATAGGGGGGGGGGAGTGAGGTGAGGATGGTAGAAAGTTCTTGGATCAGACTGTTACTAGGGTGTGGAATATAAACAGATACAAAAGATATGTTTAGTACACGTACAGCGACTACATTAAACCCTGGAGAGTGGGGGGGGGATAAGGAGTTGTGAAAATGATAGATTTCTACGTACAAAAAGTGCACAACCAGCCCATCCGTCATCCCTGTCATCACGGAGGCAGGAGTAGCCCGGCACCCTAAACAGGGTTCCAGGTCTCAGCCATGTCTCCGAGATGGCAAGGATGGCCGGACTGTATGTGTTAATTAGGTGAGCAATTTCGTGTTTTTTATTTTTTATATTCCTACAGTTCCATTGGATCAAATTGTGATTCACCATTGGTGATAAGTTTATTAATAGCAGAACTAATTTGTCCTTTAAGGGACTCAAGAACGGTGTACGGTATTATATCGGAAAACTTGGCAATCAAGTTAATCAACATTTTGGTAATCAATTCTGCCAGATTATCATCCCCTAGAGGAGGCGAAGAGATTGAAGGGTTACCTAGGGCACAGCCATTAGGCATGCTAGACTGAGGTGTTGCAAATCTGCGGACATTGTTAGTGTTGTGTGCCGGCCTGTTGACATTCCGAGTGACATTAATAAAAATCAAGTGCGGGTAGTTCGAACCACCCGCGCGACAAGAAAAATATGCTGATATCGACACTTCAGTCTTCTCGTGACCACGGCCGTTGCATCGCGGCCGAAACGTCGAGGTAAAATATAAATAGTTTTTACGCGATTAAGTCCCGTTGATAGTGTGTTTAACATGAGTGTGTATCACTCTATCTATTTAAAAAAAAAAAAAAAACACATTAAAATACGTTCCGTAGTTTTAAAGATCTAAGCATACATAGAGACAGACAGCAGGAAGCGACTTTGTTTTATATGTACTATGTAGGTACCTAGTTAAGAATAAGATGTGTAAGATAGTATTTTTTATGATAAAATAGTTAGTGATCCTTTGAGTACACACCAGAAAAGCAGCTGTTCGCCAAATGGGCGATGGATAGTACAGCACAGTACGCCCTAAGCCTCAAGAGATATGACCCTCGACTCTACCGCTATGCCAAGAAAGAGTGCGATTAAGAAGAAAGGAGATCCTTTACAATCGTGATATATTAACATAATGTTCATGAGAAAATGACGATCACATGCCTATCTAAATACTTACTTACCGACTAATGATTTTTTTGTAAGAATAACATTATAGTGCGTGGAACACTCGCGTGACTGAACGACATTATTCTAGCCCTAGGCGGGCGAGGGGACGCCTGAGAGGTGCGTTAGTCAAAATATTAGGAACATACTTGTGAAGAGGTACCATCTTCACATATGTTTTTTATTTACAACTGTATTATTATACCGTTTATGTAAATACCTACGCGTGCTTTTATTTAGTAGGTATACGAAATTTAGTTATCTGCAGAGTTGCAGAAAAATAATACATACGTGATGTACAAAGTTGTGTTACGAACTACTCAAGACAGTGCCACATACACAAACACACAAAGTTAAAGCATAAGTCAAAACTCTTAAGTCTATTCTTACCTATTAGAATAGCGGGGTAAAGGCGTAAATATCCGTTCCTTTAGTTTGTTTTTGGTGTTCTTTAATTTAGTTTCCGCGGCCTCAATCAGTCTCTGTCAAAACAACCCAGTCAGCGGCGCGCATGCAAGAATCGGATTACAGAATTAAATTTAAAACTTGTAATTAAATAAGGCTGTACAGGCTAAGTGGGGGAATCGGAGAGACGAGTTGTCTCCAACTCCGAGCCTGGAGACATCGTGAATACTAATGGCTCTTATCAGCGCCGGCGGAACTTGCGATAACCGACAGGTATTGTGTCTGTACTGTTCGTGTTCTACGGAATGTATTGTTAAATGTTCATAATGTGGCTAAATGTATACTGATAAAGCATAGCACGTAGATCACGTACCTGTAAAATACGAGCATTTGCCGTAAACCCTGGCATGTTATGGTTAAAAGATACTAGGTACCTAGTTTTTTTATTCATAAAATTAAAAAAAGATATTTTCACCTAAGAATATACTTATTTTTCTGCATCACGCCACTTTTTCACGATTTGGCCTCTCGTTCTACGGAAACTCATCAGTTTCAGAGGTTCCATCATTATGACAGCAAAACAGCCTTTTTGTTCGCCTAATGACAAACATAGCGGCTTAATGAGGTCAAGCTACCGGCGATATTATATTTGTTTAGGTAGACCGTTCGATCACTTTGTTTCATCGATATGATTCTTATGACACAGGTAGGTATGTCATGATTAAGTAGGTATAGTAATTGTTACTTATCATATCAGTGATCTTTTACTTTCACTCGTATTCAGATTGTAGGTAAATTGCAATCAATAGCATCGTTTCGAGAACGAGCCGAAGGTTGAATACATTTATATTGACAACAGAGTCGATTCGCAACTGCTTTGTTTTTAGTTCTACGAAGTCAAGAATATGATAAAGAAAATCGTTGCCTATAAAGTATTAAGTAGGTAGGTGTCTCAAAATTATTATTATTATTATTACGAGCCCATTGTGTCCCACTGCTGGGCAAAGGCCTCCCCCCACTTTTTCCACTGCTCTCGATCTTGTGCAATATCTGTCCAGTTCCTTATTAAGGAATCGATTTCATCCCGCCATCGCCGACGAGGTCTGCCTCTTCTCCTATTGGAATTGTTAGGCTTCCATTCGGTTGTTGCTTTGGCCCACAATTCGTTCGGCATGCGACAGACATGACCAGCCCAGTCCCACTTCAGTTTGGCCGCCTTCTGAGCTACGTCAACTATTTGTGTCCTGGAGCGTAGGGTAGTGTTCCGGATACGATCCCTACGTTTAACACCTAATATGCTACGCTCCATGGCTCGTTGACAAACTCCAAGCTTGAACTTCTGAGAATCTGTCAAAGACCAAGTCTGAGCGCCGTAGGTGAGAATTGGAAGTATGCACATGTCCATGAGTTAAAAATAATGAAACATAATGAAACTTATTTATTGATAAACACTACATATAAGTACTACTTAAACCATACATATATAAATACCATACAATCAGAAAGGTGGAAAACAATCCGACAAAAAATAAAGAGATCAGCAATGAGAGAGATAATGCTCACGAAGCTTCTCTTTGAAACTGAACTTATTGGGAGCCTGTTGAATAGCGAGGGGCAAGGTGTTCCAGAGTCGCGCCGCCTGGACTGCGAACGAGTCCTAGTAAAGACGAGTGTTGGTGTTGGGATTTTCTCAAAATAATGAAACTTATTTTTTACCTTATGTATACTTTGAAATCGACGATATGGTAAATACATCTTCTAATATATAACATTATCGTGTCACAGTGTTTGTAACCAAACTCCTCAGTAGGCCTGAGAATAGGTAAGCTATTTTTCATACCCAAAAAAATTCTGAGGCGGTACGAAGTCCGCGGGGTCAGCTAGTATACTTATATAAAACTCTTCCGTTACTGACTGATTGATGACAACGCAAAGCCGAAACTACTGGTCATAGGAAGCTGAAATTTGCCATCTAATTTGGCTTTAGGGAGTGTAACAGAGCAAAAGAGATTTCCAGTAAATTCCACAGAAACAAAACGAGATATTATAATAATGTTTCTGCGCATACGATGAAGTGGGGGCAAAGGCTAAAAATACATTAATACAGTAGATTTCATCACTCCATAAAAATTTACTTATAAATGTATAGTTGCTATTTTTTTACAATCCTACTTGGATGAAATAGAAACACAAGGGCCCGGGAGGAGCCAAATGTCTTCCGCAATGCTGTAATTCGAGCAGGATCACGCTCCGCGCCACCGCGAGTCCCTTAAGCTCACTCGACTCTTTTCAGGTAGGTAGGTAAGAAATATAAATTATGGCTTCTGCTGAACAAAAGGACGGCCAGTCTGACCTCGTTAGTCTTGAGCGAGCACGTAGCCGTCATTTACCAGCGAGATGACCTCTCAGAATAAGTAGCACTAAAATTATCCCCGCTTTCATCGTAATAATTGGACAGACGGGAGGCCTATGTCCAGCAGTGGGCGTCTATCGGCTGATAGGTATACAAATTACAAATACAAATTGTTCATTGAAACAGTGAAATACATGTGAATATTACAAAGGGAACACTTAAATCTGTCATGCATGACACTGTAAAAAATATACACAGTTTTATAATTACCTGTGTCATCTACACTAGGCGTGGCCTGTTTTGTAGAATGACACTCTTACGCTTACCATAGTAGAGAAGAACAGTGATCGTGATATGATGATGATGACATAATAGGTAGAAGTTTGATACATATTATATCAAAGATTTCTAGTTCTACGATGCGCTACGGCGCTACGAGTGTGCTACGAGATTTCATGAGAATTATCTTCATGTTACATTGTATGAAATACAGTTTTTTTTATTAAATAAGCAAGCAATGTGATATTCTATACGGAAACCTCACAAGTACAGGCTATTTATGATTTAGTAATTCGATCTGTAAGGGGTTCTTTACAGTTAAATACCAATGTATTTTTTTTTCAATCTTGTTATTTTATTGCCAACCTACACAGCAAAGATTAATTTCCGGTTAATTAAAAAAATGTTGAAATGGGAGCAGTTAATGAGCCCTCGAAATTACGTTATTTTACGGCATAAAAAGCTGAAATAGGAAAAGCGCTTTCATTTTACGCTTCAGCGCGGCGATTTATTTTACTGTTATACGACCCGCACCGTCTCCCCTTTCCTCGTTATTCATTCCCAGTTATCACATTTATTCCAACCAACTTTACCTACACTAAGTCTTAAGGGCTTACACTTGTCTTTTCAGTCGTAATAATTATCTCATTGTAGATTTATAACGCTCTATAAAAATAATATAATATAATATCTCAGAATAAAAACAAAACACTGCCTCTAAACACAAATAAGAAATATATTCGGACCTGAAAAAAAATCAGTGCCCGAGAAAAAGGCAATTGATTTACATCCGATCTCACGCTCAAATAAAAATTGCATTATGCTTACGGTTGCGTTGTTACGAGGTTCAAGTTGTCTACAGTCCGCGGCGCACAAGCGTCGGCATGGCGAGACGAGCGCGTCGCGCGGCGTTCGCGAGGCTACTGGCGTGCCGGCGGCCAAACCCCCGCCCCGTGACGCAGAGGGAACCATGGAAAGCCTTCAGGGGCTATATTCGAAGTCTTAAAAGAAGGGTCTCCCTGTTCCCTATAGGATCGCTCACGCATCGCGTGAACTTTAAGCAGCTAGATTAGTTCAACTTGATGCGTGAGCGAGCCTATAGGGATCAGGGAGATCCCTATTTAAGAGGGTTTATCTGTCAAATGTTTCGCTGTTTTTATTAATTTCTCAATATTACTGAATTAAAAAAGAAGTTCTCATTCTATGGTTGAATGACGCGTCTCGTTTTATATTTGTTGGTAAGGCATTCAAATGATAAGATTACATTAAAATGCATGGAAAATGCGATGGAAAGTTTTCAAAAGATAGTACTTCCATAATCCTAAAAAATTCGTGTTCCTATGATAATTGTTGCAATCCATACTTAGTTTAATGTTTTATTCAACCATAGAGCGATAATTCATGTTTTCATTCAATAATATTCAGAAATTAATGAAAACAGCGAAATATTTGACAGCTAATTTGCGACGTTGCCAACTTTCGGAGTAAACCCTCCCAGGCAGCCTGTGCAGGGGCATTATAGCATGACACAACTTAGAATGCGCGCGGCGAAACACTGATGCCGATCATGCCGATAACGGAGAGTCTATATTATTGCTCAATCCACACGCCTTCTAAGTTGTGTAAACCTGTAGTTGTGTAAAAGGGATGAGTAGATATTAAGTCCTTTAAAAAAACTATTTGGATAATGGATCTCCAATAAGTAGATATATTTTTAGAATCCATGCTAATATTACAAAATGCGAAAGTAACACTGTCTGTCTGTTTGTTAAGTCTTCACGCTTAAACCGTTGGACCGATTTGGATGAAATTTGGTATGGAGATAGTTGCGAGTCCCGCGAAAGGACATTATAGACTACTTTTATCCCGGAAAAACGCACAGTTCCCGCGGGAAAGCGATAACCGAAGTCCACGCGGGCGAAGTTGCGGGCAATGTATAACTATTTGCAAACTCGAATATTGCCCCAGGAATCTAAAGTTGCAGTTGCAGTTATATTGGTTTTTTTTCGGCAATCATTGCCTACTCATCCTTCTCTAGCTATGTAGAGAAAGATTCTAACCACGTCGCCTTCGAATAAGTAACTCGTTTAAAGCTATCCAAGTCAATAGATAGGTACAGTACCTACACGCTAATGTTTAAGTAAATAGATAGAGATCTTTCATCCCTTTCGTACCTAAATGGATAGATAGTGACAAAAGCTATTTAGATATTTGGAATTGGGAATATACTTCAAGTTACCGGCTAATAGTTTAAAAACGCATTTCGCATTGCGTCGGCATCGTTCGCCTTTGCATCTAAAATTTTCATTTATTTAGTTAACTACATATTGATCTACCTTTGTTAGGTCAACGTACCTACTGCCCTATTATTCTACCCTTGTCTGTTCATTAGAGAAGTTAATCTACCAATTTATTAGGGGAACGGAGCCTTGTACTAACAAGGTAGGCATCACGTACTTAGGTAGTAATTAGCATTTACCGCGGTTTGGAACTAGAATAGTACATTACAGACCTAGGGCGGTGAATTCGTAAATGTCCCAGATCTCAGGTGTTTGTGGCCCGAACCGAAGGTGAGGGCAATAAATATGCGATCTGGGGCTTAACGAATTATCGCCCGTGGTTTGTCTAAAGTTTTACGTCTTGCCTTGGCGAAGAAGACTATTACTTATTCTGTGGAAGAAGTGAGATTTTCTCTCCGCGTAGCGGGTAGAAAATCCCACTTTATGGCCAAGGGTGATGTAATAGTACATTACAGATCTAGGGTGGTGAATTCGTAAATGTCCCAGATTGCAGGTTTCTGTGGCCCGAACCGAAGGTGAGGGCCATAAATATGCGATCTGGGGCTTTACGAATTACCGCCCGTGGTTTGTCAAAAGTTTTACGTCTTGCCTTGGTCAAGAAGTGAGATTTTCTCTCCGCGTAGCGGGCAGAAAATCCCACTTTATGGCCAAGGGTAATGTAAAAGATATTTTCATGTTCTACGGCCTCAGGCCTCAACATACTTACTCATAGTTTGATATAAGGAGATTGTACAACAAGAAGCTAAAGGGAGCCATAATGCCACGAGTTATTTATTTGCCCAAGCGAAGCGCAGGGAAATATTTAAGAGGGGCATTATGTCTTTTAGCCCCGAGTTATCTCGGGCTCTACTTTACTACGATTTGTGAAAAAAAAGGATAAAAAAAATACATTAAATTTAATAGCTTTTTACCGTTGCCGTAGGAATTTCGGGAAGAGTCATGGTATACCTCTCTTAGCAGTGCAGACTTTGTAATGTAATAAGGTACCAAACTATATATCAACCTTTGAACTTTTCTAACTTCTTGTTTGATCCTTCGGTACAGTACAGAGCGCCGGAAAGAGCGTTCATCCGGAAACTCGAATAGGCCCGGGATTACCGTTGAGGGTCCTGTGCGCCCGCTGAAGCCGTTTAAACCGGATTAATAATCAGTTTGTTTCCTGGCCCGGACTTTGCAACACTCCAATTGTTTTCGCGAGGTCATTAATATGTGACTTAACCTTAATACAAAGAAATGATTTGTAGGTGTATGCATATTAATGTCCTCAACTGTATACGATGAAGTTTGACCTTTTTAGGACTCCGTCGCTCAAGAAAACAAAATGCTGCAAGGGTCAGCGGGCTCATTGTGAAATGTGAACTAACATAAAGAAAAAAAAACATTATTTTTCTTTAAAATTACGAGAATGGGAATGCCCACCTGTACCCATTTCAAAGTTACGTAAATCTTTTATAGGCAACTGTCGGTCTCTGGTTCGCAGAGGTGAATTGATTTTCTTACTCGTACATACATACCTATCCCTGGGAAGGCCAAAGTTATGATTGTTGTATCAATTTTCCTTAATTAGCATTTGAAAATGTTTGTTTTTCCAGTACCATTGGGAAATAGGAATAAATAAGTGATTTACTGAAATTATCATGATTTATTTTAATTACCACGCGCACGATACAACAAAAGTCGATTGGTAGTATCCGTCAGGGCCGATCGCGTTTCTCTGCGACAGATGAATTTCTTTGAGCTCCATTACACCGAAGTCGTAATCGGCGAACTTCTCAAGGATCTCCGATCCGTCGAATGACTCTCTCGCGTGACTCTTAGAAGCTCTGACGTCTTGCCTGGAAGGTTCTCGACTCCTGTATTTGGAGTTGAGAAGCGTCACGTGCATTTTGACGTTATCACGGTCTTCGTTCTTCATTAATCCTACAAAGAATATGAATATCGTTTTAGAATTTGGCCAGTAGTAATATCAATGGCGGTTTAAAGATCCGAGTCGCCCATAGTCGATAGGGTACTTATGTATTATTTATATAGCGAGCGCTATCGCGTTTAGGGCGCTGTCAAGACCTAAATTGACTTTATTTAGCGTATGTCCTTTCACGGGACCCCAACTATCTTCATGACAAAATTTATACAAATCGGTCCAGCGGTTGAGGCGTAAAGAGGTAACAGACAGACAGAGTTACTTTCGCATTTATAATATTAGTATGGATATGGATTCACTAAACACTTAAAAACTTCCTATTTCGTAAAAAGGATTTCATGAAATCGGTTCTATGAAAAAAAAAATTGTTCATGCAATGTGGAATCTTCATTTTTCTGATTTTCTACGTATATCGCCCACATGCCGCGGTCGTGCTTCTCGATCCCTCCAATGCATACAGACATTTTCCGCTCAGACAGTTGCCTGCCTCGATTGCTCAAGGTCATTAGCTCTTGTCAGCGTTTAAATCGAGATCGATTTTTTCCATCGTTTGAAATCAGTACCCCCATTTGCCCCGTTCAGATCCAGGCTGGAATTTAATATAAATTCGGGTAGCCACAAAGCGGGTATTTAATACTCTGTGCATTGCATGTGTAACGTAACCTACAAGATACAGGCTTTGCCTAGTTTGGGAGTTTACAAACCTGTACTTAATTTCTGTCCTATATACGCACATTTCTCAATAAGAAAAATTATATGTACCTATGTAATATTAGTGATAGATAATTATCAAAACTCCATGGTCTCCAAGACCCAGGCCTTGCCTATTTTGGAGACGAGAACTTATAAGTATAATTAAGCTAACTTAAGTATAAATTCCAAACTGTATTTTTTTTTGTGTGCAATAATAAACTTTTATTATTTAAAAAAAAAACCTCGGCCGACGCGGCGAGCCGTAAAATAAGAAGAGTCGAGTCAGACACATGAATAGGACCTCGCTTTTCGGACCCTTTGAAATGGTCTCGACGAGCGGCCCTACAAAGCTCTGCAAAATTTGTACGACATCTCATCGAGGAATGAGATGGTATAACAATGGACGGACAATAGGTCGTTTCGACTCCCTTTTTTGCCGATAGAGCGCCCTAGTATTTACGGAATATATATTCCTCATCATCATCATCGTCATCGCCACCGCCACCGTCATCGTCATCGTCATCGTCATCGTCATCGTCATCATCGTCATCATCATCATCATCGTCATCGTCATCGTCATCGTCATCATCATTGTCATCATCATCATCATCATCATCATCATCATCATCATCATCATCATCATCATTTCAGCCGAAAGACGTCCACTGCTGGACATAGGCCTCCCCCAAGGCTCGCCACTCAGACCGGTCCTGTGCTACTTGCTAATATATTCCGTAAATATTAAGTATGTATAACCAGCGCATTTACAAAATATCTTACCTTCTTTGCAAAAGAATTCAACAATTCCATCCACTAAATTTTGAAGTACTCCAGAAGCGGATCCGCATTCTTCGACGTTGGCATATAGTACGTTTATATCTTTCGGGTCATCATTCATGTATGACAAACTCCTCATTCTAATTTTTAGAGGCATGTATCCTTCCAGAATTGGCCTAAAATTTAATCATTGTAATAATATCAATACATAATTACAAGTTATAATATGGCTTCTGGACTAGGTCGACTAGTGACTTAAAGCAGAGGTCGGTAACCCGCAGCCCGCCAGCTCTCCACAAGAGGCCCGAAGCCATGATTGAACTTTGAAAAAAAAAACGGATATACCGTTTGAAAATCCCTGTCTAGTGACTGTATGATAACCGCAAACGGGTCAGACAGATCTATGAATCCAAGGCCCATATTAACTATTTTCAACATTTTTAAATTAACGACCCCACTTTTCTTTATTTGGTCGTATTGTGGCCCAGTGGCCGAAAATGTTGCCGACCCCTTACTTAAAACATGAATAAATACCACAACATAACATCAAAATTATAAAGGTAAAGCCTACTATGACACACTAAACATGATCCTTGTCTATGATGGACTACGAATGATGGATGATATTCAGTGCATGTAGTACAGTCATACCCAAGTAACACTAAGAGTTAATTTTGAGTGCTATAAGGGTGGTATTATGGCGGTCACTAACTCTAACAGTGTTAGAAGAGCGCTAGAATAGGTGGTATATCGGCGCTATAAGCCGATATAGCACCGATATAGCGCCATTTTGGCATAGCTTTTTAGCGCCTTAAGTGCTATAATAGCGCTATAACAGTGTTAGTGGCCACTATCATGCGCTACAATGGCGCTACAAAAGCGGTCACTAACTCTTAAAGTGCTACACTACAATAGCAACCAATAACACTTAAAGCGCTACAAAAGCGGTCACTAACTCTTAAAGTGCTACAACGGCGCTACAATAGCAACCACTAACACTTAAAGCGATACAATACTCCATAATTAAAGCTTAAAGTGGCAGAGTTGCGGTACTATCGCTCTTAGTGCTAGAGTGGAGCTACAATAGCTACTACTAACACTTAAAGCTCTACAACGGCGCTACAACAGCGATTACTAGCTCTGAAAGCGATACAATACTCCAAAATGAACGGCTTAAACTCTTAAAGTGGCGATATATACATAAGGTTATATCGAAGAATATTTTAGTTTAACAGCTTATAGTTTTGTTGCATTTGTAAACTGTCTTGTGATAACTTAATGGCTGAAAGTGAAGTTAAATTAAGGTACTTTACATTTCGTGAGTGAGCTTGTGATTCCACAGGAAATCAATTGCGCAGGTAAGTTTACTGTGAAAGACTATACATATTATTATCAAATTCTGAAAGGGCTTTCATTTTAGTGGCTTTTTGCAGAATCATAACAAATGTATTGATGTAGAGCATTGTTACAAATTTGTAAATATCCGATAAAAATAAGTTTAATGATTCATTTTCTTTATAAAAGAAAATCGGCATTCCGTGTCTATGCTATATACTTAAACATTTAACAATTATATAGGTAATTTGTAATGTTTTGTGTGTAATGTAGATTATTTTATTTATTTATTACTTCAATGAAATGGCGGACCTGTATGGGCCGACAAATGAGTGGCTTTTAACTCCTATACCTGCACAAAGGCACTATAACTCACTCATGGCTCTACAACAGTTCCAGAAATCTCTCTTGTAGCACCGAAAGTGATATAATTGAGTTTTATATCACTTTAAGCGCTATAGATGTATTTTTAACTTCAAAAGAGTTCGCTAGCACTCTTCTACAACTAAAGCTCTTCTATAGAGCTTAGGGTGGTAATAATCACTATAGCCTGTAAGGCAGCAGGCTTCAGCTGTATAATAGCGATAACAGACGCTCTTCTATCGCTGTTATAGACCTGATGGCGTTAGGAGACACCACTATAGCACTGTTAGGGTTAAAAGCACGAAATTATATCCTTTATAGAACTTAAAGAGTTATATCATGCTAAAAGGGATAGCACTAACTGCGTAACCTGCACAAGAGTGATTGTAGTCGCTGTTATACGAATTTAAGCTTATTATAACTCCCTTATAGACCCTTTTTACGCTCTTTAGTGGTAGTAGACTCTATTAAGCTTTTTGTATCGCTGTAACAGTTAAAGGTAGCTGTTGTAGCACCCTTGTAGCCCTTAAGGCTATAAAATAAGCTCTATATGTCGCTAATGTGTTACTTGGGTATGTACTGGCGGTGTCCCACATTAAGGCTACAATTGCTTGCACAAGTCTCTTGCTCAAAGGCGGACGGGTAGATGAAAAAAAAAACGAATTAGACCGCTTAATAATCCCTGGCCGAAAAGGTTGCCGACCACTCACTTAAAACATGAATAAATACCACACCACAACATCAAAATTATAAAGGTAAAGCCTACTATGACAAACTAAACATGATCCTTGTCTACTACTACTACTACTACTACAACCTATTTCCGTCCCACTGCTGGGCACAGGCCTCCCCTCATCATGAGAGGGTTTGGGCTATAGTCCCTACGCGGGCCCAGTGCGGATTGGGGACTTCACGCACATCTTTGAATTACTTCGCAGATGCGTGCAGGTTTCCTCACGATGCTTTCCTTCACCGAAAAACTCATGGTGAATTCAAATTGAATTTCACACGTAAGTAAACTTAGAGGTGCGAGCCGGAATCGAACCCGCGACCCTCGGCATGAGAGGCGGTAGGTCGAACCACTAGGCCACGACGGCTTTTGATCCTTGTCTATGGACTACGAATGATGGATGATATTCAGTGCATGTAGTACAGTCATATGTACTGGCGGTGTCCCACATTGACTCTCGATGCACAATACAAGCGAAATATTTTGTACGAGGTCGAACGCTAATACATGTGACTGTACCTATGGTGATATAAGGTGGCTATTATAGCTATGGGGCTATTGCATCTTCTTGACACAGGTGTAACTGCCAGAAGATTTATAACCATAAAATTATCTGTGTCACGGTGTACTACTACCACTACGCCTATTTGCGTCCCACTGCTGGGCACAGGCCTCCCCTCATCCTCATCATCATTCAGGGTGTCACAGTCTAGCTAGAAGAATATAATACAGGAAAACAGACATCTACTCGTACTAGAAGATTCGTTTCGCAACTACAATAAAGAAGATGCAATAGCCCCATAGCTATAGGCATCGGCACGAATATTTAGCGGTAGCCTTCGATGCGCAGAAGTCGAAAATAAGGTCTCATTGGCAGGGGCGCGGGACGCAGCGAGCGCTATGCTGTGCGCACACGCTTATTGGCCTTCTTATTCGCTCACCGCTCAAGATCCGGGGGCCACCTTTTGCCGATATGATTTATGGAGTGTTTTTGATGCAGTGTCTTTCCATCTTCACTATTAAGTCACTTACATTATAATCTTCTCTTTTGCTTCTGTGAGGAGCTTAGAAGCCAACACCCTCTCCTCATTGTCCATCAAACACATGACTCCACTGGTTATATGAAGCTTACTGGGGCTGATAAAAATAGATTCATCTAGGCCACAACCCGAACATTCTTGAAGAACCCTTTCCTTTAATATTAAAATAACACTATATTACCTGGGTGACCCGAAAAAGGTAGTTATGTAATGTAAGTGAACTTTTTAAAAGACTGTAATAAACTAGCCGTTGCCCGCGACTTCATCCCGCGTACACTTATAATTTGTGTGGGTAATTAGCCAATTATAATATATATGTATTACCTATACTTATGATATACTATATATTACAATACCGATTATACATATGATAGTTACCCGATTATACTATACATTAGATAGTTCTATTGAAAAACTGGTTTGACCCAGAGAAAACCCCTTCCCATGGAAATATCAGGATAAAAAATTTCCTATGTGGGTATAAAATAGGAAATTTTTTATCCTGATATTTAGGGCCTCAAAAAACTATCTACATCCATAACAAATTTCAGAAAATCCAGACTAGGTCCAGCCATTTCAAAGAGAAGGAAGGAGAAAGAAACAGACACACTTTTATATGTATAATATTGGTATGGATTTATTTATTAACTGGCTTCTGCTCGTGACTTCTTCTGCGTGTGATTCGGTTATAGCGTTCCCGCGGGAAATATGCTTTTGCCCGTGAGTTTGACCCGTATCAAATTAAAATTTAAGCCAGATTTTGTGGGAAACCGACTAGTGGTTCTTGAGTTAAGTACACCCGGAAATACATACAAAGAAAGTGTCATGTGACTTATACAGACTTATATGAGTTTTTAATGGGAAACAACCTAATTGTTTTATGAAGTTGATCAAAGCGGCAGAATATGTATACAGACAGAGTGACTCTATTATTATGTCAATAGAGTTGCTGCATCGTATAAGGACATATTTTGGGAATTTGGCCGGATGCAAATCTTTGCCTTTGACTGTATGTGCTGGTAGAATGGCAGTGAGTCATTTTGGAAAACATCAACTCCAGCAATAAAAACAGTAACAAGAAAAAAATAATCTCGATAGACAATATTAAAACATACCTGAAAGTGTGTGAACCTACTCATAATATCTGGACTATTCATAGGTATTGAGATGAAATGGGTAGGCCTTTGCTTCATTCTTGAAGACATGACTATCATGTTTATTCTCCTCTTTGCTGCTTTTACATTCTAAAAGTAACACAGATATTTTACCGTGGACATTTCTAAAAAAGTGCATTTTTATAATACCTGTATTATAGTCAACTTACGGAAACACTATGTCCAAATATAGTGATATCGCCTTGCTGTCCATGTTTAGGGATCTTAATTTCAGTTTTAGTGTCATGTTCTATTCTACTTTTTGTGTACCCTTTCTTACCTATTATTGCTCCAATATAATGTCTGTAAAGGTTAAGTGGTATTAAAACTAGAAACATTCAATATTATGTAGTTAGAATGTCTGATAAACAAAAACTTAAAATGAAAATTTTGTAATAGAACCTGAGCGACCGATTTTTGCTTGGGTGAACATGAAAATAGTTAAAAATGAGTTTTCCCTAGCTAGATCGATTTTCCCTCCTTTAAAATTCTGCATTGCTAATTTTTGTCATAATCCTTAAAGCCGTTTCTGAGATAGTCGGAATAAATATTATACAAGATTAGCGCAAGTTTAAAAAGTACACGATGTATTTTCAATAGATGTAGCTAGGTACATACTTGGAAACATGTAAGCTGGTGCTGTATCTGGAATCACCCAGGGCCGTCACTTCAGTGCCATCATCATCATCGTCATCCACAAAGTCATCATTATAAATTGTTTCTGAAAATATAAATCATTGGACATGGAAGTAAGGCACATACTCACTCACATCGTGAAGAGAACATCTTGCAAACTATAAGCTGAAATAACTAGGTACTAAATTATATGTAAAATGAAATATAGCGTTATTAGGAAATATGTGATCAATACATAGAGAGAAGTATATTCAACACTAACTCATCCAAATTGTCTTTGGTCTTTTGGTCTACCAAATTGATATTTCACATCAACACATACTAAACAATTTTTTATTGATTTTTCTTGATTGACAAACAAGCACACAGGCCATGTGATGGCAAGTGGTCGCTGTGGTCCATAGACTCGTTATTAGCAATTATAAGATTATCGAAACACAACAGAGCGAGCATTGCATTTGGTTGGTGTATTGCCCAACTTGAAAAATGAATTTTAAAAAATAAGCTAAAATATACCATCTGCAAGACTAGCCAGTAAAAATATTCTTTAAACTGATATGGTTTAACGTTTTATACCATTTTCATACAAATCGTGTTCCTGAAAAGTGTTCATTTCAGTAGAAGGATCGGTGTTCCTGTAACATCTTCCTTCAATCCAAAGTAGGTCTGGTTTGAGGATATTAGATGCCATTGTAATATGTGAAGTGTTTATAATAAATTGGTTTTTGGCACCAATATATGAAAACTTAACAATAAGAAATACTTCGTTAAAATTGAAATTCTTATTAAATATCGCGTCGATATATTATTGGTATTATTCTTGTATTATTTGGCAACTGTCAATTCTTGTATTATTTGGCAACTGTCAATGTCAGAAAATAAGGCCAATGGATTCGAACCGGTTATCAAAAACAAACGTTAGTTAAACGCGTCGAGGTAATAGTACATCTGGAACAAGTAGCGTCAATTTTTGTTAAACAATAACAATTCACCTTAAAATAATGTGAGCTCGGTCGATTTTTTTCGTGCACAATTGAAAACGTGCCCAAATTAAATAAACAGAGGTAAAAAGCTTTTTACGCCCTCACCACCGCACACCTGCCCAAAAATTTCTAGTTCCAGTTATTAGTTATACTACTTCCATGGTTAAACGATCTATCTTGGAATGCTGATGTGAAATGGAAATTTTCCGTTTCGATTTCAGTTGGGCCTTGAGTTGGGCTGATAGATATTCGTACTGGACGTAGCCCGCGACTTCGTCCCCCGTAGGCTTAGAATTTGCATACCCAATGCGATGATAGTATAGTACAATATAGACGGTTAAAAAGTATCCAGATATCGCAGTAGGGATAGATGGAATAGGCGATTTTTTATGCAAAAAATATTAAATCATGCACCTAAAGGTTAAGTATCCGAGACCTATTCTTCTTTGGCAACTAGATGTGAAACAGGAATATAATTTCTTTTTAGGCAACTAGTTGCGTAACAAGAATGTTAATTCTTTTTCGACAACTGGTTGCGAAACTTGGTTGCCAAAACGGCCGGAGGCGCAGAATCACCCAAACCAAAAGGCAAATGCACTGATGAGAAACCCAGTCAACTTTAAACGCCTGAAAAGAAGAGCACCCCAGGATTTTATCCACTGAGAACCACAAATAAGGAAAACATAATTTCCAGGATAACATGGTGTAATCCCTGGCATATGAAATAATAATAAATTAATCATGGATATCACCTATTGCTGAATGTCACACTGACTGAGACAGATAGCATTAAAACCAAGAAAAAAAGATTACTAATATACTATATACTAAACTATAATAACTAACATAGGGATTTTTATCCCAACATTTCCATGGGAAAGGGTTTTCTATTGGTCAAACCAATTTTATCAATACAACTCGGGTAAGCAAATTTATTAGTCTACATCGGATGGTGTCATGGGCAATGCCTAGTAATTCTATAAACTACCTACATAACATACCTGGCCAGTTCTTATGAGTTACATTTCTATGAAGAGATGTATCATTCTTGTTGTGATAAGAGTGATCTGTGTTAACACTCTTTACCAGTGCCCTCCTTGAGTTCTCATCTTACTTGCTGCTATGGACATCATCAGATTTGTGAGTACTGTGTATGTTAGTCACTAAATAACAGGAGGTTATTTAGTGAGTATCTCTCTTTCTCTTTTACATATGATGGTGTGTTAAGCCAGGCTTGAGAACCACCTAAAGATTGTATTAAAGGTGTAAGATCTTCCCTGCCAAATAGGTATATTCTGCACATATTACTCAGGCTTGTTTTCAAGTTAATATTGTTGACTTCATTGAGTAGTCTATTGCGATGGATTTCAATAGCTTCTGTCCTTTTCCCACATAATATTTGCATTATAAGATCATAGTTCTTATTCATTGGTGAGTCTGGACCGAAAAATTTAGTTATTTTGTCATAAAGAGAATTAGGATTAAGTTCCTTTTCATTGGCTGATGCCCAATTAACTAAATTCTGAAGACCTTCTTTCAACAATTCTTTCTGATGCAAAACTGCATTTGAGATGCCTGCCAAAACTCTTTTAGTGGAAGCTAAATAGTCTTTACCCTTACTAAAATGCATTAACTCTTCGTTTATTTTGAGTTCCACAAATCCTGGAGTAGCTAGAACCGAATTCAGAGAAGTTTTATAACGTACACCTTACATGCTGGCGTGCTGAATTTCTGTATTTTGTTTAGCTGTTACTTTTAACTTCGGTCGTGAACTCGCCGACGTCGACCTCCAACGACCTCCGCGGAGGTGGGGTCAAAAAAGTATCAGAATCGGAGTCAGTGAGGTGATTTTGTTTATTTATTTAATTTTAGACAGGCAGCAATTCGCTGATGCGTCTAAATCATATTTTCACTGTTAGAGTTCATGTTAGTAAGAGAGTTTATCTAGTCTGTTTTTGATCTGGTTTACACTTGTAGAGTTCACTGTGTCGGCGGGATGTTGGTGTTGGATCTTGTAATAGTTGTAATAGCCAGTTTGTCACTTGTTTCATTGAGATTTATTAGCCATTTGAGACACCAGTTGCGAATTGTTGATAGGTGGCTCTCCAGTTTGTCATGATCATGATCTTGTATTTTGTTCACAAATAGTTTAGAGTCGTCAGCAAAAAAACTGTAGTTGGACTTTATAATGGCTTGTAGATCAGTGATGAAGATATTGCGTTGGCTGCGTCACCTTCACTTGTTACTGTTTTATCGCCATCTTTCAGAATGCGGAGAACGGGCACTTTAGAGCATAGCTGTTTTCTGATGTAGGAATAGAAGGATTTATTGCCTAATTCAGTTATATGAGTTTCGTACTTCGTCCTAGCCAGCCTTGTCGTACTCAGCAGTGCGTTGTTAATTTTCCTGTATTGGCGGTAGTCCTGTTCATCACCTGTAAGTATGTATTTGTCCCATTTGCATCTTTTTTCAGCTATCATTTTTTGTATACTTTTGTCAGTGGCGGATACATATGGGGGGCGCGGGGGGCGCGCCCCCCCCCCCCCCATGCGTGTCCCACACCGCCCGCCGCGAGTTGCAGGCCTCCCAGCACTCAATTGCACAGCCTTGCTCAATTGTGAAAAGTGGAGGACCATTATGTATGCGCCCCCCCCTTGACTTTTTTCTGTATCCGCCACTGACTTTTGTCAATCCATGGTTTGAGAGTGGGCTTCGCCGGAGGTTTGCTGAAGGGTGTATGGTCATCTGTGACTGAAATAATTGTACTTTCGAACATATCCCATTTGTCGTTAACGTCGGCCTGGTCAAGTACTTGCTGTTCGAAATCATTGGTAGACAGGACCCGGTCGATTGTTTCCGTATCTGATTTATAGTAGTTTTTCCTCTGTGTTTTAACATTTGTGTTGCAATTTTTATTTTCAAATTGTGCTGAAATTAGTAAAAAGATGTGATCTGATTTACCCACTGGGGGTTGGTGCTCGACATTTCGTGATGCAAATTCAAAATGCCTTCGTGCTCAATAAAACAGAGCTCTGCGCGGAAAACGAAAAATCAACCGACATTGAGTGTTCATTTCATAGGTTAGTTAGTACCTAACAGTTCTTCGTTGAAAATGTTATCAAATCTCGTTATTTCGGTTTGTATAGACATTTATTTTTCATGTATTTATGCTTCTTTGCTGGCATATATATGTAGTTCCCTATTAATTGCTTTATTTCCTCGTTTTAAATTATTATTATTTGTAAACACAATCGATAGTGATGTGCACAAATCGATAATAGGTATCGATGTAATAATCAGATGATTGTTAATTTTTTACAGTTTTCCGAGAAGTTAAGTTTTGCGTCGAAAGTGGCTGGAAGCGATTGGGACTGATAACTTAAATGCTTGGCACAAGGAACTGTTTATATGTTCGTTGCAAAAATATTAAAAGATTCCTTCATAATTTCGTTTTTTATTTTCTAAAAACTGTCAGTGTTACCCTTGTAAGACACGATGATTAAACAAAATTCTCTTAAACTCATTATGATTTATTTAAAACTAGCTTCTGCCCGTGACTTTGCCCGCGTCGAATTCGGTTATCGCGTTTCCGCGTGAACCACACGTTTTTCCGGAATGAAAAGTACCCTGTCCTTTCCCGGGACTCCAACTACCTCCATACCAAATCGGTCCAGCAGTTGAAGCGTGAAGAGGTAACAGACAGACAGAGCTACTTTCGCATTTATAATATTTATATGTATTACTAGCTAATTCTTTAATAGCATTCCTGCGGGACCTGCATTATTCCGGGATAAAAAGTAGCTTATATGTTGACCAGGGTTATAAATTACCCGCATATCAAATTTTATTGCAATCCGATCAGTAGTTTTCGAGTTAAATCCGGACATACATACACACATACATACCGATTTTTTTTCTAAAAATCGTTATTTAGTGTTCAGTTCGTTTATATGTATAGTCCTCTCGACTCGATAGTTTCTTTAAATTTTCAAGTTACAGACGCGACTTCTTCTACAGACTTATTATTAGTATAGATTAATAACTAATAATATGAATTCTCTGACATTACTTAATTAATCGATATCGATATTTTTAATCTTGGTGAAAGCAACCCTAGATACGTCGAGTTTGCCATCTTGTGTTCCAGATGTAGGCATGCACGCATATTTCGTAGGTATGTCGCGTCCATAGGTATATGTCTATGGCATTTGCGCGCGAAAAGCGCTCTGACAACCACAGATTAGTTAGTTATGTTAGTGACAATCTTTTTTTTAATTTATTTATGCAAGGATCTGTATGCATATAATCGCGATTTGGAACGCAGCCAGAGTACTTCAATCGCGATATTGAAAGGTTCAGGGTTCATATTTATAGAGTCAATAATTAGATTTTTCGTATATAATATCACATGTTTGCTGAATATGTTCATGAGAAGTAAAGAATAGTTCATGCATGCATCAAAATGGCAAATAAATATAGCGACGTAATACTTAAAACTAAAAATGTAAAAATGTTTGGTTGAAATGAAATCTGAAAATGATATTGGTTTACATGAGATAGAGATATCGTTATTTTACTATAACTGTAATCAACAACTGTCTAATTTACATTACCTACACGCACATTTATATAAATACTACCAAACTAACCAAGCCTAAGTGATAAGATAAGATGGACATACAGCGAGGTCTAATTGAATCGAGTGCTCTTCCTCTCAAATAATTTGACTTTGTACCCATTCTATTTTTGTACATTATTTATTTCAAATAAATGAGTGCTAATACAACATACTTATAATCGAAAGAAATCACAGACATAATGTATCACAATTCGGATTATCAGTACACAGTTATTCAAAACAGGGAATATGGTAAGTTAACATTCAAGTGAGTTCTAATTGACCCAGTGAACTTCGTTCGTATCACCCACATCCCACATCACCACGCCACGGATTCCCATACAAAGATATTTTTTCTTTTTCCAACTGCTGTTTTAGTTTACCCATTTACCCCCATTGTTTTTCTTTCTAAAAACTTCCCTGAATTAAAGAGAATGAAACAAAAAAAGAATCAGCCCAATCGGTCCAGCAGACTGAGGGTTCCGTAGCTGCCGTAAATATTTCAAAATTATACCTATCTCAAAAACTACGCGACTGATTTTGTTCAAACTAATCACGAGCTGACCCGGTGAACTTCGTACCGCCCCCGTTTTGCAGGATCCGATAGTTAGTAGATCCAGAGATCCGACAAAACTTGACACCGTGTAAACGGCGTGTAACCACAGGCTGTACAGCCAGTCATGTGTGACGTGAGCTGTCAATTGCCGAAGATGGTGGAAGCGAATTATAAAATCATATTTCAAATCATCATGTTTTTTTTGCGTGCATTATTTTAATTTTTTAATGGTTATTATCCTATTCGGGACGTAGACAAATCCAAGAAAACAAAGATCATCGAAATCGGTTTAGCCGTTCACGAGTTATAAGTGGTGTAACTAACGCGACTTGGTGTTATGTATATAGATATTTATTTATTTATACAATGCAACCATATACATTATTTATAGATAGATTAATTATGTATTTTCAAAAATCTATCCAATGATACCCCACACGGGGTTCCGTTTGCATGCCATTTCGCTACGGAACCTTAAAAAGGTCTATCATGACATGTCATTAGATGCGTTCCGAATCGTGCTCACAGCACTCACGGAAACTAGCATCCTTTTTCCTCTTGGGAGTCGACTTTCAAGAGGAAAAAGGATGAAAGGTGCTGTGAGCGTTCTGAGCGCAATTCGGAACGGAGTTATTGTCAAGTCAAGCAGTGGAAACTTCAAACTTCGTTCGATCATTCGTACGTCGTGTGCTACTGGGCTGTAATGCATTGATCTTGTTGTTTGAAACGTTACGTTTAGTGAAAAAATGTTTGTAAACACACTCGATGGTGATTTGATGTGGTGCCTATATTAAGTGATGATCAATCTCAATTAACATCTTGGATAAAATGCCCTATTGACACAAAACATACTTAATATTGTCTCTTGCAAGGTGAAGGAGATACCCGCAGATTTTGTAAGTTTTCTCCAAAATAAATGGCTTTATTGTAAAACAAGCTTGGTATTTCTAGATGGGAGAAAAGCCTCCTTCACGAAGAAGTTAACATTGAGTGACAAATATATTATTATGGTACCTAAAATGACTTTATACTGTATTTAAATAGCTGGACATTTTGTTTCAATTTTGATTTCGGAGACTACGACATATCATGCGGTTTTAGTGATAATTTTTGATTTCAAGGTTTTGGTGTGTAAAATTTGTTAACTCCCCAAAGCTGGGGCGGGCCGCCAGTTGTAAATATGAATGTTCTGTCTGCCTGGGTCAAATTCGTTTATCGCGCGGGAACTATGCTTTTTTTTGGGATAAAAAGTAGCCTATGTCGTTTTCTAGAACTCCCAACTATCTCCATATCAAATTTCATCTAAATTGGTCCAGTGGTTTAAGCATGACACATGGTTACAGACAGACGGAGTTACTTTTGCGTTTATAATATTAGTATGGAGTATGGATTTAGGATAGTAAAACGGATTAAAATAAAGTGATGTGTAATGATGATTTTTCTTTATTTTCCAGGTGGTGGAAGTAAAATGCATGGATCTTGTAGAGTTGTAACATTTTGCTTTTTGACAACAGTGTTGCCCACAATACTGATAATCATACCACTTTACTTGAGAAATATGAGATATGCAGATGTAATGTACAGGATATCTGATTCAGATGTCATCCAAATCCACAAAGGGCAGTCATCAGTTTTTTGTGAATCACATTATCTGCGGATGAACACAACCTTCAATGCATTCCAAATGAGTGGTAAACCCCAACTATCCCAAGATAAGAAGAAACATATAAGATTGAAAAAATCATTGACTCTGCCAGATGACACATTAGAATACTGGGGATTCTATCTATTTAAAGGTGCTTCTGTTGAACTTAAAGCATGCTCTAGATACATTGGGTCAAAAATTTTAGTTGTAAAGGGTGACAGAAATCTCAAGACGTGTGGTATTCTAGAAGAGAATAAATATAAAAAAGATCCTCCTCTAATTGATAAACAAGAGCATGTTATTGTTACATTAGAAAATCCCGGTGAGAAGAAACACATTGTTGGGGCTGATAAGATCCCAATTGCCTTAAAAGCTAAAGAATACCATAAGGAAAATACTATGATTAAGATTGAAGATGCTCCAAATAAAAATGATGCCATACATAAAACTGATGTCACTGAAAATCATATTTCAAGTAATTTACGCAGAAAGAGAAACACCAAGTACACTCCAGTTCATCAGCCTAATACTGTCCTTGATGCCGGAATACATCACGGAGGCAACGCATTTAACGACACAGATGTGGTAAAAGGTGACTCTGTGTCTAGTTTTGAAATAAGTCTTCATGAATGCTATAATAATGATTATGTTATAAATGAGCCATTCCCATATTCCATATTGTGTAATAGTACAAAATATTTAGAAAAAACCACTACACTTAAAGTTACTCATGATATTTTAGTAGATGGTTACTATTATTATATATTTTACAGCGACAATGATATTGTGAGAAACAACATCCATGTGATTTTTGATATTTATAAGCCAATATTTCAGTACAGTAATATGTCCGAGTCCAAAGTGTGTATTAATAAAACAGAATGTTTATTTGATATAGATTTTTTTAGTGATGAGTTGGTTATTGTGGAAGTGCCTACAAAGGATGGGCTCTCAAATGATGATGATTCATCTATTTTAACATCTGTATGCCATCCTAGAATGTCAGTTTACATATTTTTCCCAGTGACAGTTTTATTGTTAATACTTCTATTTGCGTTTTTATGATATATGTGCTATGTGTTTATATATTTTTTGTTAGTTAAAACGAACATTTCCAAAAATGTGATATTAGTTTATTAAATTTATACAATGTTTATTTACGTACAATGTGATAACTAGCAGACTTCAAATTTTAGGTAATTGTTGGTAGTAGCTACGTACCTAAATAATTGTTAAATATTATGCACTAGTCTGTGTAAAAATGCTTGATGATTAGATTATACCTAAGTAATTGATGTAAAATCTAAATGTATGTGTAAAAATAAGTTGGTTCTCAGAGTTAAATTGACAAAGTATAAAACTGAAACTTACTTTTAATTTATCTAAGTACTGTAAACCTGAATAGTAAATTGTGTTATATGTACATAAGTAATATACTTTATTGACATTGTTTATTTTATGGAAAAAATATTATTAAAATGTTAAACAAAAGGAAGGCCTTGTTTTACTAATTAATACACTCTATTTTTTGCTCGATTACTCCCTGGGGATAAGACACGGTCGGGCGGCAGGGAGCATGTAAAATTGATGACGTCATACACCACAGCTTAAGCCCATCACACACGGACCGATAATACATTTAATACAAGCCAAAATATGCGGAAATATATTTAACAGTATCGCTAAGCACCACACACGGCGAAAGATGCCTTAATTTTTACCCGACTGCGCACCGCAAAGGAGGGTTATGTGTTTACCTGTCTATGTATGTATGTATGTATGTATGTATGTTTGTTCCTTTGTGGCACACTAGAGATCAAACGCGTGGGTCGATTTTAATGAATCATACGTCAATCGATTCGTATGAACCGCGCGAGTGTCACTGAAGATATGAAATTAATCAAAATTCAAAATGGCGGCCACCAGACGCCATATTGTACAAAATAAAAAAATAAAAGTCAACCAACTATGGCATGTGAGGTATCGTTGAATAGGTATTTAAAAATCATTATTAGGTTTCTTTGACCATTTTTCAGACAAAAGAACCGTTTATGATTTATAACGATTCAAAGTTCCTTTACTAACTACGTAAAGTAGGTACCTATCCACCCAGTAGTAAATCCGTTCGAATTAGCAACACAGGAAATAATCTAGACCAACGAGTCTTCAAGCAGGTCATGACGACTATAAAATACTTAATAATAATGTTTTTCATAAATCTCAAACTTCAATCAAGTACGTACGCATGTGCAATGTAGTGTACCAGTAGCGTCATCTATCCGTTGACTTGAAGACTTTTAGTTTCGTTATTACATTTAAAGTGTCAATAGTGTGTGTGATACAGTGAAATATAACCTAATTGATTATAGGTACCAATTAGGTACACTAGTCAGTACTCAGCGCTCGTAAATAAATAAAATAGCTACCTAATACTCTTATGTAGTACCAGTAGCGCCATCTATCGGTTGACTTGAAGAATTTTAATAGGTTCAGGCTTATGTAGCGTTTTGAGCCGGGTTAGGTCTCTAGAGGGATTAATAATCAGTAATTTAGATCATCGCAAGCTACTTAATAATCCCCACGATAGCAACTCTCTCCATGAAATGACAAGATTGCGGAATTTACGGTCTTTTAATCCCTAACTAAAAATAATAAAATAAAAAAGTTAATTAAAAAAAAACAAAAAACCCGACTGCGTAAAAACTAAAAAGAAAAAAACAAGACTACTTAGTTCAGTAGTAGCTAGGATTATGTTAAGTAATTGATTGCTATTGAGGAATCTAAAGATGCCTACAGTCGGGACCCATTTAAAATCTAGGTTAAAATGTTACAAATAATGGGTCCCGATAGTAGGCATCTTTAGATTCCTCAATAGCAATCAATTACTTAACATAATCCTAGCTACTACTGAACTAAGTAGTCTTGTTTTTTTCTTTTTAGTTTTTACGCAATCGGGTTTTTTGTTTTTTTTAATTAACTTTTTTATTGTTATCATGGCCGCGGAATACACGGGTGGGCAATATACGGGTGTTTTAAAAGTGAATCATTGATGGATAATAAGCAGTGGCGTGCACTCCATACAGACAAAAAGACACTGTCTACCCTACCTCAACGTTATCTAATTTGCTTTATTATGATACCTAATAGCTTCATCTACATATAAAATATCAGTGCATTACGCATTAACTTAAATTCTTAAATCACAAAACAGCTTCATCTATCGGGTCATCATCGTATCCTTTGTACTGTTCTGTACTCGATAATTACATCCGAAGACAGTCGCAATTTCAATACTAGTGCGCGTTCAACGAGAAAGACGGACACTATTCTGTCTTCCGTCCGGAAACGTTCAAAGCGTACATCATCATATTGGCAGTGTGCACGACGACAGCGCCAACTAGCGGGAGGCGTATGAACCAAACGCACGCATCCCGGCGGAGTATAGACATGTTTTTTCGAAGTAATCGCAGCGCATGCCGTGGCAGAAATTGGAACAAACGGAAAGTCGGGAAGGAGCATTTTGTATGTATGGTTGTTTAATATTATTTGTCGTTTTTCCATTTATCTGTTTTGATTATTAAATTATATTTCGGCTGAAATGATGTTGTTTGGTTTGTTCTTTGAAAATATTGATAGTCGTAACCAGGAAAGTTTTTTCACAATGAATATTTTGAAAAAAAACTGCGGTAATTATTTAGTGGGTCTGTGCTGTGCATGTACCTATGAACCATTGAAAATGGTGCTTTTTTAAAACTTTCTTTTATCAAGTTTTAATCGAATAAGGCCGGTGTAGGTACAATCGGCAAGATAATCGAGTTTGAATACGAATTACTAATACTATTCTTGGCCCCCGGGGTGCACTGATTATTCTGCTTCCATTGTTTAGATACATGGATATTTGGATTGATATAAATATACGCCATTATTAATCGAAAAGACGAGAAAATATGCTGAATAGGTATCTATTTGGGAAGTCTAATATTATTTTATATTTTGTTGTCTACCCTGTCTAAAAGCTCTGTGCACGCCACTGATAATAAGAGGATATGAAGCCGTGGTGGCCTAGTGGTTCGACCTACCGCCACTCATGCAGAGGGTCGGGGGTTCGATTCCGGCTCGCACCTCTAAATTTACTTATGTGCGAAATTCAATTTGAATTTACCACTGAGCTCTTCGGTGAAGGAAAACATCGTGAGGAAACCTGCACGCATCTGCGAAATAATTCAAAGATGTGTGTGAAGTCCCCAATCCGCACTGGGCACGCGTGGGGACTATAACCCAACCCTCTCGTGATGAGAGGAGGCCTGTGCCCAGCAGTGGGACGCAAATAGGCTGTAGTAGTAGCAGTAGTAAGAGGATATGGGTTTTGTTCATAGTTCTTCAAAGGACACATGACTTTACTTACACTTTCATCAGGGGGGGCCAGCGTGAGTTATGCACTAATTCCTACTAGCACTTTGAATTGTATGTTTTATAACTATAAACTTACAGTAACCTTTTTTTATTTCAAGATTACATTACACTTTATTTTACTGAATTACCATCAGGTGAACCGACGAGAGCAATTTACATAGCTCTGTCTGCGAATATGATATTATAACTAGAATTACTTACAAAGTGACGTCTAACAAGAACACCCTGTTGGCTGGCAAGATGCCAAAATATACCTATATTAATATGCCGTAATAATAATATATTGTACATCGTACCGGTACATCGAAGTGTTGAAGTGTTTGTACGAAAACGCCACCATGTCCATCCGACTACAGGACCAGACCACTAAGCCTATTCCACTGCAGCGGGGAGTCAGACAAGGAGACGTGATCTCTCCGAAGCTGTTCACCGCTGCATTGGAGGATGCGCCGCCTTCAAGGTGCTGGACTGGAAAGGATGAGGCATCAATGTAAATGGCGAGTACATCAGTCACCTTCGATTTGCCGACGATATAGTAGTTATGGCTGAGACCACGGAAGACCTCAGTGCCATGCTCGTTGACCTCAGCAGAGTTTCCGATCGAGTTGGTCTGAAAATGAACATGGACAAGACGAAGATCATGTCCAACGTCCATGTTGTGCCAACACCGGTGATAATCGGAGGCTCTGCGCTCGAAGTTGTTGACCATTATGTATACCTGGGACAAACAGTCCACTTAGGTAGGTCCAACTTCGAGAAAGAGATCAATCGTCGAATCCGACTCGGCTGGGCAGCGTTCGGGAAGCTTCGCAGTGTCTTTTCGTCCAAATTACCGCAGTGTCTTAAGTCTAAAGTCTTCGACAAGTGTGTGTTTGTTGCCAGTGATGACTTATGGTTTCGAGACGTGGGCGCTTACGATGGGCCTCATAAGAAGGCTCAAGGTCACCCAGAGGGCAATGGAGAGGGCTATGCTCGGGGTTTCTCTGCGTGATAGAATCAGAAATGAGGATATCCGCAGTAGAACTGGGGTCACCGACATAGCCCGAAGAATTGCGAACCTTAAGTGGCAGTGGGCGGGGCACATTGCTCGTAGGACTAATGGCCGATGGGGCCAGAAAGTCATGGAGTGGCGCCCGCGAACCGGTAGACGAGCTGTCGGTAGGCCTCCAACAAGATGGAGTGACGACCTTGTAAAGGTCGCGGGAACGCGGTGGATGCGAGTGGCATAGGACCGGTCTGAGTGGCGCGCCTTGGGGGAGGCCTATGTCCAGCAATGGACCTCTATCGGTTGAAATGATGAATATATTGTAATATGCTTTGCTAAAATATATTTAAGGTATATTATAGGTCCGCCTATGGCATCTGTCAAATAGTATGGAAAATATGTTGTCATGTTTCATAGCTCGTCATCCATATTTAATATTATAAATGCGAAAGTAGCTGCCTGTCTGTCTGTTACCTCTTCTCGTTTCAACCGCTGGACCGATTGAGATTTGGCATAGTTGGGTTCCCGGGAAAGGACATAGGCTACTTTTTATCCCGGAAAAACGCATACATAGTTCCCGCGGGAACGCGATAACCAAATTCCACGCGGGCGGAGTCCCGGGCAGAAGCTAGTATATATTATAGCTCCGTGTGTGATGGGCTTTATACATTCAAGCGCACGTCCGAAAACCGGGTAATCTCCATAACGGAACGGGGTGGCTTGGGGACTCGTCGAAAATGAATATTGTCTTAAATAGGGACGGGGATTCCGTATCGCTGCGCTCAAGCAGATCTTAGTTTCGAATAGAGCCCTAAGTAGATAGATAAGATATATATAAAATACTAGCTGACCCCGCGGACTTCGTACCGCCTTAGAATATTATTTGGGTATGAAAAATAGCTTACGTCTTATTCTCAGACCCACATACACTCCAAATTTCATAAGAATCGGTCGAGCCATTTCGTAGGAGTTTGGTTGCAAACACTGTGACACGAGAATGTTTGTATATTAAAAGATCACGTTTACGTGTTGATTATAATCCATCTCTTTTGTTTACATTCGTAGGCGCTAACGAAAGACGAAATGTGTGACAAGCCTCTGTCAATGTTGTTGCGACGTTTCTTCTCGGCAGTGGTCTGCGGTGCGTTGGTTCATTAGTGACATGATAGTCTCCAGATGTAGGCAATTAGCTGAATAAAGTTTGGAGTATATTTAAATATGAAAGAAGGAATAGGAAACTCATCATTTCAGCCGAAAGGCGTCCACTGCTGAATAAATACGAAAGTATTGTTGTCTGCGCTTTCACGGCTAAACACTGATAAGATTTTGATGAAATTTAGTGAGTTTCATCCCTTTAGTACCTCGGCGATCGAGCTTTGCTCGGGTGAAAACAGCTAAAAAGGAATTTTCCCAGATATGAGACCTAGCTAGATCGATTTTCCATCTCCGTAAGCCCCTATATACCAAATTTCATCGAAATCGTTAAGCGCAGTTTCCGAGAACGCGATTACAAATATAATATACAAATATTGCTCGTTTAATAGGATAGGATTATACTGCGCTGGGAACTTTAGTCCGCAGTTTTACAGGCCACAAGCACCCATTGTTCGTTGGCTTATATATGACTGCATTCATTGTTTGCATTCGGACGGCCGACTGCAAGGATGTCCAACTGAGGCAGTGTAGTTTTAAAAAAATAGTTTTTTTGATAGGCACGCTGGCGCGGGCGGTTAGGTTAGTATGCGTCTCGGTCGGTGGACTTTGTTTATGCGCTGCCGTTTCACAGGAAACCAGGCGCCATCGGCAAATGATTTTCCTTGCACGAGCTCGCCGACTGCGAGATCTCGCAAGGTATTTTGCTACCCTGACTGAAATAAGGAAGATTTCTTGGTTCAAGTCTTTCCGTTGGTAAGGAATCTTACCACAGAGTGCTCACTCCTCTTAGAACTTAGGTAGTGATAGCAGTTAACTTACTTATTGAAGTTACTTTCCATTTTTCAATAGCAATATAGTTTTATCGCATTTGAGGTGGTAAGTTTCCTTGGATTTTTTCTAGTCATATCAAGTTAGCATTATGAATCTGTTAACAGGAACCTTAATCGCCATTTTGGCAAAAGACTTATTATTCAGAAATAAAATTTATTCCAAAAATATAAATAAATCGAAATGAAGGTAAAAACCATGTAGAAAACAAATTTAGTAGAATGCAATAGCATAGGGAATATAGGATACAATAAGGACCCATCAATAGAAATTAATGAAATTATAGAGGAAATTTTGATTTATTATTTCCACATAGTTGTGTCCAAAGTGCGTTTCATAACAGGCTCAGTAGGCAGAACTTCTGGAAAACAAAATGAAGTTTGTGTTTGAGTACAATAAATCATATTAAGGTTCCGATCGGGAATGGAGCGCTACAATTTTCAAGTACATCAATAACAATACAATTACGATATTTCATATATTTATTTATCGTATTACAAAAACAGTTACCATATTATGTACAACTGGAAAAAAAAGTTACAATACATTGTTTCTTTCTTCTAGTACTTTTGTGATTGAAATAGCCTCTCCAGTACCCGATGAGACCCCTCTGCAAGCGGCAGAGGGGCCTGCGCGGAACGGGGGCCATCCGGCCGTGCCGGTCTTACCTCTATATATATTAAACTTATATTGATACGTCTATTATTCTATTATGTTCATTAAATTAACTAAAACGCAAGTAACGGTCCAAATTAAATGAGTTCCAATAAAAATTCGGCACAGCAGTACTTAGGAGGCACCTCCTAATACTCACACCTTATATATATCGCAATAGATTGCAGGACACAAAGTATGAACCGGGGAATAGTGGCAGCTTAGATGAGGTTGGCCACGTCGCTGGGCATTTCTGTGATGGTTGTGTGGTAGAAGTCCTCAATGTCCTTCAGTGCTCTCTTGTCTGATTCAGTTACAAAGTTGATGGCAATTCCCTTGCGGCCGAAACGCCCGCCTCGACCAATTCTGAAATAAATAAATGACGCCATTAAAATCGCAATCAATGACCAACTGTTTAATTTGAACGCCATAAACAAGTCCACAGTAGCACTCGTCCAGTACAAATGAACCCACGTTCAGTATATGCGTGCGTAGCGTGCGCCGCAGGGGAGTTCCGGTTTCTTACGGACGTATCAAAGAACATTTAACATGGAATCGAGTTCTGTTGCAGTTTAAAAAAAAAAAAAACCAGCATAGGTAGGGGAGTTCCGATGTTCTGCATATTTTATGCTTTTTAACACAATTAGTAGTTTCTTTAAAAAATACTCACCGATGAATGTAATTTTCACGGTTGGTGGGAAGATCATAGTTAATCACGCACGACACCTGCTGCACGTCAATGCCACGGGCGAGCAAGTCAGTAGTGATCAGCACACGAGATGATCCAGTACGGAATTGACGCATGATGACTTCGCGTTCGCGCTGGTCCATGTCACCGTGCATAGCAGACACGGTGAAATCACGCTCATGCATAGATTCAGTCAGCCAGTCAACCTGAAAAATTACATATACATGTTAATTATTTCACACTTACAAATCAAAACACTGTACAATGCTGAATACAAAACTACCTACCTTACGACGGGTGTTGCAGAAAATTACAGCCTGGGCAATAGAAAGAGTGTCATAAAGATCACACAGGGTCTCCAGTTTCCATTCTTCAATTTCAATAGAGATGAAGAACTGCTTAATACCTTCCAGGGTGAGCTGTAAATAAGTATAACCAAATTAAGAATTTCAAAAGTGGCATTCACCTTGACTCTTTTGACTCATAAAACAAATATCACTTTACTGCTCAACTTTTCTATGTGGGTAGATATCATGATCATCAAGAGAGTGGTTTTTAATTCATGTATTGAAAAGGGAACCTGATAACTTATTAATAACAATGAGATTGAATGTATCTAATCCATTTTCTTTATTTAAGTATTTATATTGTTGTCTAGCACCCATAATGACGTGACGGCCGGATTGGTCCAGTTGGTAGTGACCCTGCCTTCTGTTCCGAAGGTCGCGGGTTTGAGTCCCGCTCGGGGCAAACTTTGTGTAATGAACACGAATGTTTGTACTCGAGTCATGGGTGTTTAGTATTTATATATGTATGTATTTCTCTATATAAGTATTTATATTGTTGTCTAGCACCCATAGTACAAGCTTTGCTTAGTTTGGGGCTAGGTCAATATGTGTGAAATGTCCCAAGATATATATATATATATAATAAAAGCTTTGTTTAGACTAAACCAAGTTCTTTTTCTCCATATTAATCAACTAAAGAGTGATGTAATTTACTTTCACTAAATTGACTAATATATTAATAACACTGCATTTTCACATCTAGGATCTTTTTAACTCTTATTATTATAAATACTTTACTGTTAAAACTAATTATTACCTCTTCCTTCTGCACAAGAATGCGCACAGGCTCTCTCATGAAGCTCCGAGACACTTCCAACACATCATCAGGCATAGTAGCAGACAGTAGAATAACTTGGACATCAGCAGGCAGCATCTTGAACACATCATGGATCTGGTCTTTGAACCTGAAAGGTTATAAATTATGTATTAGAATTTTGGGTGTAGGTGTACCTAAGGGAAGCCTTAGGTTAGTTTTTAAGTTGTACACTATAATGGAATTTTAGTATAGGGTATTGATTAATAATTACTCACCCTCGAGACAACATTTCATCGGCTTCATCAAGCACAAACAGCTTTATAGCATTAGCACGCAGGGCACGGCGGGTGATCATGTCGTAGACACGGCCAGGGGTACCCACCACCACATGTACTCCACTCTCCAGCTGACGAATGTCCTCACGAACATTGGTGCCTCCAATGCAAGCATGGCATTTAGCATTCAAGTGATCACCAAGCGCAATTACCACCTAAAATGATTAAATGTTAATTATTGAAAAATACCACATATTATTAAAAAGAAAACCACAATAACACTTGATAGGACACAAAAAGACAAACACTCACTTTTTGGATCTGCTGGGCCAGCTCCCTAGTTGGTGCCAGGATCAGTGCTTGACATTCACGAATACTAGTGTCAATATGTTGAAGAATTGAAATGGAAAAGGTAGCTGTCTTGCCAGTACCAGACTGAGCTTGAGCTATAACGTCGCGTCCTTGAATACAAGGTATAATAGCACGTTGCTGAATTGCAGATGGCTTCTCGAAACCATAGGCGTAAATTCCTCTCAGCAATTCCTCCTTTAAATTCATGTCATCAAAGCTTTCCACGACTTGATGCCAGTTTGTGTCGAGCGCTCCTTCGGGCTCCATGCCGGGAGGCCCATCGTAACTGACTGGTTCCTTTGACGGCCCATTCTTGGAATCCTCCGGCCAATCTTCTGATCTGCAAACAAATAGGAGTTAAACATACAGTGGACGCAATGATTTCGATGTAGAATCCCAAGATTTTAATTTCAATAATAAATAATCACTATAAATTTGCAAAAACCATTAAAATATCGCACCAATTCTGCTTCTGTCAAAATGGCATTATACCATTGTCCTAACGCGGAATGACAACGAAGTGGGTAATTATGTAAAAAATACATCAAACTCGATTTAGCTAAATAAATTCCAAATCACCGAAGAGAATTACATTATACACGTGCGCTATGCCGAATTTGTAATACATGTTCTCCTGCCAGCGCCATGTTGGCAATCGGCAACCACGAAGGGGAGTAAGTTTTGGGTTAATATGGAAAAACTATGCATGTATAAGAGCATAACGCTATATAACTGTAAAAAATAGATATTGTTACTTTGATAATTACACTAATATGGCACAAATTAACACAGAAAGTCCTCTTACCTTCTTTCAGGTGAATAAGACATGTTCCAATCGCGGTAGCTGAACGGAAAAGAACTAGCAAGGTCAAGTTGAGTTTGATGAACAGAAGCTTTTTTTTAATGATTGAATAACTGGTGCTTAGGTAGTTACTTGTGTTGAAATATATTTTTGTTATATTTTAAAAAGATTTATTATAAGCTTAAAATTTTGAAAACGTGCCGTTTCACAAGAAGATGAGTAATACTAAATTATTGGGAAATAAAACAACGGAAGTACGTCAACGACAAGAAATTTCAATTTGACTTAAAGCGAGATAGCAGATACAGAATTTGCTATGGTAAAACAGAAAAGGATAGTTTTTGGTTTCCAGAAATCCATAAATTAGTCTATGATTTTTCCATGGAAAATAGGGGACATGATATGACAAAAATTGTAAAGAAATTTATTTTTCCGAACTAAAAATAAGGCCACATAAGAAGTATGCATACTATAAAATTAAACAATATTAGTAGAACTTGAACTTACGTTTAAAGTATTATCGTTATATCTATATTTGCTAGAAAGTTATTTTCATAACCATTGAATAAGTATAATATGTTCAATATTGATTACAAATGAATTTTTCATCACGTTAACAGCTGATGGCATTTTTTTCGTGTTATCTCGTGCAATTTTACTTTCGTGATTCATTCCAGAAAATACATTCGGTTGGCTATGGTTTATGAGCACCAGGTTGGCAGCGATGCGCTTACTTCCTGTTGTCTATGATTAAGCTGCCATCTTGAAACGGCAGTCCTTAGTGCTTTTTGTTCGTGTGGAGCGTTTGCTCGTTGCGGAGAGTAATTTGTGAAACAAGTCAAGTGCTGTAGGTTTTTAATTTAATCGAACATTCAAAATGAGCTGGCAAGATTACGTCGATAAACAGTTAATGGCATCCAGATGTGTGACAAAAGCAGCAATAGCCGGTCACGATGGAAATCTTTGGGCAAAGTCGGAAGCCTTCGAAGTAAGTTTTCGTAAAGTTACTACGTGTCAGTGATTTTCAACTAAAACTTATTGTTATGTGAAATCGTGAATAGAAGTGCATTGACAGTGATTTAAGTGCAGCGATGATAATAACATCCAAGGATGATGATTTTTGTCCGGCTGACAAGATGGCGACATGTGGTAGCCTATTGGAATCTCAAATGTGATTTTTGTCCCTATCAGAAACGGATTATAATGAGGATTTGCCATAACACTTCATCGACGTGGCACGCACGCTTACATCATTGTATCGGCATGTAATCTATGTAGAATTGAGTGTCCGATAATACCGGCCGGCGCGGTGTTACAATAATCTTTTTGCAATATGTGACCCCTGAATTCCGTTGTAAACTCGATACTGAATAGGCCCCTTTAGCGTTTTGAATGCCTTTTTTATTATTGCGAAGAAAGCTATATTGGGATTGATTTTATTGTAGATTGATTATTCGAGAAATCTGGCGTCGCTTGTACTAGACTGATGGACTGAACTGAAATACTGAGTTTGTAATCGTCGTATTCGTTTATCATGAAATGATAATTCCCATTCTTTATATATTCCAAATAAATATTATTTTACTATTGCACCGATTAGGAAGATTATAATTTTTTCAGCATCTTGGCTTTTTTGTATTAGAGAACGTATAATATTTGAAAGCCATTGTTAAAATTACTTATTAACTAAGTAGAGAGGTTAAGTAAACAAAGCAGTCATAGTACTATCCACCAATGGTGGATGGGTAGTTGTAATAAAACATAGATGATGTTCTACAAGGCAAACTTTCATAACTAACCCATAACACATAACTACTCTGCTGAACATAGGCAAAACATTCACATAGTATTGTAAATAATCTGCTATAATCTGCTGACCTTAAATTGAGTATAGTACTGGGTGTAGCAAAGGGGAACCAGGCCTTAGGTTATGTTAGTTTTTAATGTTCTGTATCCAAAGGGTAAAACGGGACTTTTTTACTAAGACTCCGCTGTCCGTCTATCACCAAGCTGAATCCCATGAACTGTGATAGATAGACAGTTAAAATTTTCACAGATGATGTATTTCTGCTGGCGCTATAACAACATGTAATTAAAAAAAAAATTTAAGGAGGCTGCCATATACAACACACAATTCTTATGACGTTTTTATAGATACCGAGCTGGTAAGTACCCGCGACGTCGTCAGCATGGGATTTCATACTAAATTTTCATCCCCCTTATGCCTTATCCGCCTGAAGGGATGATTTCCGGGATAAAAAGTAACCTATGTCTTAATCCATTTTACAAACTATTTGTCTCAAATTTCATGCATATTGGTTGAGCCGTTTTAGCGTGATTGAGTAACAAACATCCAACCAATAGACAGTGCCAGTGGAAAAGTTGGTTGACGCTAACAAAAGTCCCTCTCAGGATAGTACGGAACCCTTTGTGCGCGGGTCCGACTCGAAGTTGGCCTTTTTTATATTGTGACTAGCTTCTGCCCGCGACTTCGCCCGCGTGGAATGCGGTTATCGCGCTTTCGCGGGAACTATGCGCTTTTCCGGGATAAAAAGTAGCCTATGTACTTTCCCGGAACTCCATCTCCATGCCAAATTTCATCTCAACCGGTCCAGCGGTTGAAGCGTGAAGAGGTAACAGACAGACAGAGTTACTTTTAATTTATAATATTAGTATGGGTTCCACTTTGTTAAAACTATGACCGGGCTATGCCAGTATTTGATAAGGATACAAGAAGTGATAAGCACTGTTCTCTGTTATACCTACCTATCACTGATTTGAAAATTATTCGCGACTTCTTCTACAGACTTATTATTAGTGTAGACTAGCGGCGTTGCGGCCTGCCCCAGCCCAAGCATCGCGCGTCAGGTACTTCAAAAATTTATTATACCAGAACCTTCCTCATGAACCACTAGGCATTTATTCGTGGAAACCATATGATAATCCATTCAGTATACCTTCTTCCAAGATTATGGCTAACAGACAGGCAGACAGACGCTTCGGGGTAATAGGTGCAGAGTGCAGAAGAAACTGCATTTGAACCGTCAAGCAGGCAGGTACTAAATAATAAAGAGATTAAGATTATTTAAGTTCCCAGTAATGGAAGTCTTAATAAAATTCTGTGATTTAGGTGTGTATTTGTCTCCTTGGAATAATCTGATTTCAATACCATTTACCGGGATAATAAGTAGCTGTTTCAATCCAGATAACCTGTAGGATGCCAAATTGGCCAAGCCTTTTTAAATTGATTCAGTAATGAAGATCCAACAATAACTTTCTATCGTATACATATTTATAGCATTAGTTGGTGCCCGCGACTAAGGAATGCAATCCCGACTCGAGATTGCAAATTCGAGATCCCGCGGGATTAGAAATATCAATCCCGCGGGATCCCGTCTAGTTTAAAAAAAATGTTAAATTCGGATGACTGAAAAAGCTAAATATGGTATAGGTACTAATTTGTCTAAGCTCGTGGACGTGGATATACCTACGTGCAAAAGGACGCGCCCGAGTGGACGTGTGTAGCGTCGCTGACCACTGCCGCCCAATCCCGTCAATCTCGAACGGGATCTCGTCATATAATGCGTCGGGATTGATCCCGAAAAATTACACGAGATCTCGCGAGATCGGGATCCCGCGGGATCGGGATTGCATTCCTTGCCCGCGACTTCGTCCCGCGTTGTCTTCAAATTTGCGTACCCGATGATACTATACAGATGTTTTATTTTTAGAAGTATAAAAAAACTGGTTTGACCCGTGGAAAAGCCGTTCCTATGGAAACAGGGATAAAAAGAATCCTATGTTATTCCTGGGGTCTGAAACTAGGTATCTGCCAAATTTCTAGACTTGGTAGTGGTTTTAAGCTACTTAAAAAAAATAGGCACCACCCCTATTAGAAAATTCATACTACATACTGGAGCGACCGAGCTTAGTTTTCTAAGATATGATACCTACTAGATCGAATCAACGCAGATTGGTCATGATCAGCAAATTGTTTTTTTTAGTGTATACCTAAAGTGGGGATGTTATTTGATGACATGACCTAATGATGTGGGGTGTCATTGGATAGGTCCTTAATAGTACTTTACAGACCTAGGGTGGTGAATTCGTAAATGTCCCAGATCGCAGGTTTCTGTGGCCCGAACCGAAGGTGAGGGCCATAAATATGCGATCTGGGGCTTTACGAATTACCGCCCGTGGTTTGTCAAAAGACGTAATCTTGCCTTGGCCAAAAAGTGAGATTTTCTTCCCGCGTAGCGGGCAGAAAATCCCACTTTACGGCCAAGGGTGATGTAAAATAATATTCTGGGTTTGCGGAAACTTGTTTTCGATTTAGGGATCCGTTTGTGTTAAGCTCAAGTGCTTAGGTATTTTTAATTAGAAACAAGTTTCCCGACCTCTTGTCAGCTAAACCATTGTTTTTGGATGGCTGAAATAATTATGGTACCTATTCTTGGTAGTAGTATACTATGTGTCCCTAAGGAACCCTTATAGTTTCGCCATGTCCGTCCGTCCGTCCGTCTGTCCGCACTATTGCTCGGAGATGCTTAGTTCTAGAAAGCTGTAATTTGGCATGAATATACATATTAGTTACGCTGACAAAGTTTGGCTGATAAATTTTTGAAATATATTTTTTTAGTGGACGAGTAGGGGAGGCCCTACTCGTAAAGTGGGGATGTAATTTTTAGGGTTCCGAAGTCCACAAGGAACCCTTATAGTTTCGCCATGTCCGTCCGTCCGTCCGTCCGTCCGTCCGTCTGTCCGCACTATTGCTCGGAGATGCTTAGGTCTAGAGAGCTGTAATTTGGCATGAATATGCATATTAGATACGCTGACAAAGTGGTACAATAAAATTTTGAAATATATTTTTTTATAGGGTACCTCCCCTACTCGTAAAGTGGGGATGTAATTTTTTTTTCTTGCGTACCCCATGGTGCGGCATATCGTTGAATAGGTCTTAAAAAAATATTGTGGGTTTGTTCAAACCATTTTTTGATTAAGTGATGCGTTTGTGAAATATTAAGCTTTAAAGTGCTATTTTTTGTTAGTCACGTGTCCCCCCCCCCCCTGCCAGCTAAATGGTGGTATTTGGATGGCTGAAAAAAATCACGGTTGTGGCATATATAACGTAGTTGAAAGGAAAACTATCAGAGCTAAGTAGGCTGTACAAACTTACGAGTAATAGTCGACCAACTTATAATGATGATTTTTCTCGAGCGGCAGGGGCGTCGGGCGGGCACGTCATACCACAGGCTAGTTAGATGCTAATAAGTCTTAGAAAGGTCCATGCACTGTGGGCATCCTAAACTTCGGAACCCTATAATTTGCGCGTGGCCCGACACGCACTTGGCCGGTTTTTTTTTTCTTGCGTACTCCATGGAGTGGCATATCGTTTAATAGGTCTTAAAAAAATATTGTGGGTTTGTTAAACCCATTTTTTGATTAAGTGATGCGTTTGTAAAATATTAAGCTTTAAAGTGCTATTTTTTGTTAAGTCACGTGCCGCGGCTTCGTCCCCGTGCACAAAGTTTGTTAAAATGTCGATAGCTTTTTAGGATTCCGTACCCAAGGGGTAAAACGGGACCCTATTACTAAGACTCCGCTCTCCGTCTGTCACCAGGCTGTATCTCATTAACCGTGATTACACAGTTATGCAACTTTCACAGATGATGTAGGTACCTATTTTTGTTGCCGCTATAACAAATAATAATAAAAAAGAGCATAAAATAAATATTTAAGGGGGCTTTTGTATTAAAAGACATGATTTTATGTCTGTATCTCGTGAAACGTGATTTTCACAGATGATGTATTTCTGTTGCCGCTATAACAACAAATAATAAAAAACAGAATAAATTTTCCGTTTTTAGGGTTCCGTACCCAAAGGGTGAAAAACAAACCATATTAATTAATATGCCTCCGATGTCCGTCCGTCGGTCTGTCACAGGGCTCTATCTCTTCAACGGAAATAGGTAGATATCTGAAAATTTGACAGAATGCGTTTTTCTGTGGCTGCTATCATAACAAATAATAAAAAGTAAAAATTGCATATATAAATGGACGTCATAAAAGTTGCTTTTTTTTCTTGTCTTGCTTCCGGCGATCTATCTAATAAACCAAACCGTTATAGGTAGACACTTGAAATTTTCACCAAAATATGGTTTAATAAAAATAAATGCTCCATAACAACAAATACTGAAACAGTCAATACATTTATTCCCAATGCCGATTTTTACACGGGAAAGTTACGCATTTTTTCGAACTTCTCCCTATACATACAATAATACAATAAATTAGTTTAAAAAAATAAGAATAGTATTTCTGACTAAAACAATTAAAAAATAGAATAACTGAAAAAGTACTCAATATAAAACAAGCAAGAAAAAAATGTGGAGAGTTTAGGGTTAATATTTTCCTTCATCATTCATCATCATCATTTCAGCCGAAAGACTTCCACTGCTGGACATAGGCCTCCCCCAAGGCTCGCCACTCAGACCGGTCCTGTGCTACTTGCTTCCACCCTGCTTTGTACATTCATTCAAGTCCATGATATGACGAAACTAATGGTTCCATGTTGTCAGTGTTTCTTTTCTAATGGCCTCATCGATGTCGCTAGCGGGTAAACTTCTCTAGTATGTTTAGTTAAAAAAAATTAGTACATAGTTATGATGAATTAATAAATTCTATACAGACGATGATTCCCTATTCCGATATGTGATTTTTCTCCTATCTTCCAATAAAATCTTGTTCGGCTTCGACCCTACCTGATAAGGTCACAAGGTACTTAGTGTTGTGATTAAATGATTTTTTTTCACCAACTGTGAATAGGGATCACATACGCTCAGTTGTACAGAACCCTACATGTGCGATTCCGCATTTGACTGAATTTTATAGATATGTAATAACACGGAACCCTTCGTGCGCGTCCAACTCGCACTCGGTCGGTTTTTTTTCGACAACCGATTATAGTCACATATAATCCCACTAGTCACTCTTGAGAGCTATAGAGCTCGCTAATCCTTCGCAAATTACTGCTTAGCTTCAAATTTTGAGAACCATACCTAGCTTCATTGTGAAAAAAATTCAAAAAACTGAATCGAAAAAAAAAACTACTTTTACACAAACGAGAACTGGTTGAAAATTAAGTTGCGACCTGTAGAGGAGGACGTAAGTTGATCCCAAAATTTTCACGGGATAGCGAAAAAACGGGTACCTATCATGTATTTAGCATGTATATGCGAATAGGTACTAGTCGCGGGCAAAAGCTAATTTCGATATAAGAAAAAACAGATGAATTAAAATTAATGTAATTATTGTAATAAATCACTGGCCCTTGAATGAATGTGATATATCATTTTATACTTACAGCACAAAATAGTTTGTTTGTCTGTCAAAACGTCTCCGTTCTGTGATAGTTTATTACGAGTTTATTCGTACACACCTACCGATATTCCGTTAACACTGATCATTTTCATAAAGGTTGATGATACAATGAAATGTCGCGTTACTATTAGCAGTTTTCATGCTGACAGCGACATATTTTTGGTAGATTTATTGGAATTGATTTATACATCAGATAGAGTATAGAATAGGAATGTTTAATTTCAATCCGAGTTTGCACTAGGAATGAATGCTTGATTAAAATCTTCTTATCATTCATCGTAAAGTAGCTTTCTTGTTACCGGTGCACTCGTTGATAGGTATAAATGAATATTAATTTAACCGACTTCAATAAAAGGAGGAGGTTATCAATTCCTCCTTACCTTTTTTATGTTCATTCACCGAAAACAAATAGGTACTAAACTTGAACCGATTTCCATGATTCTTTTTCAATCGAAAGGTGATAGTGGTACCTCCAAGGTGGTCCCATCCCATCCCATATTAAAGTTCAGTTTTGATGATGCGATCTATGGGATCATGTAGAACTTATAAAAATTTGTTAGCATGTATATGATTTTGTTGTCAATTTCGAAGCTCCCCTATATTCCAAATTTCGTCCAAATCCGAGCAGGGCAGCCGTTTCTGAGATCGCTTGTGTACATAAATAAATACATATAGGTACAAGAATAGCGTAACAAGTAACAAGATTAAAGTACCCATATGAAAATTAAAAAATATCGACCTACATCGACGACAATACATCAATAGGAAACGATTTAAATCACTGAACCGCTAAAATCTTCAAACAGTTAAAATATCACTCAATCATCCAAGGAATGACTTATTTAACATTTTTATTCTTTCGAACCAGCTTTTCATTTATTATAGGTATTTTATCGAGCTGTACGTCATTGATAACTATGCTAAATTATTTTTGAATCCGTTTATTTTTGACATAATGCGAGCTGTAAAACGGTAATAATTAATATGTAGATACATTTGTTATTGGTTTTATTCGACCGAAGAACGACATTCTGCTTGGAAATTGTGATTGTGATTGGAATATAGGGAGTAGCCATTCAATAAGGTCTCACATTATTTTAAATTTGTATTTTCGAGGCTACTCTCTTTACATAGCACTACACTTCTCTGTATTTATCAATTAAGAAATGTTTTTTCTTCATATCTAACGTTATTTATGATAAAAGCATAAGTATACACAAAGGAAAATAACAGTCGGGTGGCTATCTATTGAAGATAAGAACGTTCCATTTGACGCGATGGGTTAGTCCGCGTTTTAGAATAGACGCTTTTTTCCTAACGTGTTGTTTCTTTTGTCACAGATATCAAAAGATGAAGTCGCGAAGATAGTGGCCGGGTTTGAGAACGAATCGCTCCTAACGAGTGGCGGCGTGACGATAGCGGGCACGCGGTACATCTACCTCAGTGGCACAGACCGCATCATACGCGCAAAGCTCGGCAAGGTCGGCGTGCACTGCATGAAGACCCAACAAGGTGAGTGACCAGTACAAACAGCGTTTGATTGTGACCCACGGTTTAAACCTTATTGATTACATTTCTTTTTAAACACGTCCAAGATGCTACATGTAAATGTATAATAAAGAGTTTTTTTCTTTATATCTGCTTCTCCAAAATTACTGTCCTTCACGGTCCACATCGACCATCAAAATGATCCCATGCATTTGTAACACAAGTCAAAAACGCCCTGTTTTTTTCCAAAAACATACGTGGATTGTAGTTCTCACGGAATCGGTATATCCACATTCCATGTAAAAAAGAGTTAAAGGCCAAATTTTGTTGCAGCCGTCGTCATTTCTTTGTACGAAGAACCTATTCAACCCCAACAAGCCGCATCTGTAGTGGAGAAGTTAGGAGACTATTTAATTACCTGTGGTTATTAGAGGTGAGTGAGTATTTCCGATTAAATATACAGTAATACGGTACAGTGAGCGTAATAGATAGAATTATCAAAACCGTATAAATTGAAGATTCCTTTTTGCCGGACAAATCATTTCGCTATTTTTAGGTTTTTCGCTGTACAATTTGTTTTGCATTGTCCGTCACAGTTGCTTAATTCCTGAAACAGGTTTACCACATAAATGCTTTTCCGTTTACAGATCGAAGCGCGCCCGTGATCTAAGAATACTATAAGATTAATATTTTTTCCACAGGGAAATAAGTAACTGCATTTTGTATATTCTATAAAGTGATAAGGACCGTTCATTTGTTTTGATATTTGATGAATTATGGCGCCATCGAGTTGGATGCGTGTAGTAACTGTGTACAGGTACAATTACTTTGCGGATTTTGGATAATTTACACGCTCACCGCTTCCACAATGTAATTGTTGCTGTAAAAGGATTTTAAATTTTTATTTAAAAATGCTTTGGTCGACCAGTGTAGCGAAACGTGTTTCGCTTTTTGCCATCGGGTCTCAAAGCTGATGTATAGAGATTTTTTAAGAGGTTTTCTTTTCAAGCATCCCAATCCCAATCAATTCAAGCTAGACTTAGAAAGTAATAAAACGAACTCTATGACTTCGTGCAATAGTGATATAAAGCACCTCTAAATGCTGTTTGACACAACAATCAATCAGATTGATGCTTGATGGGAATCCCAAGTTATAATACCACGTAATGAAATTACTGTAACAATTATACAATATATATATAATTACAAATATGCATTCGTGTAAGGGCTTGTTACAAATTGAAAGACACTGTAACCCAAGTAAAGTATTACGATTATAATTGAAAATCTCTAGTCCCACTGGAACCATCGTGAGAGTAATTCGGACACGAGCGGAGCGGGCTCCGACAGCGGTGCGGGCGCACACGCCCGCTATTGCAAAATTTATGCTATGCTTCCTTTTATCATGCCGCATCTATGACTTTCGTAGTGAATAAACGTTGCATTTTTGTTTACTTACTTTTAGCTGCAGAAACTAGAAGCGCTCAATTACCCTGTATCCTCCGACAAGGCTTGCAGTAAACGAAGGGTGCATATTGTTTAATATTTGATATTACTACTATAGCTTTGTACATTGTTTCTGATAAGCGATGGGAACTGTGTCTATCTAATAATAAATGATTTGTATTATAAGAAATGTTTTTATCACTCCAATACACCAATGAACCCTAGATATAGGTACTTAATGAAATAAATAAACTGAAACATATTTTGCTATTGAACATAATTTATTTTCTTTTGCCAAAATCTACAGTAAGAATTAAGTACATACGAATACAAGGATTGGTATAAAATGTAAACTCGTTATCAATATCCTATTAACTGATCTTGGTTCTTTAATTACACCACTCTATATCAATTACAACTAAGCCTACAATTTGAGTTATTAAACAATTTAACCGAATTCCATAATAAAACAATAATCATCTCATCAATATACAATCGTTACATGTGGTTCTAAACTGAAAGATAAATGAAAAAGAGGTGACTTAAATTCAGATACTTTTCTATGTGGTTTATCTACATTTCTACACTCTATGAAAGGTGATTGTAAAAATAAGAATACATACAAACTTTTAGCTTACAAATAAATTATGCAATTTTAACAGTATATCTTTTATAATAATGGTAGCACAAGTGGCCTATCAACACATTTTTCTTGCAGAAGTGAAGCAGTCTGACTGAACAGTCTGGAAATTCGTGGGTCTGTCTATACTATACCACATATAAACATGGGGTTTGTGTAATTTACAGTATACGTAATTTCATGTCATATATATTTGTTTCTGTTACGAACATTGCTTAACAGTGTTACTATTTATTTTTAAATCGAATGAACATGTTTCAAATTCTCAATAGCCTTTAGCTCAGTATCGCAATAAACATAATATCAATAACAGCTTGGTATCTCTTGATAATAATGTTACGTCTATACAGATTACCGAATCTTCAAGTATATCAAAATCATGCATTTAAATTTGCATGAAGAGTACTTTAGTCATTTACTATTTTTCACGGATGTTCTAAAGAGTAATGGCGGGACTTTTTCCAGAAGTTTCTAAAGAACCCTTTGCGCTGCTTTTGCCCTGGATGGTCGTCACCTGTTGACAAAAAGAAAACTGCTTTTATAAATTGATAACAGATATCTAAATATATAAAACTCAAAGGTGACTGACTGACATAGTGATCTATCAACGCACAGCCCAAACCACTGGACGGATCGGGCTGAAATTTGGCATGCAGGTAGATGTTATGATTTAGGCATGTACGCTAAGAAAGGATTTTGCGAAATTCCCACGGGAACGGGAAAAAACGGGATTTTACATTTAATATTTCTGCGCATACGAAGTTGCGGGGAAAAGCTAGTCGTGATTATAAAACTTATTAAAAGGCATTGCTACTAAAAAAAAACAGATAATTCCGTTCATGAGTCAGATCAGAGCCCTGTGACAGACAGATGTCGGAGGCATATTAATAATAATAAAAACCGCCACTTTACTTCATACAAACCAAAATCTATAACAATTTACAACGCCGCCACCCACGAATATATGTATCTGGCTGGTATTAGGGAGCGTTCAAGTATTACGTAACGTGTGACCAAGTGACCATTTTTACCTAAGTCACAATTATGTGGGGTAAAGTACTGAGAACTACGTGACCGTTCTGAATAGTTAAAAAAAACAATGTTGCGTGACGCGTAGTTCAAACCACCCACCCCACCAGAGCAACAGACAGACAGTTTCTCATATAGATAATATGGATTGAGGTCATTGAGGAAATTAACCGGCGTTAGCATCCTTTAGTGACCTAAGGTTCAATTTAGAAAAACTAATGTCTAGTGCTGTGTATTTTGCGGGCGATAATCTCGAATGAGATTGTCTTGCGAATGGTATCTATCATAATGTAGACTACAGTTATAGGTAAGTTAAGTTGCTTCACTTGAGCCAAGCAGAGCTAGACGAAATACGCCACGTTCACGTTACTACCGCGGTATACCGGTCCGTGTTCAACCAAACCTAATTAGCTGCACTTTTTTTAAATCCCGTTCTAGATCATGATTCTTGAATTAAAATTTGTAAATCTAAAACTCATGAGAATAAGACCGTGCATTATTAAAGCTGCATATTAGCAATATTAGTTAAGTTTCTTCGTGGGATTGGGAAGTCAATCCCACGAAACTTTTTTCGGAATCTGTTTTCGTCCATTCATGAGGGCTGCTTTAATTTGGCCGATGAAGTAAGAGCACGGCGTTAGTAGGCCATCTAAGAATAGAGCGGTAAAGTAGGTAGGTATTCTCCAGCGTTCCACATGCCACGCGCGCTGCCAAAAATAGTCGTCGAGGAGTTGCCGCCGACATTTGACTCCGGCGCACACGCGTCCCTTTGCGTGCCAACTACTTTAGGCCACAGTGATTAACAATTTTACCGAATAGACTGGCGATTTGAAGAACTCAACAGCTTTACTACCTACATCCATGGTTTTCAACATCGTTTTTTATACCAATATATGAATTCGCTGTCTATTTTAGCACGCGCGTGGAGGTCGTGCGTGCGTGAGATACAAGTTCAACGGCTAGACTCCCCGCAGAGATATTAAATGTAAAGTTATACATATTTTACGATTTTATAGAGATTTTCATTTGATATAGCGATACAGATGTTTATTTAAGAACTTTATGCTATAAAATGTTTAATATTTGTAGAGGAACCTGCGAAACTGATAAGTTTGGTAGGTTTCTACGGACGGAAACGGAACGGCACCTTGTTCGTTTCCGGAATATCAACTAATCTAATAGGTACCTAGCAATCGATCCGGTTTATCAAACGGTTTCCGTTGGTCGGTACCGGTACTAGCAGCGAGTCGTGCTTATGTGTAAGTAATGAGTCTGATTATGATAGATTGACCTACAGTACCTACACACATATCTCTTTTTCTAGAAATTATTCTGTGGCATGAATCACAACCAATGAAAATACTTCCTCCGCGAGTTTTATTTCTTCCGTTTACAGTGATTCATTGGTGAATCACTCACCTTTGTGTACCCACATGGTAGCTATTGTTAGGACAAATTGCGAGACTACGCCTACCAGCTGCTTAAAACATCGCTGTGGAGTCTGTGGAAACGAGGCTGCTAGGGGCGTGGTGATGCATCTACGTTCTAAGTAAGATAAAAGGTAGCGAGAATGGGTGCAGGTTAATGGCAATAATTGATAATGGATTCACTAATCGGGTCAGGACGACCGACTCGAGGAAATCTGTAGTGCAGGGTTGGCGAGGGGTGGGGGGTGCGCGGGTGCAGGGGTCGTCGACTCTGCGGTGAAGGGCACAGCGGGGTCGGAGCGTTCGCTTTCGTCGGCGCGGCGGCGGCGCGACGTATTGATCGCAGCCTCCGCTCTCCCGCGCGTCCCTGCCACAGCTAGGTATGTTTGGGCCCGAAATCTTACTTCATTTTCGACTCTAAATTTGAAGACAATTAAATTTATTAGTCAAAAGATACTGCGGTATTATAGGAGGAAGAATCCCATTTTTCCCGTACCCGTAGGAATTTCCAAAGATAATACTTGCCAAATTGCCGCTTTCAACGACCAGTTGTTTCGTCTGTGCGTTGTCTGTCAGTCCAGTCACTCAGTACCAGCCAGTACCGGAAGAGTTATCTAATTGTGATGAATGTGATGATTGGATTATTGATTCTCTTCAGTATCATCAATATCAATTCAACATAGCAATTTTCAACCCAACAGTCATTTATTCAAGTAAAGTCTCATAAATACAACACTTCTTGAACTTCCTAGTTAGTAGGTAGCGTAAGCAAAAATCCAGTCGCTGAATCTCCTAATGAAAGGTCTCCATAAATATTAAATACATAAAACAACCATGGAATTTACGTTTAGGAATGCCAAATGCCAACGAGGTAAGGTAACCTGTCCCGCTGGCCGCAGTAACCACGGGCCGAGCCGGCGCCGTCGTATCTTGTGTCCGAATGACTGCTTGGTCATATCTGTCAACCGCGCGAACTCACACTTGGATGCCATTTTACCACAAAATTCACAAGCTGCTAAGATTCGTGGATCGTGGATGCAGTTATTTTAACTATTTATTTATAAGATTTGTTCATCACCTCTTCCTCGTCATACTGCTGGGCACAATGGGGTAATCGTCCTCTATTTCAGGACTATTTTGCCCAATTCCCCTAAAGACGAAATACATAAATACTTTTATAGATAAACTAGCTGTCCCAGCGGACTTCGTACCACCTTGATTTTTTTTTCGGGTGAGTATGAAAAATGGCTTAGGTACCTTCTATTCTCAGTTCTACTGAACATACCTACACCATACACACCAAATTTCATAAGAATTGGCCAAGCCGTTTCGGAGGACTTTGGTTACAAACTGAGACTGTGACACGAGAGTTTTATGTATAAGATACGTACATAAGTACATTGTAAATTATGATAATGTGTATTGGAAAAACAAATGAATCTGAATCATAAATAGATTATTAAACATCCATGACTCAGTACAGACATTCATGCTCAACACACAGTTTGCTCCTAGTGAGATTCGAACCTTCAGAACAGCAGACAGGGACTAGCAACTGGACCAATCTGGTCGTCGAGAGAGATGTTAAGTAGCGATGTGTGGTGTTCAATAAATTATAGTGTAATATTTGTAATGTAAGTACAACCTAATTACCGATTTACCTAAATATCACTGAATAGGCAGAAAAACTAAAATACCTACTATTGAGATTACTAAACTTAGAAGGCCAAATAGTACCTACCTACTTTATTAGCAAATGGTAAGATTGGGAAGTTGGATGAATATGTTTTAATTTAACCACTATCGAAGTGAGTTGGTAAACATGCACCGGCGGCGCAGTGGCGCAGAGCGATGACCAATGGACCTCGGTATTATCAAACTACCTATGGTAAGTATCCGTATAAACTTGTTTACCTTATTAAAAACAAATATGCTATTGTATTTCTTCACGTTATGTAATTTAAATACGCGGTTTAAGTTGCTAATAAATAACTACCTACGTATACCTACACCAGGAAAATAAATATTCTTTTCGAGACGCGTTAACTAAAATTATGCTTTTGCCGACCTGTATGAACATAAAGATAAATGTATTATTACGTTCATCTGGCTGACAGTGGTGGGCTGGTTGGTGGGTTACAGCGATGGATCGACAGCGAGTGAAGGTGTCGCTTTACTGCGCCAGCGCAGCACATGTGAACTTGTGAAGACAGACAGAGTCGACTCTTTCCTTCGGAGTAACGGGTCTGCCAGGGGCCGGATTCGTAATCGTAAATCTTATATACCTACATATAATAAAAATGAATCGCCATGTGTTAGTCTGGCTAAGGCTCGAGAACTGGGCCGATTTGGCTGATTATTTTTTTGTGTTAATCCCTGTGATTCAGGGAAGGTTAAGAAAGAAAAAAAAATCGGGGTAATAACTTTGTATGGGAATCCGTGGTGATACGAAGTTCACCGGGCCAACATAGTTAGATATAAAAATATCAGTTTCGAATGGGCATCTCTTAGATAAAGGTTAACAAAGGATCAGGTTCCTGCCTGAAAATGGGATTATTGTCAACATACTTAAATTAATAAAACGAAGAGCATTATTTTAAACATGCCAATGTTTCCGCAACACCGGCCGGATTTAGGTATAAAGATAATACCTAGGTAACATTTTATCTCTGATCGTAAAGTGTTTCTTGTCAAGTGTAGGTTTGCGATACGATACGAGGCAGCCGGTTCCGCGCTGCGTCACTAGATGTAAGATAATCCGATGACAGGCTTCAAGCCAGCTGCCTGCTTATCCGACCTCTCGACACGAGCATCGCCATGTGCGAGCACCAAGCAGGCGTCAGCATTACTTATTGAGTTAGACCATGACATGACATAGGCACCTAAGTTTTCTATTTTATATCAGCGGGCGACGGGCAGGCGTTAGCTAAGTGAAGTGTCACTAAGTATCTACTTAGGTACTATGACATCATACATATCATATCAGTCAGTAAAATAATTTGTTTTTGATGCTTTGTAAGTTTGGAAAATGGTACCTAGGTGCTAGGATGTGGTGGTAGGACAGGAAACAGGATGTCACACACACCGCCTCCGCGAAAAACAGCCTAAAAACCGCGCCGCCGCGCCACGCACCGCCCTGCTACCGCTGTCTCTGCGTTCAGCGCCAATACCTATGTTGCAAACTAGGGGCCATATTCGAAGTCTTAAATAGGGGGACGGAGTCACTCGCGTCCGTAGGATCTACCACCTTTCCTGGTCCACCCTACACGTGTCCCCTGGGTGGTGCTAAACGAGTGACAAACGCCGAGCATCAGGCGGCGGAAACTAACCTGACCCACTAGGCCTAAAAAACCTGTTCAGTGCTGGTAGGAAATGACTAACACACCCGTTAACTCGTGGTCATGTTTTACGAGACCGGTGGGCTTGGCTTCATCGCCCGACCCGAGAGGTAGAAAGCCTCAATAAAAATTCACCCCAAATCCTACGGTGGGTAACGCGCCAATAGGATGCATGGCTGGTGGGCTTGCCAGTCTCTAGCGCCAACTACAATGAACCTGGCAAACATTGTAGAAAATGCCTTCATACGGGAATGGGCGTAACCTCGTATGTGACCAGTTTATCGACCCTACTCGTGGGAACAACAATCAATATGAACTGTAAAAAACCAACCCCCCCTCCTCAAAACAAAACTCCAAACAAGACTCCGACTCAACAGATACTTCATCCCGGCCTTTTTAACAAGCAGTTGCCGCAGTCCGTTTCTGACCCAAACTCTAATCAAGCAGGGACTTCTACTAGCTTTGAAACAACCCAACCTGAAGAAATCGGTGACGACGCAGCCTATACTGAAGTACAAAGCAAAAAACGGCAGCGAGAGAGCCCTGGAAAAGAAAAGACAATGAAACAGCCAAAACTAAACTTCTACTGGTTAAGCCAACCAGTGACAGTTTCTAACTCGTTCAATGAACTAGACAACGTAAAAGATACGGACGATACGGAACCGGCCGGCAGGCAGCCGAAACCACCGCCAATCTTTATCGACAACGTCACATATATAAGACCCCTCACTGATCTCTTAAACGCTAAAGCTGGTGGAATGTTCGAACTGAAAATTCTACAGAATAATAGAGTAAAAATCCAGTCTCGAACAGGTGAAGTCTTTCAAATAATCAAAAAAGAACTGGACGCAAAAGAGACTGAGTACTATAGCTACAAACCCAAACAGGAACGGTGCTTCAAAGTGATATTGAAACACATGCATCCGTCGACTGACCCTGCCGACATCACTAATGCTCTTGCAGAAATGAATCACGAAGTCACAAATGTCTGGAACATGAAGCAAGCATCAAGTAAAAAAGCTCTAGACATGTTCGTAATAGAGTTAAAAAACAACCCGAACAATAAAGAAATATATGCTACGAAGAGCCTTCTAAATTGCATTATCAAGTTCGAGCCTCCCAGGCCCAAACGTAGCATGCCACAATGCTCCAACTGCTTAGACTACGGCCACACTAAAAGATATTGCCGTCGTAAGCCAAGGTGCATCAAATGCGCCGGTTTCCATGCATCTACAGAATGCTCACGCAAAGAACGGTCTGCTGACGTAAAATGCGCACTGTGCAGCGGTAACCATCCAGCCAATTATAAAGGGTGCACAGTATTCAAAGAGCTGCAAAAACAAAAGTTTCCACCACTGCGCAGTAAATCTTCAAACGCACAGCCCCAAGAGCACAAGGAAAACGAACAGTCTCAACAAGTCAAACCTAACATAACTTACGCTGATATGTCTCGTCACAAACCTGAAGAATACAGACAAGCCCAAGCAAAGTATCCTCCTCATCACAGCCAGTCCACTAGCAACTTTGATCAGCTACCGCAATATAATAACAATAACGATTTCAAACAACTAATGGAAATGTTTAAACAAATGATGCAGCAAATGACTGTGATGACTAACCTCCTAATGAAACTCATGTCCGACCGTCCACATTCAAGCCACTAAAAATCGCGATGTGGAATGCCAACGGGCTGCCCAAACATACTCTCGAAGTAAAAATATTTCTACAATCACATGACATAGACATAATGCTGGTGTCTGAAACTCATTTCACTGACAAGAGCCACTTCCATATCGAAAAATATAAAACCTACTATACAAACCACCCTGATGGAACTGCTCACGCTGGCTCTGCCTTACTGATCAAAGAAAATATAAAGCACTATGTTACCCACCCTTACCGTAGTGAAGAAATTCAAGCTACTAATATAATCATGGAGTGTGCAAATGGTCCTCTTTTAATCTCTGCTTTATACATACCGCCTAAACACAATTTGAAAAGCGATAAGTACTCAGCATTCTTCAAATCCCTGGGTCACAAATTCATAGCTGGTGGCGATTTATTGGCGATAACGCTAAACACACGGACTGGGGTTCAAGAATCACAACAGCCAAGGGCCGTGAACTTAACAAAACCGTTCAAGAACTTAACCTCAAAGTAAAATCCACAGGTGAGCCCACATATTGGCCCAGTGACACCAAAAAGAAACCAGATCTGGTAGATTTCTTCGTCACGAAAGGCTTACATTATTCGTCTATGTGCTGCAGATCTAGTACTGAACTCTCGTCAGATCATAGCCCTGTTCTAGCCGACTTGTACAGTGAGGCAACAAATGTATCGACACCGTGCAAACTTCACACCAAACGGACTGACTGGATCCAATTTCAAAAGCTGGTTGAACATACACTGGATACTCAAATTCCGCTAAAAACTAACGATGACATCACTGAAGCTGTCGAAATATTCAATAAGAGTATCCAATCCGCAGCATGGGTGGCCACTCCAAATGTGGAAACGAAAAGAGGACTAAATTCATGTCCCACTTTCCCTCACGAAATATTAGCAATGGTACAACAAAAGAGACTAGCGAGGAAAAGATGGCAAGAGACAAAGTATCCATGCCACAAACATACCTTAAATAAACTTGCAAAGAAACTTAAAAAAGTGCTATTAAAGTTTAAAAACCAAAGCACCGAAAATGGCTTAATTAACCTTGACGCAACTCCTGCAACAGACTACTCACTTTGGAAGACCACGAAAGCTCTGAAGAGACCGATTACTTTCCAATCACCTCTGCGATGTAGCGACGGGACGTGGGCAAAAAGTGACGCTGAAAAATCAAAATTATTCGCAAAACACCTTAAAAGTGTCTTTACACCTAATCCAGACACGGGATCGACAAAACAACACGATATAATGAGTCAGCTGTCGGAAACTCGTAGACAAGGACCTACCCTTGAAAAGTTCAGCATTTACGAAACACTCACGGCAATCAAGAAATTAGCACTTAATAAGGCTCCTGGCTATGATTTAATCACTGCTAAAATCCTAAAAGAATTACCGGACATTGGAGTTAGATTCTTAACACAAATCTTCAATGCCATCTTGAGAAACAAATTCATTCCTCCACAGTGGAAAATAGCGGAGATAATTCTTATACCAAAACCTGGAAAAGAGCCAGATCAAGTAACATCATACAGGCCAATAAGTTTGCTTCCGATAGCCTCCAAAGTAATGGAAATGCTCCTCTTAAAGAGGCTTTCACCCTTAATCGCAGAATCTCACCTTATACCCAACCACCAATTCGGTTTTCGTGAGGCCCATGGGACCATTGAGCAAGTGCACCGACTGGTGGAGAAAATAAATACTGCTTTTGAGCATAAAGAATACTGTTCAGCAGCATTTCTCGATATTTCTCAAGCGTTTGATCGCGTGTGGCATGAAGGTCTACTGTATAAAGTCCTGAAGTCGCTACCAACCAGTTTTTATCAACTGTTGAAATCATACTTAAACCAGCGCCACTTTTATGTAAAACACGGAGATGAAAGAACAAGACTGTATGATATCACTGCGGGTGTCCCACAAGGTAGTGTGCTAGGTCCAATACTATACCTCATTTTCACATCCGACTTACCAGTAACATCCGAAGTCTTGGTGGGTACTTTCGCCGACGACACTGCGCTCATAGCAACAAACGAAAACCCAGCAATCGCTTCAGCCATGCTCCAAAAAAGCCTAGACGCAGTCTCGAGATGGATGAAAGATTGGCGTATCAGGGCAAACGAAACCAAATCGGTACACGTAACATTTTCGCTCCGACACAGCTCCTGTCCGCCCGTCAAACTGAACGAGATTCAAATACCCGACAGCGATGAAGTGCGGTATCTGGGCATTCACTTGGATAGACGACTTACATGGAAAAAGCACATCTTTACAAAAAGGAAGGCGCTCAGTCTCCAACTTCGAAAATTGTACTGGCTTTTAGCTCGCAAGTCAAAACTAAGTCTTTTAAATAAACTTCTCCTGTACAAATGCATTCTGAAGCCGATATGGTCTTATGGTGTGGAGTTATGGGCCACCGCTTCAAACTCAAATATAGAAATAATACAAAGATTCCAATCCAAAATACTGCGCACGATCACAAATGCCCCATGGTACATGACTAATGATCAACTCCACCGAGACTTAAATATCCCAAAAGTCAAAAAAGAAATACAAATGAAACTTGGGTCGTATGAAAAACGCATGAAGAATCATCCAAACAAACTTGCATGTAAATTGATGGACAAATCCTACAGAATCTTCACAAGAATAAAAAGAAGAGCCCCACAAGATCTTTTATAGAAGAAACTGATTATGTGGATTTGCCAATGGGCGGATACCACTCAAGACAACTAAACAAATACTTAACCTCTAGCTAAATGCCCGATATATCAAGGCAGATCGCAAGAATAATAATAAAAAAAAAAAAAAAAAAAAAAAAAAAAAAAAAAAAAATAGGGATCTCCCTGTTCCCTATAGGATCGCTCACGCGTCAAGTTGAACTTTTAATCTAGCTGCTTAATGTTCACGCGACGCGTGAGCGATCCGCTAGGGAACAGGGAGATCCCTACTTTAAGACTTCAAATATAGCCAGCCCCAGTGCAGCGAGCGGGGCTGAAGCGGGGTATGCGCATACCCTCTGTCAAGTCGACTTCGAACGGCCATCGTCCGCAAAAAAATGGTTGCCTGTAAAGTCGGTTTACGGACGATAATTTTACCCGATAACGTTACGCTTAGGCCGATCGTGCCTCTCTATCGCTTGTTCCGCGCTCTCGCTTGGGCGCTCGGCTCAGGCGGAACGTTATTACTGCGTCATGTTTTTTCGTGCGCGCAGCCGGCGTTCATCGATTTCACGTCTAAAGTGTCACATATCCAGATTTTACGCAAGGCGCAACAAGATCGATTTAAGGCCGTTCCCTGACCCAGCATCGTCAAATTGCTCATGTAAGATCATACATTTCTAAGAAATGTTAAAAGTTAAAAATATGAAAAAAACATATGTTATATTTGATTATATCGTCCTTACATTGACAGCTTTCGTTACACGTTTCACGAAACTTCGCTCGATACAATTTAATTCCAAAGTAACCTAGAGGGTTAGAACCCGGACCTTTAATCCAAGAGTGTAAAACTAAATATAATAGAAAAAATATCCATATTATATGCATACATTGACAGCTTTATAAATGCCATGTTATTTTTTATTTTTATGTTATTTTTTTAGACGGTATTTTTATAGAAATTAAAACGTGTTAAGTAAATAATAACTAAATCGGGCGTTCTCTGCGTAGCGCTTTTTCTTTCCCTCGTCGCACGAGTGACAGTGCCGGCTGGGCTGGGAGCGTGGGAACGGCCTTAAAACAGTACCTAAGTATTCGGTAATTTACGTAGGTCTGAATAAAGGATTTCTACTTACCAAGTATGTTCAGAAAACTGCAGTCTGTTAGCGACACTGACTGGGTCATTATACTAAACCACGGGTCTAACTAATGGGTTACCTACCTACTGGGTGTGGTGTGAGTCACTTTCCTCTAATGAGTGCTAATAAGGGCACCGAGGCGGAACCTCGCCAGAGTCGACCTTCGCTTGCACCTGGCTGGTGTACTCGTAGTCAAGTCAAGTCGTCATATGGGCATATCAGGCAAAGCGTTAACCTACAAGCGAGGCTACGCGTTTACTTGCTTTCCAAGTTCCCAATCGACTTTGCATTTTACGGTAACAGGCAGGAAGTTGGTATTCTTGTAGCCACCTGGAAACCGTTAATACCTACGTCAAAGAGTTAACGTGTTTGACACTGAAGATGGATTTATGCTGGAACTTATCCAATTGGTTATATCTGGTATGGTATACGTAGACATGAGGTTCATAATATGTTTTGATGCCAAACCTACGAATAAATATGATGAAATCATATCCAATGCATATTGACTTACTTTACTGCGTGAGAAACTATAGAATAGGGAAAAGAAAGACAAGATATTTAACAATATAAAGATCGCAGGTTTATCAGACGAAGATTCAGATCAAACTTAACTAATAACAGCGAAGTAGGTATTGACATGAAAAGTTTAGAACGCTGTTGGTGACAGATTATTTAGAAAGCGTAAAACGTCGGATGACAAGTGAATAAACTGATTAACACTCGTGTGGAAGTTAAATTTAAACATTGGTTCTATGGCGAGTGTGTTGCCAGCACACACGCGGCCTGACGGCCGGCTTAGCAAGCAAAAAAGTCCTCCAGACCAGCCACCGGCGACTCACGCTGCGTTTTAACCTCACTTTGGAAAGCGTGGAATGCTGTTTTGGCCTATCGAATTCATTCAGTTCTTAATTTGTTTAAATTAGAAATTAGCCCGCTTCGCTACGTCTTTATTTCTATCTCGACGAATCTGACGTTTCTCTAAACCTTTATTCGAAATACTTAATTGGAAGTATTGGAACGCGGTTTACTTTGAATCCAGCGGGGAAATAAGCATGTAGCATCAAATATTATTATTATTACAGAGGCTACACCATTTTACTTGCAGCTCAACTTTCCAAGTAAATTCTTTTAGAACGTGGTAATGTACTTGACAAAAATAGTAGGTAGCAATTAAGCAGTGCCCAAGACAGCTACTGATAAAAAAGAGTCACAGAACATCAATTAACAAATATAAGTGCGTTCCCAATGGAATGGACGAGCCTCGAACCAATTATCAAGCTCACTCCCAGCCATGAGGGAATGCCGATGACGTCATCCCGACGTCCCTACACATATTTTTTAAACTCTTTTTTAAATTACAACCGTTTATAGCGTGAGAATTAGACAATTGCGTTGATTTATAGGAAACACACTGTAAACAAATGAGTAAATGATTGATGTGAGCCAATTTATAATGGTATCACTCAGTTTTGCAGAAACATAGTTTGATGGATATACTTTCATAATTATTAGATATTGTCATGGATAGATAGAAAACAAACATTTGTTTTCGACATACTTACTCGTAGAAAACAAATGCCGTTTAATGTTAACGTCCTATTGATAGAGGTACCTAATATACATACTATGGCAATGGTGACATTGTTTGGACTTTCTATAATTATCAGTTAGTTGTGATACTTGTGATGCTTTGTCTGTAGAATATTAATTATTATTATTATTGTGCTCAGGCTCAGCGCAGGAAGTGTCGCGATGTGAGTCGTTATGTAGGTAAACTGCAACGTAAGGTAAAGTCAGTTTATTTTATTGTTTAGAATTTGGATCATGGTTGTGCATCACGGCTACCAATTCTGAAAACACGTGGATTAAAAATGTTGATTCTACCTAGTGGTCTCCGCAGTCCTAGGCTGTTCCGATCTGAGCCAGTGATGGGATCGGATCGGAACAGCCTATTTACGCCCTACTGCTGACCTTCCTCTCATCACCATAGTCATTTTGACAATAGTACACACGCGGGCCCACCCAGTAGGGATTCGTGATCCATTTATTCCATACTAGCAACTACTTTAAATGAGCTAGATTTCGATAACATTTGGATAGGAGTTTAAGGGGGTGAGGTATCTTGATTAAGTTCACTCAGAAGCAAAATTAGTTATAGTTTCGTGTCAAGCGAATAGAAGACCGAAGACTTTATCGTTCGTAGGAGTAAATAGTATTCACCATGGATCAATTCTAAAACAATTATAACTATAGTTGTGCCCCGCGACTTCGTCTGCGTGGAATATAAAATTGCGATTTTAATAAAACAGCTTATACCTATGTAGCTCTGAATGATGATCTATCTACCAATTAAAACCGCACTCAAAATGGTTCAGTAGTTCCGGAGAACAAACAGACAGACAGAAGGAGACAGAAAAAATACCCTTTTATTAGTACTAGTTGTGCCTCGCTACTTCGTCTGCATGGAATAGAAAAAGTGCCGATAGCTTTTCTTTCCGATATCCGATCTATAGCTTATAGGAATGTAGCTCCGAATGATGCCTCTATCTACCATTGAAAACCGCACGCAAATCCGTTCAGTAGTTCTGGAGATTAACTCTAACAGACAGACAGAAAAAAATACCCTTTTATTATAGTATAGATAGGTAGATAGATAGAATACGTAATTCAGATGTGATGGTGTTAGAAGACGGGCGGATGCTGGCTGGCTCGGGCGAGATGGCGTGCAATCAATAGTCTGCGCGGCGCGAGGGGCAAGTCTGGATAAATGTTATTACCTACCTATGAGCTGGCGAGAGAAGTACGACATCTTGACAGAGTTATTTATTATAATTTATACCTATCACCCTCGGACAAAGTAATATAGAGTCACTTTTTTGACGTGACTTAGGAACGTTTTACCACATTTGTCGTTTGCTTACCCTCACAAACTTAGCTAAACATATCCGTAGAACTTAAACTAAAAAACAGTATAAACGAATTGGGCAATCTTCTATATTAGTAGGGAATATTGATAGTAATATTGTGTAGGGATGTATGAGATTCCCCTCGCCACCGGAGCCGAAGAGAGCGAGGAAAAAAACGTGTTCGAATAATAATTTACACACACGATACGGAGAACTACCAAATTACTTGTAAATCGCAAATCATTTATTCTGCGAAGTGCATTTTATCAAACATTTTACGACTGTTAATGCGTTCATGTTGCGTTGCGTACGTACCTAATCATGATATCACGCGTTGAAATGATAAAATATCTTCAGGGAACATTCCAATTTCCGCAAAAATATGCGAGGGACGGGGTGTGCGAGTCGCCCCTGCAGAGAGGGGCCGGCGGCGACGCCGCGGCTGCGCGGCGGAGCCCGAGGGACGCCGTGCGCGAACCACCCCTTCCCCATAGCCCCTCCAAAGCACGATTAATAAGCACTCATTCAAGCTCCAACACGCGATTATCGTCATGGCAACGCCGAGCTCGATGGTCAGTCAATGGGTCCGGGTACCTATTGCTTTACTTAACAGATAATAATTATTGGAAGAAGGTATTGACGTTGTGTCATTAAATCTGCTTTGGGTAGATAGATAATCTACATTAACAATAATAGAAATTCCGTTGATGCTTACCGTTAGCGGAACGCGCCGCCGGTGACGTAGCTTCCTTGCCTCGAGAGTTGTCCTTCTCTTTTCCATTGTTCCCTGAAACAAACATGTACTTCTTCAGTCTGTTTGGACTTTTCTCTTGGCTATATCCAGATATTGAGTTGATTAGCGTTACTAATGTTCTTAGGTAGGTACCAAATTATTTCTAGCTACACTTAACTACTATTTTATAATTATAACGGACCAATCACTCAGCGCAGCAAAAAGTCGGTAAACTCATTAAGACATTATTAATTAACGCGTTGGTCGTGTCAATGCTACAGGCGGAGCTAAGTAAATTAATATCGTGTAATATGAGCATTGTGTAGCTTTACGCGCCGAGGGACATGAAATGTCGCGATAATATGCGTAGTTGTCTATTCGAGTTAGACGAGGCTATGTAATGTAGGCAATAAACAGGAGGATAAGTAAATATCCTGCAGAAGTTAATGTACCTAAATTATTGATTTTTAAAATGTTGCCTCTACTGCTTGCAAGGCTAGATTTTTCCTATTCGATTAGCATGTTTTCCTAAGACGATTATAAAGAGTATTACATTACAACAAGCTGTAAGTAATACATTAAAGTATTGGAATAAACGCATATAGCAGAATTAACGATAAAACTACAAGTTTTATAATGCCAATAAGGTCGCATTGTAACGATTCCAAACATAATCAGCCTATTGTTAAAATTGGTACCTACCTAAACAAGTTGATTTACTCCCACATAGAGTCGTCAGTACAGCGACAACATATCAGTGACTTCCTGCCTTCCTGTTTAATATGATGCTGCACAACACATTGGCGTTGGTTTGGAACTAGAACGATGTTGAGCCGGAAATATCTGGTCCGAGATAGTGGGGGATTGGTCGGGTTTGAGATAGGCATGTTCCTGGGAGGATCCTTTTCGCCTCGGCTGCCTGTTCGACCGGTTCCGGCGGCGAGCGTTCACCCGTCCGCCGCCCGCTACCGATGTCTCGAACGAACGACCAATCGCAGATTTATCTGCGTTAATACTTAAGTACACATGACATGTTTTGTGTCCTTGCAAATACAAGTGTATTGCCCAATGGAATCAATCGTTTCCTAAGAATATTATCTGCTTTACCTGCGCTACCTTCGCAAAACACAGTCCTCACTGTGCCTAGCGCAGGCAGCGCAGCTAGCTTCGGTATAGGTACGCGGGTAGGTACGTACCTAACTTATTATCGCTACATTCGAAACGTCCGACGCCTATTACAGCCATTCTGCTGTAAGTATTAGGTATCGGATAAGAAGTCGTATAGGTTTAATCGATTGCATCGAAACTAATAACGAATTGTTTGCCGTTGACGCGGAGGCGGCCGCGCCGACCTTGGCAGTGGCGTTGACTCCGGCCTCAAATCCCGACCAACCGTCGCGCCATGCCTTCGCCATACATTCACCATTTGACCGCCACAGTCGACCACTGTCGACCAACCTTAAAGCGTAAAATAACCTTTATTTCGTGGGCGTAGAGTTAAAATTATCGCCTCGATTCAATTTGCCGTGGCAAAGATAGCTACGAACACTGACGCAAACAACTCCAATTCACAAAATTAGTTAGTAGCTCTAGGTATAATATTGCAAGTATTGTAACGGCTATCCGATTAAAAATGACTAGTCGGATGGTGACGTCATTATCTTATTTTCGCACAGTTTACAAAAAACGTAGCTATTTGCGCTATGGCTGGAGCTTCGTGTTATAAACCAAGAAAACTTGATAACTACTTAGCAATCAAGTCGTTCAGTAGGTAGGTATATGAACATATATCTTGTACAAAACATATATCAGTTTGTGTATAATGTATTTACTGTTTAGTTTTAATTTTTAATTTAGATTATTTAATCTGTCAGTAATTTGAATTTCACAGTGCTTTGGTGCAAACTGTCATGATGTGCTGTGGAATTATATGTCAATAAATAAATAAATCTTGCGTCAAGGAATTTCCTGTTAAATTGTTGTAGGTTTGTAACAGAAATAAAAGGAAACTCAGTTATAGTAATAATTAATTGTATGTAGGTACCTATTCCCAGTTCTATGTACTAGTCGTTTCACGGAGACATTGCAAATAATATGTTTTATACTACACCTACTCGGAAAGTCAATACAAACTAACCCATTAATTGGGGAGAAAGTTGCTCATTAATCCTCCTTCAAAATCTGGTTAATAATGTTGTATGCAAATCCATTATTACACACTTTACCCATGTAGTAATATTGTATGGAAATCCATTATTCCACAGTTATGTTTTTTTTTTAATTCCAAAACGAGCCATGGATGCGTGTAAGTTAATACTTTTTTTATTTGACACTGCCGACTTTACACAAGCTATATAGACGTTCTAAACGAATGTACCTACATCAAAAAAGTTTTTCGGAAAAAAACTCGAAAATGCGATAGCAATATCGTTAAATGGTTAGAAGAAACATATGCATTGATTAATTATACTAAATATGATTTTATATTTCGGGTTGCACGCAAGAAATTTTGTAATGATCTGTCTCGTCACTGGCTGTAAAGACGCGGCGCGCCCAAATAAAAAAAAAAAAGGTTGGCGCGGTTTTCACTTTAAAAAAAAGAATATCGCGCGCCTTTCGTTTCATTGTAATAACTTTGAATTTGCTTTTGTGTTTGAAATGTCTTCAACAAATGAGGAAAGTAGCGATGGTAGTATTATTGGAACGCCACCTGAAATATTAATTCATGCTCAACAAGCAATTAACAATCTTCTACCGGAAAAATCAAAAAATAAATACATGAAGCAGTATGAAGAATTTATGCAGTGGAAGACTGAAAAGCAAGCTTCTTCTTTGTCGGAAAATGTTCTTCTAGCCTATTTTAGTGAAAAGTCTTCAAAATATAAGCCTAGCAGCCTATATATTCAATAGTATATATTCAATTCAAGGCTATATATTCAATGCTGAGAAGTACATTGTTATCCAGAGATAATATTGATATAAAGAAATACTCAAAATTAGCAGCATTTCTGAAAAAGAAGTCTAGCGGGTTTCGCAGTAAGAAATCCAAAGTGCTACCGGCAGATGAAATCAATTCTTTTTTGCAAAACGCTCCAGATGATACTTATTTATCCTATATATATCTAAATTTTTGTACGAGGTTTTGTTGTTTTTTTTTCCTCGTAAGAGTAGTATAAAGTATTATATATCCCTCGAGGGTAAGTATTGATTACTCAACTCGTGTTGTTTAAGGCCCTCCGCTTCGCGTCGGGCCTCAAATGGCCACTCGTTGAGTAATCAATGCCTTACTCCTCTTGGTGAATAAATAACTATAACATACGAGTATGTCTCTTTACTACTGTACTACTGTATTTTCGTGTTTTATTTTGTACAATAAAGTGTTACTTACTTACTTAATATTATGTACCCACATCATAACATTATTATTAATTAAGTTAAAGGATGGACAATGTGGTTGTTACTTAGTAACATTTCCTCGTGTATAATTAGATCTGACGCAATTCTGCAAGTGAATCTTCTTGCTGGGGGGCATGAAGAGTTAAAAATGACAGATCATCATTAAGAAATTTACTTATTAAAGCCCGACCAGAAAAATAAAAAACCTGCTCTGGGGGCGTTAAATTAGCAATAATTATAGCAACATTAAGCGTGGTTGATTCGAGTACAGTTGACGGACTCTTGGTCGTTAAATATGGCCGCCGAGCTGTAATTCCAAAATTCCATACAGAAACGTCATTTTGTCGTTAAAATATTTGACGTTAACGTTAACTTTGCCGAACGGTTTGAATCAATCTACCCTACCTGTCAAGTTGACAACGAGGTCAGTAATGTTATTTAGAAGAATATAGTCCATTCCTTCAGATTTTCTCTCTGAAAAATACTTTGTCGTATTACAAATCACTTTTCTCAAGTGACTTTTAATGGTTTTCGGCATTTTTCACTCACGAAATCCAATAAATGATATCACGCACAATCAACACTTCACTGACAGCAATTTACTGATGACATTAATGACGTCTCGTCTTAACGTTACTATTGCCAGTTGAAGAAATTAGTTACAATACTTATCCGCAATATGGCGAAGTTTTTTATTTTTCTGGTCGGGCTTTACAACGCATAAATTAACAAATTCGGTTAGCTTGCAAACTCATAAATGGTTTTAAAATCCATCTACACAGGTCAATGAAAACAGATAGATAGTCTTATACTTTAAACGCGCTAAACTTGTACCTATATTTCTCTGTTTATTTATTTCTTTATTTCGATTTCTACACGACAAATCGATGTAAGGTCTCATATTTGAGAAAACTCGGTTTTAGCTATTTTCACCCGAGCAAAGATCGGTCGCCCAGGTACTAATTGACTTAAGTACCTAGTCAAAAACAAGTCATCCTCATACTCGGTTTGTGAGTCATCTTTATATTAGTGCGGTGCGAAATTTAGATTAATCACTGGTGGTGGTCTAGTGGTTCGACCTACCGCCTCTCAAGCAGAGGGTCGGGGGTTCGATTCCGGCTCGCACCTCAAAGTTCACTTACCTATGTGCCAAATTCAATTTGAGTTAACCACTGAGCTTTTCGGTGAAGGAAAACATCGTGAGGAAATCTGCACGCATCTGCGAAGTAGGTAATTCAGAGATGTATGTGAAGTCTCCAATCCGCACTGAGCCCGCGTGGGGACTATAGCCCAAACCCTCTCGTGAATAGAGGAGGCCTGTGCCCAGCAGTGGGAAGCAAATAGGCTGTAGTAGTATACTGGTGGTGGTGGTTTCAAAGATTTGCGACCATAGGTGCCAAAGTAATTTAAAATAAAAATAAACCGGCCAAGTGCGAGTCGGACTCGCGCACCGAGGGTTCCGTACAAACCTGTAAGGTTTACAAAGTTCGTTCTTTACGACAATCGAGTCATAACTATGGTATTTTTATTGCAAAATGAAATTCATAACATTACAATGGGGAAAGATGGAGTAGCATAAATTTAAGACAAAGATCTTAAAAAATATATATTTTGTAATGTAACTAAAAATTTAAGGTTTTCGGAATTTTTCCTTTATGTGTGCTATAAAACGTTGCTTCATGCCAAATTTCAAGATTCTAGGTCGACTGGAAGTACCCTTTAGGTTTTGATTCCCTTGCGAGTACTTGCGAGTTTCAAAATATGCAGCTTAAATTGCTGTTTCTTTTGATTGCGTTGACATAGAAGTTTGATTTTGTTACAGCTTAAAGGTATTATAGACCTGAGTATTTGGTATGAATTTCAATTTAATACCTCTACGCGTTTATGAGGAAATGGGTAGTAAGGTTAAAATTATTAAAAAAAAATATATTATGTGATGTAACTAAAAATTTATGGTTTTCGTAATTTTTCCTTTATCTATGCTATAAGACGTTGCTTCGTACCAAATTTCAAGATTCTGAGTTCACGGGAAGCACCCTGTAGGTTTTGATTCCCTTGCAAGTGTCGAAAATTTGCGGCATAAACGGCTGTATCTTTTGATTGCGTTGGCTTAGAAGTTTGATTTTTTCACAGCTTCAAGGGACAGTAGACCTGAGTAATTGATATAAATTTCAGCTTCATACCTCCACGCGTTCCTGAGAAAAAGGGTCTTGACAGACGGACGGACAGACGGACAACAAAGTGATCCTATAAGGGTTCCGTTTTTTCCTTTTGAGGTACGGAACCCTAAAAATCGGCCAAGTGCGTGGCCCGCCACACAATGTAGGGTTCCGATGTTGACGATGCGTGATGCCTGCGATGCTGCGGCATGGCGTGCCGTTTTTTTTCAAACCCACAACGTTTTTTAAGACCTATTCAACGACACCGTGGGGTAGGTACGCAAGAAAAACAAAATACATGAAAAAATATTTCAAATTTTATTGTACCACTTTGTCGGCGTAACGAATAAGTATGTATTATATTCATGCCAAATTACAGCTATTTAGAACCAAGCATCTCCAAGCTATGCTGCGCTGCGGATAGACGGACGGACGGGCGGACGGACGGACGGACAGACATGGCTTGTGGACTTCGGAACCCTAAAATTTCCTAGTATTTTTGGACCTTGGGTGACTGATGTCCCGGTGCGGGTTGCCCTGATTGGATACTTCACACATGTGTTTGATATCATTATTCGCAGATACCTGCAGGTTTCTTTGCGAGGTTTTCCTACCTCAAGAAACTTCTTTTTACGTACTTAGATACTCGTATTTACTAGTACGCGGCGCCATATGGTCCAAGCCGCGGATGGTTGTCGGAGCATTCATGCCTATAAAAGGTTTATGATGTTTTTTGAGGTCACTCGTGTCTGACCGTTAATACTGATACCTACTACTTACTCGTATATTTTAATACTCCATTAAAAATTAACATGTTTAACGTGCTTAGGCGTTTTAGATGGTGTGACTATATACTCGTACACTATGGTCAATGTGAACAGCTTGTTACGAACGCAAAGAGTACCTAAGTACCTACAGAGGAACTCAAAAGAAGACCTCTAGGTTCTGCTCATAATTTCAAATAGGTTGTTCGAATTCGAAATTACTTTTAACTTGTGAAAAATATTTTTAGTCAAATACTTAGTCAAGCCACGACAGGTTCGTCGTCGGCGCCGGATGTAGGCAGACATAGATTTGGTCGAAGACGGATGTACCCACTTTGCATGCACGTCGCAGCCTCGCTGACAAAGAACAGGCGTATGACAAAGTTTCAAGGAAACTGTACAATATCAGAAATTACTACTTAGACTACCATACGGTGCTATAGAAATACCGCTCCTTTAAACGACGAGAGTCGTAACTGGCCAAGATAACGATGATTAAACACGTTATCAATACTGATACGATGATAGCAGATCAGACAGATTACGTTATCACCTATGCTAGAACGTAAAGCGATGAAACTCGCGCTTGCATTTATAACTTTCGAACAATACCGACGTTTAAGCCTCATCAGCGACCAATCGTGCACGCTATCGCGGATCGTAAACGCAGTCAAGTGGTTAATTTCCAAATAACCAGCGATCAGTTACCACTTTTAAAATATCTACTTACGAAAAGACACGTTAAAAATAGTACCTACGGCATAACTGGCAACGTTCCGAAGAATTTCCGTTGCAGCTGAAAATATGAAAGTCAACTTTCAGGCGACAAAAAATAAGCGGTTAAACTGTATTATAATGAGATGTGGTTAATTTTATGTTCAACCCAATTACTAACCGCTGTTTTGGCATTAACGAGTTTATTGACATGGGACTATTTTAGTTCATTAAAAATGTACATTTTTTTATATAAATTAGTCTTTTTAAAATAAAGCTATCATGATCACAAAAAGTACTGACGAATTTACGAACCCTTTCATTACGAAGGTACTTTGCAGACTGTGTTTACGACAAACATCATAATTATCGTGGAACTTGTTAGCCTCGGATCATTAGCAAACATCAGCTACTTGATATTACATAGGTATATCCGCACAGAGACCATTAGAACCAGGTCAAGTACTCGGTACAGCAGTGCACTCCGTATCCGTCATTATGACTAAGTTTTATCGTGACAGTAGCACACCGTATGTAGGCAGACAGATAATCGGTCAGAGTATGTAGGGCGCAGCGCTGGAGCGTGAGCTTGGCCTCCTAGCCTGACCGGTTGCCATCTTTGGCGGCGACCGGTTCTACCAGGCCATTCTTTGCCGAGAACGGTTCAGACGGATACTTTCTAACGTTTCAATAAGTATTTATGCTCAATCCCAGCTCCGGGTGATCGTGAATCTGGCCGGTTATTTTAAAGGTCGTATGTTTCTTGGGTTCATTCTACTCAGTTTTGTTATGACTTCGTTTTATAGGAAAATTGATAAGTCGAAAGACTTATCATCCCCCTCCGCGTGAGTCACGGCGCGGAGTCGAACTCGGTGATTCACTGCACCGCGCCATGCTATTCTATTATGCACATAATAATTGTGATGTCGCAGGTAACAGAATCGCCATTGTATGCAGCTCTATTGTGCAGCTGAACTTTTTAGGCCCGCGGGCGATTGTTAACGCCTTATTGTTCACAGCTTCGACGAAGTTTATTTAGATTAGACTAATAACAGGAATCGAAGCAACGTGGCTGGCCGGTTAGCTATAATTAAACGTATAAAAAATGCATTGATAATTTGTACCGAGCAGTGCAGCTCATAACGCCCGATACGAGTTAATGAATAAAATAAGTTAGCAATACGTTTAGAATATGTTTACTTAATTACTTCTTTTATTAAAACGGATACTTAGTGAAAATATAATTCATAGAATTTAATAAAAATATTAACTATCTAAAAGAAATTGAGAATTTTATTTATCACGATTCACGAAACAACGATTGGCGAATTGCTGATAGGCATTTGATAACGCACCCACGCACGTAGGTACCTACGTCGATGACTTCATTGATTGTGATGTGACTAAACTGCCAAGTTTACTTTTGTTCATGCTAGTAGCGCCATCTGTCGTTGAAGGGGCAAACTGCCGAAGTTAAAATCCGCCTATTTCATTAATATCGTAGATCATTAAGGACCATTAATAAAAAAAAACGTTGTTTCATATTACTACGCATAAATCATCAATAACGTACTTGACTCTTAAACGTAAGAATCTTTGTTGATTTATGTGTGAATCACAGGAAAAAGGAAAGGAAGGAAAATCAGAACCCTTATAGGATCATACTTATGTGTCTGTCCGTTCGTCGGCTCAAGACTATTGGACCGATTGATTGAGTTTCAATTTGCTTTGTATTATGTACCTAAGTTAACGACCCAAAGACGGAGGATTAACTTAAACAAATTAATTTGAAACATGGAGTTTTGGGGGTTCAAACAGGAAAAAATTTAACGTTTTCAAACTATATATCGCCTGACATATCAAATGAAAGTGCTTCTTGTGAGGATCTCAAATATATACTTTTTTTTTTTATTTTTATGTATCTAAATAGCTTCAAGTTATTTAAGAACATAGGCGAAAAATTACCTTCACCCTGACATCTGAAACTACGGGGACTTAACTTTGAAAAAAATATAGAAGAAAATTCTTCATCTACAGAACCAAGGTCCGTCAGTTCGTCCGGTCTTTTTAAAAATTAATGTTGCGCAAATAAATACCCAAACAAATAGAATTTCTTGACTAGGTATTATTTTTTGTATCAAAATTGAACAACCTTAAATTTTAAGAAAATCATTGTTGAATTTACAAGATTTAAAACCAGCTAGCTACGAGTACCTACTACTGCACCGACTAATAAAATTTAGTTTTTGGCGGTGTGAATCAAATACCGTGGTCTGGATAGGATAGTATGTAACTTTACAATTTCGATAAAGACAGATCGATGCCAACTAGTGTGAAACTGTGATCTAACTATGAATTTGCTTCGATATTTGCCCGTGGTCGACCGTGCTTTGCTCAAGTGAAAGTACCTAGCTAAAAATGTCTTCCCAGACATGAGACCTACAAAGCTAGATCAATGGCGCCCCCGTAAATTCCTACATTGCAAATTTCGAAGAAATCATTAGAGCCGTTTCTGAGATAGACTGTTAGCTAGTGTGATGGTCGTGGTCATTGCATTTCAGCCTTTAAAGTGCTATTCAAAAGCCAGTGATAGCAGTCGCGACCCGCGGATGTGGTTCCACATATTCTCATACAACGACTTATGGCCGCGATCTATGGCTGGCTTTATAATAGCACCTTTAAATTAAAGTGATTGTGATATTACGCAATTACTTCAAATTGGTGTAATGAGCGCAATTTCATTTCGTAAAACGCATTGACCATCAGGGGCTCTATTCGAAACGTTACATTGGGAAAGGGAATTTCTATATCCCTACCGTCAAAGCGTCACGGCGCTCAAATTGAGCTTAAAATCTAGCTACTTAAAGTTCGGTTTCAACATGGTAGGGATATGGAAGTGCCCTTTCCCTATGTAACGTTCCGAATAGAGCCCCAGTTAAATTAACAATTCTTCAAATATCCTGGTTAGGATTAAACCTAACCTACCAAACGGAAATGAGGTTATATAAAATTCATGCGTTCTTTTCCTGTAGTGTCGTTCTCCCTGGATAACAGTTTCCTCTGGGATATTTTAGATTTTATAGTTTTAATTAGTCTAACGTTGGTCGGTTTTATTGTTAAACCAATGATTGCGATACAATTGTTGTATTCGTAGGAATGTTATGCAGGTACCATAATTTTAAAAGAAAGGGTAATAAAATGATTTTGTGAAAAAACATTATTAAGTATTAATTTCTAACTGAAAAAAAGTTACTTATTTAGGACCAAGTAAATCCTATTTAGTAATGTGCACCCTAATTTTCAAATCTTTAATTCATGAGACCGCACACCAGATAGCTCCGTTATCTGTTAATTACTGCACTAATTAAAATGTTTTACGACTTACCTTACGCCTTTGTTCCTCTTTGGCAGACACATTAGCAACTTAACATTTTTTTAAAAATTATATCTATAAGGGAATATTCATTCATAATTATTGCAAACTTATATTAGTACATTACACACCTAGGGCGGTCAAGTAAAGAAAGTCTCAGATCGCGGGTAATTGAGGCCCGAGCCGGAGGCGAGGGCTATAATCTAGCGGTCTGAGGATTTCTTTACGACCGCCCGTGGTTAGTATACGATTTTACGTCACCACCTGGCCGTGAAGAGGGATTTTTCGTAGCGCCCAAGGGCGGTAAATCCCGCTTTTCGGCCTGGTGTGACGTAAATAATTATTACATAGTGGTCTAAACTTTTTTGATTCTTTAGACCATTAAATTCAATTATTTATTCAGCAAATTGGCCACATAGGGGCACTTTAACTTTTACACGTCAGAAAAATAATTTACCCAAATTAAAATCGTCAAAAAATAAGCTCTTTAATTGTGGACCAATTATATCCTGTTAGGTACCCAATTTAACTCGTTAGTGCCAACGAACTTATAAAGTTACCTAAAACTTTATCTAGTTGCCTTGCCTCGACGATTAGGTAATTTTCATTGCATTAAAACACGCATGCATAATTTAACTAATTGGATTTCTGAACAGACTGCATATTCGCTCTCAAAGTTATTTACAGGAATTGTAGGTCAAATACACTTTTCACAAAAAAATACTATATGTATATGAAGGTACATTTATATATGTATGTATATCGTAATGTTAAGCTATTATTAAATAACTATTAGCTTTTCCCCGCAACTTCGTATGCGCATTAAGATTAACATGTAAAACCCCATTGTTCACATTGGAATTTCGGGATATTCTCTCTCATCCCCTGCATTCCCCAAGAAACGACATTTTTAATTTCAGCTCTCTACGACCAGTTAAGTTGGTTTCCACCTCTAGTCCCCTTGAGGAATTATTTCCGGAATAAATTGGATTATTCCTTCCTATTAGGTGCAGGAACAGCGAATTGTTTACAAGATGCTTGAACAAATTCCAGTCCTTAATTATATGGCTGTATGTAGCGCCATCTGTCGGTGGTTTTTTCATACACGATCTTTGGGAATTTCTCTCCATTTACTTCTAGGCTGAGTTGTTTCAGTGGCTGTTATTTTTTAAACTGAAACCGGTATCAACTTTAAATTTAAGTACGTGCTCAAAGCGCGTTGTTGGCAGTAGGTAGGTACCATATTTTCCATTGTCTTAATGACTTAGATAGTGTCTCAGCGTAACTGTCCGGAGGCTAGCCATTAACGTGCCTTAATGATTGGTCATGACATGACTGTGACTCGATCTTGTTCTACGTACCTAGTTATTTTATCAAAATAACTTACTAGAACGTGCCCCCATTACGGGCTACACTGTTGTCGAAAACAAAGATTTAGTTGCTTTTACATATCTTTATCTCTAACTATATGAAGTGAACCTGTGAAGTTAGGTAAAGAGTTGTCTATTAGTTAGTTAGATACAAGCCTTATATGCTTATTAAGTCTCACCCTCGTGCCATCTGGCAGAAATTTTGGTTGCAGTGGTTGTGCCAGTTATATAGTTAGGTATACTGCTGTGCCCGTTGAGGGTTGAGGGATACCTACCTGTGAATACGTTACAAGCGTTAGGTCTTACCTTTTCGTATTAATAAGCTGGTGACTCTACGCAAGGCCTCCCGCGGGGACTTGTGGAAGAACTTGGGCGTGAGGTTCGGCGGCAACGTGAGCGGCTTGCGCGCGGCCGAGCCGTCCCACGGCGGGTGCTCCGCCGCCTTCGACGAGGCGGTTAGTCGGTCCAGGTGCTCGATGGAGGCCGGCCTGCCGCGAGCAGAGTTAGGTTAGGCTAGTGATGACTACAGTCAAGCCAGGGTACACTAGGCGGACAAATGTCCTGCGACACGTGTTGCCAGCGACGTTGGGTGAAGTGACGTGACGTTGGCGGACTTCGCTCGACTTCGATGGACGTAGCTATGGAAATAAAACGCGCGATGTCGCCAAATATGTCAAACGACAGTTCGCTTATATATCGCCACATGTGTGACACATGTCGCAGGACATTTGTCCCTGACCCCTAGTGTACCTATCCCTGGCTTCAGTGACGTGCACTGAGATTTTAGGCAGGATAAAAGATCAACAAAAAAGTTAAAGCATTTTGTGATTAATAATGGCATATGCGATTGCGTAGGGTTGACAGGGTGTTTCAGGGTCTATATTCGAAGTCTTAAGACTTCGAATATAGATAGGGATTTCTGAGGAAGTTGAACTGTAAATCTAGCTGCTTAAAGTTCACGCGACTCGTGAGCGATCCTATAGGGAACCGCGAATATAGCCCCTGTATGTACATGGCATTAATATGTGTACACTTTTGCATCCTGTTCCGTTGTGTTAAGGTCCAAAGGTGTATACAGGTTAGGGCATATTAATGCCCTTGACTGTACCTATGGAGTGCACACCTCTGTGAGTAAAGTCCAGGGAAAATGTGCTCCGCAAACAAAAGCATCAAGACTGTATTGTAGCTGTATGTAGGTATACCTAAATATTTTGACGCTTGGGCCGACACACGTCTTTTCATCGTCGTCTGTGCTGTGTAAGATATTTTAGTAAACTAAGTACTTAGTTTTATCTGTTACTGTTGTTGAGTGACTTTAGTTAAATACCTACCAAAGAAAGGTTACTGTAATTGATGAGCACGGAGAAGATCATTTATTTAGAAACGATATGGAAGTAGTGTTATGGGTGAGCCAACTAAAGATATCTTAGTTTGTAGCAATGCTTATGGCAAAGGTTGAATACACCCCCCAAATTGGCGGCGTTTCTACAACCTCCCATTAAATTATTTCAAAACACAGGTATTCAAGCTTAACGTAAAGTAAGTACCTATGTCAAATAATAGACGCTGACTAGGCAAGGCAGCGCAATGATACCTACCAGGGTCAGTAGCTATTAGCTAGTGCTCGAGTTGTCAAAAGTCAGAACCTGTCAGCTTTTTCGGTATATTTTTTATGAGTTTTAATGGAGTTTTATTAATGCGTATCAGAACCAGAACCTTAGTCCATGATTCGAATCCTGTCCAAGCTTTATCTATGATTTATTGGAGTCATGGTCCAAAACCTGATGGCGGGTCTACAAGAATGTTTTCGACGTTTCGATAGTAGTTAGGTAGTTGCGTATAATGTAACCTAGGTATAAAACCTTTTTTAAAACAATCGATTTACATTATTTGTATGGCATATATAACGGAGAATAAAAATCCATCGGGAAATCCGAGAAGACCCGAACTGTCAACTACCGAATTCAATGAATTAAATATACGAATGTCCTTTAATGATGAGTTGATGATCTATGGTGT
>OZ020275.1:10296313-10397233 GCA_963971205.1 Aethes cnicana
CTGGGCCTCCTCGGGCGCGGCGGCCGAGGGCGGCTCCGGCGGCAAAGGCTCCTCGCGCTCCTCTGTGGCCGGAAACCGAGTGGCGACTTCGCCCTAAAACGACAATGCCATGCATCATCTCTAAATGCTCCCAAAAGATTATTATCCACACATACTGTGAACGTTTTCACATTAACAACCACGAGATAGTGTATGTATGTTGTATTGTATACCTACTCTACTAAATATCGACCATTGTGACCACTCCAGTTGGTCACAGCCGACAAATCTTACAGCGCATAATATACTTCATAGTGCACGTATGGTTGGAAATGGCGCTAAGTTCATAATTCGACGTGGCGGTAGAAATCCCAAAAGGGAACGTACGCACGCATTCCTCGCATGTAACAAGCTTTGAAGGCGTAAAAGCTCGCTAATTACCTCGACCGTTGAGTTTTGTGTGGATAAATTGCTGTTGGGCCTATACTGGCCTTTACAGAAAGAGGGCCAGCGTTAGGGACTGCTGGCTGTGAAGAGGGGAATGCAACAGCGCTAAGGGCACTTCATAGCTCAACGTCGGGTGTCTGGGCGTCGCCTACTAAATAGAACAACTCGCTAGACGAGTTGTTAGGTCCTAGTGCTTTCCATTGTAACTTTCTCGGCAACATTAAGTTAAATTGTATGTAAGTACCTAACATTACACGTATATACATATTTTACGGGAGTACATAGGTATTTTACTATTTACACTGATGCTTGTTGGAAGATTAAAACATTAATAAAACACCTGGTAGCAATCGCTTCAGAGGTATTTATAACCCATAACCTCATACTTATACCACTCACTGGTACAGGTTATATTAACCATGTTGTTTACAAGATATCAAATTTCACTTGAGTACCTACTATCATGGAATCTGTAAGGGTGCAGCAAAACATAAAAAATTAAGTGCTTGTTTATTTGCGTTGTGTGTTCATGCGTGTTTATATGTGTAAGACATGTGTTGTAATACATGTATCTTATCTATGGCAGTTATGATCTGTGAATAGAGTGAATTTGCAACTACAATGATGTCTTTTAATTAATCTATAAATACTACATGGTGACAGCGGTAAATCGGAAATTTGATAAATATGGAGCAAAAAGGAATTGGATCTTTGATAATGGAAGGCGATATGCACACAAATTGGAAAATATTTAAACGAAAATTACTAACCTATATCGATGCATATTTCACGGACGTCAGCGAGAACGAAAAATCGGCATATTACTACACCACGCCGGGGATTATTGTCAAGACGTCTATGAAACATTTGATAAGCCAGCAGAAGACGAAAAAGAAGAACTAGCAAACGTTTTGGCTAAGTTTGACAAGCATTTTATCCCCAAGACAAATATAACCTACGAACGATACTGCATCTTCAAAAGAAAGCAAGGACCACAGGAAACTTTTGAACAGTATATGACCGCTCTTAAAAATTGAGTCAGTCATGTGCATTTGAAAAACTAAAGGATGAGCTTGTACGAGATCTATTTATTTTGTGGAATCAATAACCCTCAACTGCAGCGCCAATTGTGGGAATGGCAGATCTGACATTGGACAGGGCTTTGACGGTGGTACCAACTTTGCTGTGGTGGAAGGACAAGTTGCACAAATGGAAGATGGGCTGAGTGCAAAAGGTAAAAAAGAATATGAAATAGATATGTTGAAGCAAAAGAGACAAGTTCCGAGAACAAAATAAGAAGACCGGGGAATGTGAATACTGTGGTTATGTCCATGACTATGGACGGTGTACTGCATATGGAAAAACATGTCTCAACTGTAAACGAAAAATCATTTTGCAAAAATGCAGGAACAAAAAGATAGACTTACTGGAAGACCATGATGATGACAGTGACGAGTACCAAGTTGCAATTTTGTCATTAGATAAGTCTTGTGCAAGACAAGCATGGTATGGTGCCACATTAAAAATTAACAATTTAAAGGTTGAATTAAAGTAGACTCAGGCGCACAGTGTAAGTGCTCAGCAAGGGACAGTTGGAAAAATTGGGAATTAACTTGAAATCATTTAAAATCAACAAATGTAAAAATACATCATTTACCAATGACAAAATACCAATAATTGGTAAATGTAATCTGGAATGTGAATACAAGTCAAAGAAATTTCCCATAGATTTTTTTGTTGTGAATGCTGAGTGCTATAATATTCTGGGTTTGGAAAGTTCTGAAATGCTAGGATTTATTAGGAGAGTAGACTAAATAAAAGAACCTTTGATGTCAGTCATGCCGTCAGTGGTGGCAGAAGATTACCAAGATTTATTTGATGGAAGTATTGGATGTGTGCCGCATGTTGTGAAGCTGGAAGTTGATGAAAATGTGAAGCCGGTTGTCTCTCCAGCTAGAAGATTGCCTTATAGTTTAATGCCTAAAGTGAAAGAAGAATTGGATCATTTGGTGGAGAAAGGCATAATTAAACCAGTTACGGAACCAACAGACTGGGTAAGTCAAATGGTAGTTGTTCAAAAGAAGATGGCTCGCTTAGGATATGTTTGGATCCACGACCATTGAATAAAGCATTAAAAAGGGCACATTTTCCATTTCCCAAAATTGAAGACATAACGGCTCGCCTAGCTAGTGCTAAGATTTATTGTAAGCTAGATGCACAGTCCGCATTTTGGATGTGTCCTTTAGATGATGACAGCTCACGTCTGTGTACTTTTCAGACGGCTTGGGAAGATTCAGGTTTTTGCGATTACCATTTGGTATTTCACCTGCACCGGAAATATTTCATAAAGTAGTCTGTGATACTTTTCAGGACATTGATAATGTGGCTACTTTTCAAGATGATGTGCTGTGCTGGGCAGAATCAGAAGAGGAATTGCAAAAAACTCTATGCAAGGTACTTGATAAAGCTAAACAAAAGCATATAAAATTCAATCCTCAAAAGTGCCTGTTTTTTGTAAAAGAAGTGACATTTTTGGGCCATATTATTAGTGAAAAGGCATAAGTATTGACCAGGAAAAGTGAAAGCTATAACAGAATTGGAACCACCAAAAGATAAAAAGCATTGCAGCGGATACTCGGAATGTTTAATTATTTGTCTAAATTCATTCAGGATATGCAGACATCACAGCTCCATTAAGAAATCTTTTGAAAACAAATGTTGATTATAGATGGGAAAATAATCATAACCAAAGCTTTGAAGGAACTGAAGAAACTTATAACGAATGCTCCGGTATTGGCCTTCTATGATGAAAAAAAGAAATTAACGCTTAGTGTGGATGCTAGTTCAGTTGGATTGGGTGCTGTTCTGGTTCAAGATGGATGTCCTATTGCTATGCTTCTAGAGCATTAACTGATGCACAGACAAGATATTCTCAAATAGAGAAGGAGCTGTTGCCCATATGCTTTGGAGTGGAAAAATTTAAGCAATATTTGATTGGAAATCACACAGTCAAAGTGGAAACGGATCATAAGCCAATACTAGGAGTCATTAATAAACCACTGCTAAGGTGCCAGTAAGATTACAAAAAATGATTATGAGATTGCAACCATTTAGGCTATATGTTGTGTATACACCTGGAAAATACTTATATATTGCTGACACTCTATCAAGGGACTTTCACTCAGTGGCTGTGATCAAGAAACAGCCCTGGACGATGATAAATGAACTCCAAGTTTGCTTACTACTGCAGAATCTACCAGTTACTGCAGAATGCTGGAATAAAATTAGTTTGGCTGCCGAAAAGGATCCAATCATTTGCAAGCTCAAAATTAATTGCCTTAATGGGTGGCCAAAATATTACAAAGATATTGATGAAGAATTGAAACCATACTATCAATTTAGAGATGAGATAGTTTTGATTAAGATTTGTTATTTAAAGGTGACCGAATTATCATACACAAAGCTTGAAAGGTATATGCTGAAAGTCTTCATACTGGACATCCTGGTATTTCCAGAATGGTAAATAGAGCAGAAATTACTATGTACTGGCCTGGAATAGTGCAAGATATAAAGAAATTTGTCAACAGTTGTGATACATGTCAGAAATATCAGGATAATAAACAGAAAATGATTTTAAATTACAAGAAGCTTCCTAGGCTGCCATGGCAAGAGGTGGGTTGCGATATATTTGAGTTTGACCAGAAGCACTATATAGTAGTAGTAGATGCATTATCAAACTATATTGAAGTTGAAGGCTTGAAGGACTTGAGAAGTGCATCTGTGATCCAGAAATTGAAGACAATCTTTGGCAAGAAATGGCATACCAGTTATATTATTTTCAGATGGAGGACTTTGTTTTGATTCTGAATTATTCAAGTTATTTGAGAGAGAATGGGGGTTTTTGCATATGATGATCCAGTCCACATTTTCCAAAGTCTAACGACTAGCAGAAAGTGCTGTAAAAACGGTTAAGAAGATGTTTAAAAAGGCTCAGAGTAGCAATGAAGATCCTTTACTTGCGCTCCTGAATCATAGAAGCACACCCAGAGGTAAGGTTCACTCACCAGCTTCGATGTTGATGGGTAGACAGCTGCGCACTAACATTCCCTGCTCATTTGCGACGCTGGTTCCCAAGCTAACATTTATGAAGGACAGAAAAATACTAATGAAACATAAGGAATATACAAAGAGTCACTATGATAAAACTGCAACTACAAGACAAGAATTCAGAGTAAATCAGACCATTCGATTTAAGAAAATGCCAAATGACAAGACTTGGGTGAAAGGAAAAGTAGTGCAGAAAGCTAATGGACCCAGATCCTACATCGTAGAAAATGTGGAAGGCGCTAGATATAACAGAAATGAGATTTTTATACGGCCATGTGAATTGAGGGTTAATGAGGAAATGATTGCGGAGCCCAATCCAAAACATGTCACTGATGTATACCACAATGAAACATCAAAGGTTACGGTTTCGGATACCACATTGCCAACAGAGCTTCCAAACTCAGATCAAAAAATGACTAGATCAGGTAGAATAATAAAGTGTCCACAAAAATATACTGATTAGGTAACCTAAATAATTTCTTGTATAATTGCTAGATGTGACTTTGGACTTATTTCTTATGCAAAGATAAGTTAAATTGCAAAGGTGTTAATTAATTCTCATGTCATTATTGTCTTGTTTTAAGTCTAATTAATATAAACTCATAAAAGTTACATTTAACTTAAGGGGAAGATGTTGTAATACATGTTATCTTATCTATGGCAGTTATGATCTGTGAATAGAGTGAATTTGCAACTACAATGATGTCTTTTAATTAATCTATAAATACTACAACATGGATGACCGAGTTTTGCTCGGGTGAAAATATCTAAAATCGAATTTTCTCAGAGACCTAGCTGAATCGAATTTTCGCCACCGTAAATCCCTATATTCCAAATTTCGTTCAAATCGTTAGAGCCGTTTCTGAGATTGCTTGGATACATAAATAAACAGAGAATTATACAAGATTAGTGCGTTTAAAGTATTGGTGGTTGGTTGGTTTGGTATTTCGTGTTCGTGTAGCTACCATGTTGGTCATCGCATCGCATGCGTCCGGATGTGTTCGCCCATCCAGCGTAAAGTGAAACAGAGTATAATAATTAAGTACCTTCTCCCGTTCATGCTCATGTATCCATCGTCCTCGGACGTGTGCCCCGCGAGCGGCGAGTCGTCGTCGGTGGCGGGGGTGGCGGGGGTTGCGGGGGTGGCGGGCGTGGCGGCCGGCGCGGCGTCCAGCGACCGCGGCTCGCCCTCGTCGTACTCGCTCAGCACCTGGTCCAGCAGCTCCAACGACCGCTGCACGTCGTCGCACCCTCTGGAATAAGGAATAATCATTCTTTAAAATGACACCGCTACATAGGTTAGTCGTAATATCGTCTCATTTGTTTTTCAAGCCCGCAAAGTCCAGTGTAGGCTGCGTTTTCACCAGATATGTGCGACGCGTTGCAAGGTATGTGTTTTCAGGAACCAATAGAAACACATCATTTACCTATCCTCGCTCAGCTCAGCTCTGGTGGAAACAGCTCAGCGGAGCGAGAGTAGGTAAATGAAGTGTTTCTAATTGGTTCATGACAAATACATCCCTCGCAATGCATCCTCGCACACGTGCATCTCTGGTGGAAACGCAGCCTTTAAGAAGCTCACAATCAATGCTCGAGATTAGAAATAACTTTACTTTATATTTTTCACCTAACTACGAGCGAGAAAACTGTCAGTGTCGGACCGCGTTCAGAAAGTTCCATTTTTGAAATTCAAAGAAAAAGTTTAGTAACTAGCCTCCGTTCGAATTTCAAAAAAACTTCATCATTTTTACAGGCGAAAGATGACCATTGTTGAACACACCCCTTTTCATGGGCCACCATAGACGTAAATAATATAGACCCGGTCTAACGTAGGTACACGTAATATGTCCCCACTTCCACGGTGTCCAATCCAAAGTTCTGTCACCGAGCGTGCGTGACAATAAGCGTTTTTAAAAAAACTTTTTTCGAAACTGTTTCTCAGTATCTAAAAACTCGTCTCGTTGTTGAAAAAATGTGACCCAGCTTTAGTGTCACGATATAAGTTTAACTTTGGATTGGACACCAATGAAGCGGGGAAACATGACATGTATCTACGTTAGGCCGGGTCCATACGAAGTATTATTTATGTCTATGTGGGCCACACATTCATAAGGTATTCGAAATTTTCACCGGGGCTTGCTACTACTTGTTAGAGGCAACGACAGATTTGCTTAATGCTCAAGTAGGCCTGACCTTATACACTGATTTATGAAAACAAGTCCTGATTGATAAAGTGGAATCTGGAAAAGGGGTGGTTTACGTTACACCATCTGCTTCCTTTGGGTTCCTATAACCTTCACAAGCTCGTCGCTCCATCCGATTGGAAGCTTATCGATAACGAGATTTCCGATAGGTGGACAACATTCGAAATAATCTGATTAAATCGGCTGTTCCTACTCGTAAATTCTGAGCAGAATAGGTACGACACGTTTAAGTTTTGTTCAGATAGGTATATCGGTAGGATTTGAATTTGTAAAAGCAAAAAAGAAAGGAATGTACCTAATTGTAACAAGCGACGACTGGGACAGATGATATTCTAGTCTTCAGAAGTCTTGATTGAACAAGCCAATACTTATAAAATTTTAGTAGTTAGGTAATATTTAGGTTAATATAAATTTTAATTTATTTGTAATGTCTACTTTCAAACCTAAATACTTAACCTACACGAGTCTTATTCTAATTCTTATTCTGTCACGCGGTGAAACCCCGATAATAGTCCTCGACATTGCCCTTTGCGTGACTACAAGCTTTCTCATGAGATTATATCTCTACACAAAAGCATAACAGGCTTACTTACATCATTACTTATTCTACTATAATATGAAATACGAGTATGTCGATATAAGTAGATATAAGTCTTATACTTGAAACGCGCTAAACTTGTATTTGCATATTTCTCTATTTATTCAAGCGATCTCAGAAACGGCGCTAACGATATGGACGAAATTTGGAATATAGGGGTTTACGGGGGCGGCAAATCGATCCAGCTTTAGGTCTCATATATCTGAGAAAATTCCGTTTTAGCTATTTTCTCCCGAGCAAAGCTCGGTCGCCTCCTTCAACTTTAAAGAAACACTACCACCTAGAAGTTATACAAATTTGTTTATTCTCCATTATATCATGTAACATGTATTTCTTAGCTTAACAAATCACATAGGCATTCTGTAGTTTAACAAATAATAATAGGCATTTACTATGGAAAAAGGGTATGGGCACAGCTAATGCTGATTTTAAGCCCATCCGACGTCAATATTGATGGCAATTATGTTCCAGTTTTACAACGAACAATCAATGAAGTAATCAAGTTATCAAGTACCCACATATTTATATATGTATGTATATGTGTACCTAACACGTAACCCACCTCAGCTTTGCGCGGATGTACCTACCCTGAACACTAACAAATACGACAAAAAAAAGAATCAGGCAAATCGGTCCAGCAGTCCTCAAGTTTCAAATAGCCAGACTACCTATATACCCGGCAATTTACTTTCTATGTATAAGAACGATGTTATGCCGGTTAATGTAACCGTTCACTCTTAGGCACTCGGTTCAAATAGTTTCAAATTCGCTTGAATTCTTGAAAATTTGCACTAGGTAAAGTTACGGAGAGCCCCTGTGGCCAGCTCCGAGAAGTCCGAGATAATGGCAAATTGAACCCATTTCCTCCGCGAGAGCACTCGGCTGGAGAACACTTCCTTAACTGCACCGTTAGAACCGAATTGGTGGATAATGATATAAACCCAACTAACAAAATAACGTTGTATAAGAGTTGCAAGAACGTTTTTCATTCCCTGTTTGGTACACAAAGTTGGTCGTATAAACGTAGTTGTCATCGTTTACTAAACGCGAAAAAGGCACAAATTATACGACTTTTTCGTTGTATAGAAGTTATATAAAAGTCCGGCAAGAACGTTGCATAAAAGATGCTTAAAAGTTTTCATGCAACTTTTTGGTCACATAATGGTTATATCCGGACTGTTATAGGACTTAAGTGGTTCCATAACAGTTGTATAGACGTTACAATGTAACATAAAGAAGTGAAATGTCGCATAAAGGTTTAATAGCGACTTTTATGGAACACATTTGCCGTTCCTGACTGATATGAGCATTGTGGAATTTTAAAGATAAGATGTAATTCTCATAAGAATTTTACTCAGAAGAAATTCACAATGACGCGAAAAATGTGTGAGAGAAATATGTTCAGTGCACCTATTTCTTATGGGACTTTTAGTTTTATGATAATATACACGGGCTATCGATTTTAAGTATATTGTATAGGTCTTTAATTTTTTTTGAGTTCCAACTCCATGTATAGGTGTGTTTTTGTCTAAATCTTTGCGCCCCCCTCGAATTCCTTGAAATTCAATCATTGTACAAAATTATTAACATTTTGTTTTCATTCTAAAATTCCAGCCATCTTGTCTAAGTTACAATGCGACTTCTATACGACTGTTTTAGTACTAAAACGTCGCATAACGGTGTTATGTGAAACCAATGGTCGGCCATGATAAACGTTTTTAGGGTTCTGTGAGATAGTCCATACCAATATTATAAATGCGAAAGTAACTATGTCTGTCTGTTACCTCTTCACGCTTCAACCGCTGGACCGATTGCGATGAAATTTGGTATGCAAATAGTTAGGGTCCCGGGAAAGGACATAGGTTACTTTTAATCCCGGAAAAAAAGCATAGTTCCCGCGGGAGCGCAATAACCGAATTCCACGCGGGCGAAGTCGCGGAAAGAAGCTAGTAAACATAATAAGCAGCAAGATATATGTCACTATGCTTGCATTGTATTTTGCAAAATAAAACCTTTATTAACAATCCTTTTGCTAAAAATAAAATATATACGGAACCATTTTTTGGACAAAGTTGTTTAGTTGACACAATGGTAGTTTATTCTAAATAAGTGCCTGTAGGACCTTTATATAACTTTTAGGTCCGATTAAAGTTCCCAAGCCCTTTTATCTTGCGTTTGTATAACGTTGTACCAATCAGTTGTATAACCGTTTGCACAACCTTTACACTGGCACCATTATGCGACGTTGCATAATACAGTCGTATAAACGTTTACATATCTTAAATTCTGGTACCATTATACGACGTCGCATAAAGAGTCGTAAAAACGTTTACTCAACTAATTTAAAGGACCTTTTAGTTACAGGACTAAATCTTTGTATGAATGACGATTATACAACGTTTTAGTTGTTAAGTTACTTCTATACGACTGTTATATAACCGAAAGTCGCATAAGACAGGTTCGCATCATTCTGGCCGAGTGTTCTTGGCCCACACGAGCCGGTTGTGTTGCCGATTTCATTTCTTTATAAGTTTGTATTTAGCACTTAATTAGTCTGTCAGAAAATCTAGATACCACACGTACCACCGCCACAGACTACTTGTGTCCCACTGAGCTGGGCACAATTTTTTATTTTATTGAATTTATTTACTATTTAAGTATAACCATTATCCCCTGGAAACGACGTTTAACAATCGAAGTGGCAGTCGCTTTAATCTCTGCAGTTACCTAAGCTTCGCAACAGCCCGTTTAATATTTTAACTCTGCGACTTAAGTCCGACATCTCTCCATATTTGAAGTGGATGGGTAAACGTTGGTATTAAATAAAATATTCTTGGAAACGGTAACGGATAGATATATTAGTAAGTAAAGTTCTCAAAATTAATCCATTAAATCCTGAGGTTTTCCTGACATTTTCAGTTCGTCCCAGGGAATTCTATGTATAAAAGGCAGCTCCGCCGAAAGTAAGATCACTCGTAAAGGTCAAGGCTAGGTTTGAAAAGCAGCTTTAAAGAAATATTATTAATAAAATATATACGTAGTAGCTAATAACCGCATTTTATGTATAAAGGAAATAGGATATGTTATATTTCACGCATTAATGTTTGGCCGCGTTGCAAATGTTCACATGGCTAGTCAAGTAGTCCCCGCTGCAGTAAGCCGTTTTTGTAAAAGAATTCGTAATTATTTTGTAGGCAGCCTATCCTCGTCGCTACAAAGTGGTTCGAGTGGTCGGCACAAAGCAACCCTATTGAGAGAAGAGGCACATGCTCTCACGTCTCTCGATAAGCTCTCGCCGAGCGCGGGGGATGTTATGTTATACTCGTACTCTGTTGCTTCGTCGACGATTCCGTCATTTTATACAATTTCAACAATACCCAAAATATTAGGTATATACTGTGACAATACCAAGAAAGAGATACTAAGGTCTTAAAACAAATTGCATAAAATACAACGGTAGATAACAGAGCAGACATTGGCTCTCTTAATTTAAATTGAAGTTCTTTGAAGTACGTACGTACCTAAAATGTACAATGTAAATATATTTTTTCACCTACTTTACATCTTCCGATAGAATTCTTGAAATAGATTTTTTTCGGATAACACTGATTTATATTATTCATGAGTTCTTGGTACAGAATGTCTGTATTTCGAGAGGAGCCGGAATCTACTGAAGCTTGTCTCCGGCTGCGATCTGGGCCCTCGAGAGGGTTCATTAGTGCTCACCTCACTAATGATCTACCGTATATTTCACTAGCTTGTGCATACGGGTGGTGACAGCGAATATTGGTTGAATTATTAGTATCCATCGCGGTATTCATAACGTATGGACATTGTGTATCCGCAACATTGTTAGATTATTGTAATAAAACATAGCAAATGTTTATTAATGTATTTCCGCAGTAATAGGCAACCTTTTAAGGAACTAGTCTAATATGAATGAGAAAGCGATACGAAGCGACTTAAAAGGCACTAGAGCCGGAGCGACATTTCCTTGATTGAGTGACGAACAATTGTGACGCGTAGACGCATACTCTCGAAGGCCGGGCTCCGAGCGTGGGCGCCGCGCCGTGGGAGCGCGTGGACCCGCGTCGTATCGCGTCGCGTCGCATTGTCCCACCCAGTCTGCCACAAAGCAGAGCACTCAGCATGAGTGCCTCGGTGGGCGCGTGGCTGCCTTTGTTTTATTTCACCCACCCCCCTGGAAACTTTGAAGACTTCAAATTGCGTTTCTAGTTCTAAATGGTCGGGTTCATTGATTAGTTATATGAAGTTCTGCTGGATTTGTGCATCGAAGTAACGTAGTAGGTATTGGAATAGCAAGTAGGTAGTAGTTTAAGTACCTAGTTATGTTTTGCTATTTCCATGAGAGAAGAATAGCGGTTACTGCGTCATTTTACGGATGGCTTTTTTCCATTGTTACCCGAGTTATTCGTATTACTCGTAGGCCTACCTACATCTCGGCGGGATCTGTTTATGCGGAAACAAGAGTCGGAAGCGCGGGCGCGGCCGACGACCCCGCACGCACAGCCTTGCGCCGCGCGCGCCGCCTACTGACACTCATTAAAAATGGTGCATTTTTATCAACAACTCTGACAAACTCCTGACATGCGGTAAAAAAGGATTTATTATTACTTATTATTATTTGCTAACTTTTAATTTCTTTACACACTTACCAAGTGCAAGAAACTGTGTAAAAACATTTACCTCGTCAAAAACCTGTGACAACTACATACTTTTGTATAGGAATCACCGGACAAAATAAACAAAATATTTAAGTTGATAAAATAATAATTACTAAAGAAACGAAGTAAAATGCAATCAACAAGAAGCGAAGTTGAGAATAGTTGGGAAGTGCTCAGCGGTTGGTATTGGGTCGTTTTTAGTGCACAAAACTTGTCCAATTAGTTGAAGCCGCAAGTTTGCCGCGGCGTTAAGTCTGGTTTGCGAATAATGCCACGATTTCTCCCTTATTTTTTAAAATTTAAACCTATTTTTATTTGTGACATTGGACCATTGGAAATGAGTTTATTTCTAACGATTAAATAGGTACCGGCCTAGAGGGCGCAGGGCTCTGCGCATGCACCAAGCTAAGCAGGCTTGGCAGGCTTGCCCACAAAATTAGCATACTTAATTAGAAAATCAACACGATCAATTAGATGCAGAGCTAATAAAAAATATCTCCTTCCCTTTGAGGCGTGGATACCAACAAGATATTTTAGTTTAGGGATTCATGACGACCGCGATAGCGGCGTTAAAAATAAAAAGGAATTCACCAAAACGAAATTTGGTCATAATTCACAGTCTTTTTGCATAGAAAATCGTCAGGAAATACCTTGACTTTAATTTGGTGTCAGCAAATAAACGTTAGCACGCGCCGCTACAAGAAAGTTTGCTTATCTTCCCACATCTGAAGCAATAACTACGAAATAGATTTTTATGTCGGCCCAGATATAACCTGGCCGTTGTGACTCCAGCGTGGAACGTGACGGAAATGTAATTGACTAGATTAGCTGATTATCTAGGAAAAGCTACGAACTGGACTCCATACGGGCATTTGATGTAGGTTGTAGTTATGTCGTATTCTGTTCTGATAAGATAGAAGTCACTGACAGCGTTTTTGTTATTTTTGGTATTTCTATGCAGCATTGTTTTTGAATGGAGTAATTTATTACAGAATAAATAACTATATCATATCTATAACTAGTAAACTGGCAAAATACTGTATCTGACTGAACATCATTTTTAAAACGTCCGGACGCCTACTTGGTTCAAAAACGTAATGTATCTACTCGTACCACGCTTGTCACAGACCGACTAAAACACTATATTTTATCAATTTTATATAATAATCTGTGGCTGGGTGGGCATTACAATCAAAATAATAATAATAATACAATACCTACATCAAGATTTGTTGTTTTGTCCTCGGTTCCCAATATCCCGTTTTCATGCTCCAATAGTTCGGTTAAACTTGGTCCCATTAATTATCCACGAGCACACATCCAGAAGTTCGTTAATAACGAACAACTTAAGCGCATTTCAACACTCCACCTGGCGGGCGAGGGATAACATCTCTACACTAATAAATTATACGGACCGACTTGGTTTGGATTTCCCGCTGTAATCTCGACTGCATGCCAGGTGCTACGCTTTTTATTGCCCCGCCACCAAAACGATAACACCGAAATTTGATATGCTACGCCGTAGCGGCGCTACGCTACGCTACCTTTCTACCAAGTCTGGCCAAACGTGAAAAAGCTCTACATGATTTTGTTATACCGCTGTCAATATCCGGAAGTTTAACCACTTCGTCGAAGGCTTACACGAATCTAAATTTCACTTTCTTAATAATTTTTCACAATCCTCCCCATTTTAATTGTAGCCGTTCTCGCGAAACGATTTCTGTCACGAATAAAAATCTATAATGTTATTATTTGGTGGTCGACTTTATCGAGAAAATCATTCGTCTTCTTTGCGTCTCGGAAGGAAGCTCTGAGGACAAGCCAATGAGGGCAGCCGGCTGTAACAACACCTCAATCGACAACCGTTGAAGCCAATTCCACCCCTCGCTACATGCCATAAGGTTGACATTTCAAATGAGCTTTAAGTATTATCGGCTGCAACGGCTTAAAGCAATTTTGCGAGTCAATATTGAACTTTTCAACTGGGGGACGATGTGTTCCGCTGAAATAGTACTGCACATAGTCGTTCGTATGTGCTGGGGAGTAATTTACAAGTTAGGAGTCACTCGCTTAACTTAAACTAAGTAATTACTTCAGTCGGACCAGGAAGTTTTTAACCATGTTCAACTTTTATAATGGAAAATGAATCTAAAGAAAAAAATGACCATACCTACTTAAGCATTTACCTGCTCGGTTACCTTTACCTATTAAAAACGAATCGGTTTTTTTTTCTTTCCTCGTACCAATTTATGTTCCTAAATTGGTGCTCGGAGGCCGGAGAAGACCGGATTTAACGAAATTATAAGGGTTTCGCGGTTTAATTACGGTACCCCAAAAACGTGGCGCTTTGCGATAATGGCCACGGTAGCCATGGAGGTATAATTTAGGCTTTAAATCATTGGGGGACAGTCATCTGGCTTGCGGATACGTGTCGCCAGGGGGCGCCAGGGGAATGGAAAATACGCAACATTTTACTGGCTCTGTTTATCATTTTTTCCATTCAAATTCAATTAGCGATATCCTTTCGATTGCCTGATTTGTTAAAAAAATATAACCATAAATCCTTGTGATAAACGCAAAGATCAAAATGTGTACAGGACGGTTCTAGTCAATAAAATCGGAAAAATAAATTCCTGCAGCCAATCATGCTCGTTCTGAATACGAAAGTGTTTTTAATAAATAAAAATATTTTTTACAAAGGTGTCGGAAATAGCAGCGACTGCAATCGGAATGCCATTTAAATAACAGCCCGCGTTTCGGACAAAACTTTGCATTTAAAGTTCGCGTCTGTAGTGCAGCTATCGACCGCCGGCGGCGAGACGACGCGCCAATGAAAAACTATGCTTTTTGTCCAACTTCTGCCCCATCTTACACGGCCAGCCAACTTCACGCTGTACTCGTACAGACACTGAGCCCGCTCACGGTGCCAACTGATAAAAAGTTAAATCAGTTGCGAAGGTTTAATTAGCCCGCAGGGAAAATCGTATTCCTGTTTTCACGAGGAAAATTAACTTAAATTAACATGAAATGTTCTTCAGAAAAGGTTAATGTTGAAATATCCGTGTATTAATCATCTAAAAAACTTATAATACTTATTGAGATGTTTAAATTAATATACGCGGTAATATAATTATAGTTACTTCACATTTTATCTTGTTGTTATTGACTATCCCATCCACAGGTTATCGTGAAGAATAAGGAAATAAAATTAGGAAAGTATTGTATTTGTTTACCCAATGATTCCCGCTTAGTGCCTACACTTTCGGCTGTTTACTGCGGCAAGGTCCGCGGTGTCTGGCTAACAAGCGACTTTGGGCCCCCCGCTGATAGTCTCCCCCATTTTTAAATTACTTTACACTTCCCCATCTCCGGATGTAACTATTAAGACATAGCGATACTGTAGCTATTTTGTGAATTTTTATTCTATGTTTTAAGACGTCTGTTAAATATCAATGAAAATAATAAAGTCCTGATAATACCGACGAGGCGTGCTCCTTAGGGTGTCAGTTTTTTCTATTGTTTCAATTCAATTTCCGAGAGATCGTAAAGCCTTTTGCCTTTAGGAAATTTTATGATGTGTAGAATGACTTATTCAGTGAGTTTTTAATATCCGGACTATAAACAGGGGTCCGGGATTATTCGGAGGTACATAAGAATAATTGGGTTTTGATTGCTGCATGATTTACCCACCCATTCACAACACAGAGTTCTTCGAAAGGTTAAGGCTTATCATACTTCCGCATCTTTGCATTTGTTTACTGGACATCAATTTACTCGTGCTGTTGAGATTAGCCATTTTACTTGACGCTACGCTAATTTAAAAACTATAGACTTTAAAAAGTGAAAAATTGCGTTTAAATTGGCGTCTTAGTCTAGAGAAGTGCACAGGCAAAGGTGGCTGCCAAACACAGTCAAATTACCGTAGGCTTGTTTTATTTTAATAATGTATATACCTATACGCAAATTAATAAAAAAATACAATTTGTTCACAATGATAATTTTTAACTACAAAAAATACGTTTCTTGTCTGAAATATATGCCGTTCAATACTGATGATTATTATCGTATGAAAAATGATAGGATTTTAGAGGAGGTTTGTTGAAACGGAAAATTATTTCATTCATTAACAAAAAGTAGAACAGCTTCAGGAGCACTGTCCGTTTACTCTAAAGTCCATTTTTGTGAATGCAACAGAGCTCGTGATCGATATGCGATCGGCGGCAGTGTGCTGGGACCCTAAGCGCAGAAGCACCGGACGCAGGGGCATTAGCTTCGTGATTTATACGTCTGGCTGGCGGCGGGCGCCGTCGCGGGGCGCGCTTGTATTGCGACAATTTTATTCAGCAAACAATGCCACCTACCATCTCCAGCTTTTTCATTCGAAACAACTTATTATAAAAGCTAAATATCATAAATATGGAAATGAACTAGCTTGGGGTAACATATCAAAAGAGATTATTCTGATGGCCTCGTTTGAATGCGAGTTTTGGAACGTAGTGTAGGGTATCTTTATTGCAACACCTATCCTCCTCGATCGTATTTGCATTCAGTTTTTGGAAAAACGAAAGGGCTCGCCAGTAGGGCTCCAAAAAGGGGTTGCCGACAAAGATGTTTTTAGAATCAATATAATCACGGTCGTTTACCTATCCACCCTACAAATTGTTCCAACCCTATCAGTGTAGCGGCGCTCTCGAACGGCCCCGACGACTCGTCACTGCTGTGGATAAAATTTGAACCCGTGTCCCCACGCCGCGTACCTCAGCAGTTAATTATCTGCGCGCAGAGGGAAAGAAAGGGGAAAGACGCGGTGCCAATATCCTCCCCACCGCTCGGACCAGAAACTCGGCGCGAACCCATCAGAACGTTTCGCTAGCGTAATTAGTTTTAATTAAAATCAACGGGGAAATTCTAGTAATCTTTTCTTTCTGTATTTTTCACGATGCGATACAATTTCTTTGTCTGAAAACTATATTGCTTTTAAGGTGTCATTGACGTCATTAGCTCCCATAAATACGGATTCTATGAGTTTTAAAAGCATCAACTCAGTTTCCAAGGAAACGTCAAGCACTAAATGCAGAATTTAATGTGTTGTAAATTATTAAGGCGAGTGACGACGACAGGCTTGGCGGAGGTTACAAGACATTAAGCAATGGAAAGAATGGTCTCCCCCGCCCCTTACGTCCCGGCAGCGTAATTACCTTGAGACGGATAAATTATATTAATCACACTTGCTTTGACGCTTTGATGCTAATGGAAACTCGTGTTACCTTAAGTTTGTGGTAAAATTAATACGTCAGACCCTGTTTGTCATGTTTGACTCCGAGCATGGTTTTTGTGAAAAGAAATCCGTTTTTGTCGTTTGTTTGCCTTTGGTACTGTTCCGGCATTGTATGTGTTTAGAGAGGATGTGAAAAGCGTGATGGTATGTTAGTGACTTTTCCATCAAGTCGGCGTGTGTGTTGGAGTGCGAGCGCCCATTGAGGAGCGGCGCTCCGCCGGCGCCCCTCAGTAATTAGCTGCGAGCGGCGCAGACGGCGCCCGCCGCTGTTTGCACACCACTGCGTCCGCGAGACCCTGTCTCACGTGCACCGGGTAAACGCTCCTTAAATATCTCTATCAGCCGACCGACGTTAGCCTTCCCCGCAGTCTATTTATACCGTGTCAAACACGCTCGAAACATGCTTTTATTTTGAGGTGTTACACATTTATTATTAAAATAGCATACAATCGTATAAGTAAACCATCCTTTTAAATGAATCAAATAGTTACAAACTATACGTCCATGTGTTATAATGACATGCATCTAAACAATGTGCCACAAATGTCAGCAAATCAGCTCGTTCACAGCAGCGTGCACGAGAGGCAACACTCGAGAGTTGGCTCGTTAGCGGGAGAGCTCATATTACGCAGCCCTATGGGTGCACTTACATGCGTAACTTATTTAAAACGCGCCGTGTACTCGCAAAAATATAAATTCCATACGACTGAACTTAGTTTTCATAAAATATTGCATAATATATTTATATATGTGGAAGCTTATAATTTGCTTGTAGATGACTAATTTAAGTGCATGTTTTCTTTAAGGCAGTCAGCTTTCCGAATAAAATAAAATAAAATAAAAAATAAAATAAAATATGTTTGCCGCAAATATATTAACAACTCTAATACCATAATAGAAGAGGGATCGCGGAAACAGTTAGTTAGTTGTTTTCTTCCGGACGAGCGACGAACTACACACCTACTCACATTACTTTTTTCCTCATTAATTACCTGCGAAAGTGTCGCTTGTCGGCACAACGTACGAACACTTACAGAACACTAAACACTGACTTGACCATAGTTTTTGCTCTCGCATAGAAGTGTTACGCTCAGAAAATTTGCTTGCGATGCGGATTCTGACAAAAGGAAAGGATGAGCTTAAGGAAAATGAAACATGCCCAGGGGCGAAGTCCTGTCAAGACAAAAATACTCCTCGTGTAAGATTTTCGTCAATATTCCATCCTTTGAAAATTAACGTAAACATGTCGTGCAAAAAACACGCCTTGTGTCAGCGCGGAAGAACGCCTTTAAAGATTTACCGCGACAATTTGTTACGAGCGCGAACATTTTCGTTTTAAAATACGCGTTGAAAAAACCTCCCTGTACACATCAAAGATAATAATATCAATATCGCGGGGTACCTACTTTCCCTGCCGTCTGCGGCTGTGGGGTGGCGGGAGCACCTTCACTTTCGCAGCGCGCCCGCGTGCGCGGATAACGCCTCTGGCTCACACTTCACAATTGTTTTAGATAGCTTTTCATGTTTGTGTAAATAAATTGATAACTAAGAGGTATCATTTAAAATTAGTCCTAATATTGAGAATTTCTAGGTAACTCATAATTGTTCAACTCAATATTTATTTGGTTTAATGCACGCAACGACCATGTCAGATTAGTAGCAACCTCTCGAAAACAAATCAATAAGCAGGTAAGCTATTTTTTTAACGTTAAATTAGCGGATTATTATGATAATCAAAATACGGCGTTTAAAGCTCGTTTGCAATATGGAAATATCTTTTCAATTTGTCACAATGGGCGTTTGGTAGAGTTTACCGAATCATTTCATCCTGCGGATTACAAAGAGCTTTGCCCGTGGCGTATAATAACAGCTGGTCAGCGAAAAGCCGACACGGCTCCATTATGGAAATTGACAGGAGTCTAGACCAGACTGCAGACGCATCTCTATTCGCATAGTGCACTATTGGTAAGTTAAATCGATACGCGATACACTATTTTCGGGTTATACAAGAAAACATCTAAAAAAAAACACACGATCCGTAGGTGGCTGACATGGAGGCAGCGCGAATGCTCACAAACACGAGATAAAAGTGATGTTTGCGAGAATTACGGTGCTTATTGTATACGGTGGCCCTCATTGATTGACAGTTAGGAGAAAATGGATGTATCTATACATAAGTAGGTATACTTGAAATAGCGTAACAGAGTGTAAAACGTACAAGGCCATTATTTAGCACATAAAAGTGAAATGATTGGTAAAGCGCCAATCGCTAAGCCGGGATGGGTCGTTCGCTTAAACTAATTTGAAGGAGTAAGAGGTTTTACGACTGATTGGGAGTTTAATGAAAAACGTGCGATCATTTGGGTTTCACTAGAAAAATACAGGAGATGCGAAATAAACTCTGTTGTTTTTTTTAACATCCATAATATTATACCTATACATGCCTATACATATATGTGAATGTAGGTATAAATGTCTGTCCATCTATTCTATTCTATTATTATTGCCACCCTTTATGCTAAATTTATCAAATATTTTTTGCAGTCGGCCTCGCGAGCACGGCTATAATTAATTTAAAAAAAAATTTTGGAGTAAAGCTACGTCACCGCGTTTTGGGACATGACGTATCACATTGTAGGTAGAGATGCACTAAAACATTACGTTTAATTGAACGTTGCATATTACATACTTAAGTGAACACATGTCAAATCCAAATATGTATTAAAGTGTCACAGTCGGAATTAAATCATCTGATACCTATTAATTAACATGGGACACCAGACAATGCTTTCAATCATTAAAAAAACAAAGAGGAAATATTTTCTATTATCGACTCGACGCAAAATAGACACAAACAAGAGAAGCTAAATAAAACCGTTTATTAGACAACACCGCGGCAACGCATGGTTTTGTACGTAAGTATAACCGTAAAAAGCTTTTAGGAGCCGCCCGGGATCCACCTTATCTATATGCATTACAACACTTTTCGTGATTAAGGAAGTGGCCGCTAAATCAAAGCACGCCCTAAAAATATGCCGGGTGTGGTTTCAAGTTATTACGCGGATTAACTTGGAACACTTTAGGGTAAACTTTTATTGAGGCATAGTGATATACGACCATGTTTCTGGCGTAATATCAATTTTCGGTGAACATGCTTTAGGCCCTTTTACCTCATTTCCATAATGATGTTGTAGGTTGCGGTTAGTGTTCGGTTTTTCGAAGCCACCAGATTTACTGCGGTGTCTCTAAGAACAGTGCCTATTTTGTACTAATAATAAGTCTGAAGAAGTCGCGTCTGAAACTTGAAAATTAAAAGAAACTATCAAGTCGTGGGGACTTTATATACGATACTGAACACAAAATAACAATTTTTAGAAAAATTGTCTGTATGTATGTATGTAACGTATGTATGTCCGGACTCGAAAACTACTGGACGGATTGCAACAAAATTTGGAATGGAGATAGTTTATGACATTGTTCAACATATAGGCTACTTTTATCCCGGAAAAACGCATAATTCCCACGGGAACGCTATTTCCGAATTCCACGCGGCCGAAGTCGCGGGCAAAAGCATGTATTAAATAAAGTTGAATTTGTTTTAAAGTGAGTTGAGTTTTACAACCGCTTAAACAAACTGAAAAGTCGTCGAACTCAAAAAATAAACGGACTTGCTTAAAGAGAGGCAACAGTCTGAGATCCTAAACAAATCGACAGAACCCGGCAAGATGAGAACACTTAGGTTTTTATTGGCCTTCTCCTTACCATGCAAATGAAATTTTCTTTCTATTACAAAGATTTTATGTGGTACTTTTGGGATGCTTGTGTCGGATTTACTAACATAATAAGAACTCGCATAGCATATTTAATACAATTATATTATATACTTGTTGCCGGTGTTTTATTACAACCATTACATCGCGTTACGAGAGGAACCAAAAACCTACTACATAACACTTCTAACATCTCATTCATTCTCTAATAATGTGAAAAAAAATTAGATTTTAATCGTCAGTAATATATTTCCAGGCAGAGTATTTTTCCGTGAAAATGGTTTAGCTTTACACAACGCCACTTTAGCTTACTGGCCCGGTTCCTATATCCACGAAACGCCTCGTTTTGCCTACGGACGGTTGATTTTTGACATTTGTTCCATAGAGAATCTGTCAAATTTTAACCGTCCGTAGGCAAAACGAGGCGTTGTTTGGATATAGGAACCGGGCGTAGTAGTGTGGCGGACACGACACAATATTGAATCCTAAGCAAATTGTTGGAACGGGCGGGCGCATTATTTTCTTTTATTGCAGAATTGCTTCGGTACATTCTGTTGGGACGCTTTTATTTCACGGGAAGCGACAATTTGTGACGTGTCGTCCCTCCTCGAGGGACAATTGTTGGATCCAACATATGATTACATATTTTGCTGTTTGTTGCGTATTAAAGGAGTACCTAACCTAAATCGAGACGAAAAACAGAATTTCGTAATCCTTAAATTACGTTTGGTAGATGGTATTTTTTATAATTCTCTGTTCTTGATTGGTCAGTTAAAAACAAGTTTCACAAATCTAGATATTGAGTGAATTCTTATAGTAACAGGTCAAACCGAGAACGGACGGGCAGAATATGTTCCAATTTGTATTGTTTTACTATCCGTAGGTACTCACTGTAGCTGCACATCAACGTAGCGACCGCCTATGGGAATTGGTTTCTAGTTCAATCTGCAATTCTATTTTTTATATCCAGTTCAATAAATGCCAATCAGAGTGGTACAGTTCCCTCGATATTGCCCTTTATATGCCGTAGAACTAAATATGCGTATATCGGAGCTGGCAGCGTGTGTAAAAGAAAAGCCACGACGCCTACCCTTCAACATCGATCTCGAGGGTTGCGATGGCGGGTGAGAGCACTGTACTTACTGCCATGAGAAAGGCCGATTTCAGTAGCGAGACCGCCAACTTTTATACTGTTAGTCCTTCAACAGGACTAGGTTCACATGAGTATTGCAATGTTTATGGATCATGTTGTACTCAGACTAATAAAACAATATTAACCTAAACTAACGTAACCTGTCGTCACTTTCTTCTTTGTATAAGGTTATTTACTTAATTGTTAATGATGTTCCATTAAAAGCGTTTGTATTATAACTTTAATTGTAAGTCTAAAATCATTGGTGGGCTTAAATGTTTATCAATTAAATTCAGTGCAGTGGTTTTGCTAATTGCAAGGCAAGATCACAGAAAATGTTCAGATCCGCCGCCGAGCTGATGTTAATGGGGAGCAAACACAGTGATAATTATGCAGACGCGCGACTTGCTGCACTCCACTCCGCGCGTGTACCTTACCCACACTTTTTTACATAATATGGACTAGTAGCTTCTGCCCGAGACTTTGGCCGCGTGATTTTCGGTTATTCTCGGGATCTATGCGAAAAAGTAGCCTATATAGGTGTTTTCCCGGGGACTCGAACTATCTCCAATCAAAGGCTATAGTCGGTTTCCCATAGTGAATCAACCCTGGATTTTTTCGTACCTACTGCCTATTAGTATAAGGTGGTACCTATGAGGATTACTTTTATGGTGAGTATTATCCTATCAGGGGTCTGTCCCGCTCCACAGAGTTCCATCAGCAGTTAGCTCTATGGTACCTGCCATAATATTAGTTCATTGCATAATTATTTATATGGATTTGTCAAAATTTATATTGATCAAGAACCAGAAGCGGGTAACATTGAGATTCTATGACTGAACCTAATACATACTCGAGTTTATGTTTACTTTTACAAGCGTGTTAAAAAGAAAAACCAGTCGCTGGAAGAACGCGATAATAGAGGGTAGGACTATGCTAATAAGAATGAGTATGTTACCGTTCAGCTGTTCCAAGTTTCATTTAGATAGCTTCTACGAGAAACATGGCAGGCACTTTACGTATATCATAAATTTTGCAAGATACCGTCACACCGCGTTAACTCTTGAAACGGGAAGGTTTAATCTGTTTCTAGACACCTGCCCCGATGAGCCGTAATTTTAGACCACCGCGCCAGCTTGCCCTCCAGTCAATCAGCTTTGTCATTTCATTCACGGGCGCTCGCCCCACTCGGAGCTGCCTCCCACCCGTGTGCACACATTAAAAGGCGCTCAAGGGTGGTGTTCGAACGCCTACGCCAACTTAACGCGTAGAATTTGTTATTATAATCAAACAGACCAAGATTTTCAATGAAAATATCACGTGGAATGACATTTAGCAGGCACTCAAATATTTCTCATTCACGCAGTTTTTTTAAACCACGATTCCCACAGCTATATTTATCAAATATCAGTGAATAAAAACAAACGCATGATTTTCAGAGTATCCTCTCGCTGTACGAGTAGGGTCCTCCCGTGGAGAGCGCCGCTTTGATCGGCGCGGTAATGGGCTGGCGGACCATATTCGCGGAAACTTTTACGGGACACTGACCCACTTCTAAACAACCGACAAAACTTCCGGCTTTCTTTAAGATAATAATGACAGGGAGCTTCCTAATTGGCGGCTAAGCAGCTGTGGATAGAGACATGTTGATATGGCGGTTGAGTGTATGTTGGGCAATGGGCTGGTTTCATGTTTCCTAAATTTTCACCTACTGAAAATGTTAAATATAGGATAACAAAGTAACCAAATTCAGGGAAGTACCTATAACAGGTACTTAGTTAAGTACCTAACATTATATAAAATTTAAGTCGCACTCTTCCTTTGACACTTTGACTTATTGTACACACGTTAACAGAGCGCAAATCTTAATGAAATGGACTAAGCCAAGCTTTAATGGGCCCGAATAATTCTTGCCTAGAATAATGGTAAGCAATTCATTATAGAATTAGCATAAAGGATGTTCTGTTTTAGGATAAGAGACTGTTCGTATCGATAGGATTAAATCGAATTGTTTGAGCGGAGTCGCTATGTGACTAGTAGCGGCCTTTCGAAGGTGAGTGGTTGTATGAAGAGCCCAATCGAAATTATGAGCTATTTCCTTACCGCGTAAAAGCGAGATACTGATTTACGATGGCCGCGGTCGCTCGTAAATAATAGCCACAATGGCCGCGAGATTGGTACTTGCCCCGGTCCTCGTAATACACGACCCGTGCCACACGACTGACATAAAAGGTGTTTACTCATTCTGCACTACATGTATCGAACGTCCTCCGATATTACTTGCAAGCTTTTCATGCTTGCAAGATGACTGCTTGAATCACAAGCTCATAAACTACTTATATCTGTGTGGTATAGAATAGAGCTTCATTACAATATTGAACTTTTCAGTTTTGCAAGCAAAGAAACCATTGTCGTAAAGAAAATAGAAGCCATAAAACCCACTTTTCTCTGGTGACGGGTCACCCGCTACCAAATTACCATGCCATGTAATTTTGCAGATTACTTATGTATTTTGGGTGGGGATGTACATATTTTATATTAGGTTTATATTTGTACGTATATATACTTATATACCTATGTATAATACTTAGGTATGCGTATTCGTATTATTGTAAGTTTATAAATAAATGAATTATATAAGAACTTGCGTTTAAGGATATATATTTTTATTCTATCTATATTGTTTTGTTAAGAGCACCAACACATTCTCTGTTTTACCCTATAGTTGACTGGTAGAGAATGCCATTGGGCATTAAGTTCGCCATTTGTACATACATATTTGTTTCCTTGTGCAAAAAAGCCATATCTACTCGTTGTATCTACAACTCGTTATATAAGAGATGTTAGAGACGTAGATAGAACGGTTTCTGGAAATCACTGAAACTAACCAAATTCTCAAACTAAACTATCGTTATTTTTTTGATGTATAAATTTATTCAAATGAATCAAAGATTTTTTTATAGAAACTCAAGACTTTGTTGATATCTACAAGTATACATAACATACAGTGAAGAACAACAATATCTACGCTGAGAAAAAGCATTCACTCTCCATCGGCCTCACTGTGTGCAGCGCCGACCTCGTTCGCGGCCCCTCATTCGGTATTAAAATATTTCTTCATCATTCCCCAGACGATTGACACTATGATTCCCGACGTAATATCCTTTGCTTAGCCTTTCATGAGTTTCTTACTTACAAGTTCGCGCACTCAGCAGAAATGTTCTACCATTAGGTACGATGAACGAAGATGATTGTATTTTTACACGAACGTGAAAATAACAGAAAATGTCAGTTCAGGGATTTCGGATGTATTTTTTTTCCCTTTTGTATATACTACGACTTGATTCCTGTATATACTACAACTTGATTCCTGTAATGAATGTTGATGATATTTTATCTGGTAATTAGGAGGAAGCAGTTGTTGAAAATATATCGCCATGCACTCAAGAATAGCAAATGAAATCGTTATATACTACTGTTCGTTCATGACAGTTAACTTTACTTTCTGAACAGCGAGAAAGAAAAGAAAATGTTAGTTTGCACCAAGAATAATAAAGAAGCTCTTAAGTAGGTTTTCCAGAACGCTGTCATCAGAAGTTATGGTCAGTAAGTAAGAAACAAATAAAGTGGGAAGCCGTTGTACAGATTACAATCTAAAGTTTGAATTGGCCAGGTCAGGGCGAAGGCCAGTGCCAAGAGACAATATGGTGGTTGTGGGGGGCAGACGAGGGGGTGAACTCGCTACATTGATATATGGACTTGTTCAAACAAACTTAACCAAGCGTGGTCTAACTACGAAGTTTCCTTAATATATTCCACGCCACCCAGTGTAGGTACGTGATAATTACGCTGATTTAATATCGCAAAGTTAAGCATGGTAATTGGCTTATTAAAACCGAGCTACAAAACGGCATTGATTTTACAGAAAAATGCCTTTTAAAGATAAAATAATATTACGAGCATCCTCCTCCTAAGGGTAAGTATACGTTTGTATTCCCATACTACGTGGCTCATTTTTTAGCCCCACCCCATGTCCGGGTGGTCACGGACATATTTAATTGAAGCAGGTAATATTTAATGAATAAGGTTTCAAATATTTTTTTGCGAACAGAAAATAAAAATATAATACTTAGGTACATTTTTTTATTTTCTGTTTGCAAAAATGATTACCTACTTATTACTTTAAACGCGCTAAACTTGTACATTTCTCTGTTCATTTATTTATTAAACACACTATCAACGGGACTCGCGTAAAAACTATTTATATTTTACCTCGACGTTTCTGCCGCGATGCAACGGCCGTGGTCACGAGAAGACTGAAGTGACAAGTTTGAGACAATGTATTTATTTATTTATCCTAGAGCGCAGCAAATAGGCTGTAGTAGTAGTAGTAGTAGTAGTTAGTAGTTAGTAGAGGCAACAATAGATATCTATTGAACTTATACCTCTTTTCCCCATAGAAGTTAAGTATAAATATGTTGATTTCTTAATATTTTGGATGAATGAATGGAAAAGTGCAGATAGGGCATAACTTCATACAGACCGACCTTACCGTTCTAAAAAATGTTTTGAAAAACCCGTACGTAATTTGGAATAAACGAATTGCAATAATAAGACGCTGCAATAAGGTGACGATAGGTGAGGTGAGGTAAGTGTTCCAGTGACGACTCAACTCGCTTCATTACGACTTCAAAATGATCCCGAAATAAACCGTGTCAGGAATCACAAATTTAACGCGACGATACGAAAGGTATGACCAAGTAGGTAAGTTTAATCTGCCAAAAAACAGATGCATGGAGAAAATTACTATATTCAGTATGTTTTCATGAATTCTGCACACATTTTTTATGATTATGTACAATAACATGATGTTAACTCAAAGGTCATACAGAAACTTAATGATATAAATCTACAGCATTTAAGTAACAACATAATAACAATTACCACATCTATAACCTCACGCCCGTTTCCCTCTGGAGTAGACAGAGACCACACAATGCCACCTGCTTCTTTCATGAATAATAATAAAGAATTCAATTCTCACTAGTATTAACGCATTTATTTCATTCTAATATCACTTTTCTTATTATCTTATTATTTCACTTAGACGTCCGTAAAAAGAGAAGAAAAAAAACAGGTTCACAATAATATTATAAAGCGGTAAGAAAGCGGTTTATTCAGAAAAACTTTTAACAGCATGCTTAGACTAAAGAACATCGAAGTAACCGGCCTTTTCTACGACTGCTTAACCATTTTGTCTTGTTATCTACTGTCCACTTGAAACTTTCTCTAGAGTCTAGAATGTCTCGCCCGACGGCGGTATTATTCGCAAAGGTTTGCACATATAGGTATAAGTCTTAAAATACGTATAAGTATTTGTTGACATTGTAATGTCATCTTAGGAATAATAAAAATCTTACACGGGCAAGAAGAGCTGTCCGTGGAGACGAGTATTAAAAATATTAAAATAAGTAATTGCTCCATCGGAGTCGCACCTGACGCCCGGGGCCGGGCCTTTGCCGAGCCCTTGCGAGCACCGCACTTTGTGATAATGGCAATTGTGTGTGATCGCTCGGAGAATTTACATTCTTTCCTCTTCTTTATGATGTTCCATGGATGCTGATGAGAATGTTCACGCAGAATATTTGATAGAAATTACATTAAAGAATCTACATAACCGGCGAAATGTTCAAACAAACGTAAACATGAGCGTGACTTTTTCTCTCACCCAAAATAACATTCCAACAAAAACGTAATCATAAAAGGCGTTAACCAAGAGTTCTGGGCGCCAATTACGTTAAGTGCTAACTCATGTAGGCTCCGGAGCTGCTCCGGAGTGCTAACAATTTGTGTAACACTTTTATGTGACTTTTGGTCCTTGACGTCCTGAAGCTTTGAACGTTTGATAATTGTTTCGGCATCGATTTGGCTTCTGGTATTGTTACAAAAGCTAAGAAATGGGCTGGACATTTCTAAACCACTATATTATATTTTTAGCAGGTAATACATCAGCAGGTAACTTTGGTTGTTTAACTCGTACAGCAACGATTATGTACGTACTAAGCACATAACATAGTTTTAGTTTCTGAACACCTAGTTATTTAATGATTTTTTCTAACCGGACATCAGAAAAGAGCCAATATTTTTTTAACTACTGAACTGACTTTCATGAAACATAGCTAAGAACAATCTCGATTAACACCGCTATCAAAAACAAGAAACTAAATCAAAATCGGTTAACCCAATGTCATTACAGTTAGATTTACTATAGAATTACTCTAATTAATAATTATATTATTATAGAAAACCGTACTGCCTTAGATTTTTTTTTGTATGAAAAATAGCTTACGTCCTATTCTCAGACCTACAGTACTGAACATACACACTAAATTTCATAAGAATTGGTCGAGCCGTTTCGGAGGAGTTAGGTTACAAACACTGTGACACGAGAATTTTATATATTAGAAGATTATTTTTCTCAAACATGCTCCGAAATGTTCGTGTTACTTTCAAAAAAAGAAGACGCGAGACTGTCCATTGCCGGCCTTGGCCAGCAAAAACATTATTGTCGTGTGTGTTTTTTTTTAATTCGCTTGCTATTTGAGACACCTCTAGAAACTGACAAATCCATGGAGGTAATAAGTACAACTTCCATGGCCAAATCATCCACGATCATGGAAGTAGTAAATACTGATGTGAGGTAAGTGCGCCTAAATTTATTTCGCCTCTATGCCTTGTAAACAGCCAACTACTAGTTGAGTAATATTTATAGGTTTCGATATATTTATGTTGGGCGCACTTACCCCCATCCTGGCGCACTTGCCCCGACTGACCTTACGTATTTCCTCGCTGTTTGAGAAAGCATTATATATACCTCGGCCGCAATTGCGATTGCCGGACTCGTACTAATAGATTCTAACTGACTCGTCCGACAATGCGCTACTTGGCGGCCTCTGCAATAATGTACTATTAACTATCCAATGAAGCCGTGGTGGCCTAGTGGTTCGACCTACCGCCTCCCATGCAGAGGGTCGGGGGTTCGATTCCGGCTCGCACCTCTAAGTTTACTTATGTGCGAAATTCACTTTGAATTTACCACTGAGCTTTTCGGTGAAGGAAAACATCGTGAGGAAACCTGCACGCATCTGCGAAGTAATTCAAAGATGTGTGTGAAGTCCCCAATCCGCACTGGGCCCGCGTGGGGACTATAGCCCAAACCCTCTCGTGATGAGAGGAGGCCTGTGCCCAGCAGTGGGACGCAAATAGGCTGTAGTAGTAGTAACTATCCATAAATAATGAAGTTTCCAAAACAAACCTGTACGTAGTTGGGATTATTTCATTAAAATGCTCGAATAACTCAAATTAGAGATCTGAATAAACTAGAATAAAATTTATTTCGACGGGCTTCCAACCTCGAATATACTCTTCGAAATAGTTTAAAATTTGGAGCCCACGAAAACTTCATGAAATTGTTCTACCGTTGTGTACCGTCATTTATCTACTGAGTAAATCAATGAAAACATGTTTAAAGTTAGGTCTTACTCGTACATGTAGTAAAAGATGCACAAAACGCGAAAGTAACTTTGTCATTTAATTAGGTACTTCGTTCGTATGCCTATGCGCCTTTTAAAACTGACTGATAGGTTGTATTGCCTACCGAGAGAGACAGATGTGCGGGATTGGACGTGTTTTTGCAGAAATTATTATAGGTAAGAAGCGAAAGGACAAAAGCTATTTTTCAGAAATTTGCCGCGTCGCAGGTCTTAACTAGCTATTTAAATATTAGCGTACTCACTCAGCTCCATTTTTTCCCCTGTGCAGCATGCCCGCACGAGCCATCTCACGCCGGGGCCCTGAAAAAACACGTCCATTAGAGCGAGGCCTTTCTGCGTCTTTACTCTAAGACGAGCGCCGGCCACTCGAGGAAAAACCTCATCTAATTACTTACACAATTAATGGTGCATTTTGTTAAGTACACGGGAAAATTGGTTAAGCAGTATTTGAATTTTTATGTTCATAAAAAGCGCCACTTGAAGTTCACTCAACGCGAAACTCTGAGTACTTATGACAGCTAATTTTACATTGCGACTCAACAATCATCATAAACAGTGCTAAATTAAAATTATAAATCTCTTAAAAAAAAGTTCGAGAATAATAAAGTACGAACATGGCCGCCAGTACATATTCCCCAAGTTCCGCTTTCTTCAGCAAAGGAACTGCCGCTAAAGTACACGCTTTGTTGGACAAGCACTAATTTCTTATTAATAATAAAATTAAGCCCTTTCATGTATGCTGCAAAAGGTAATTTGAATAAAAATCGTGGTTCTCTTAAGTCATGAACCGACCTAATTAGTATTAAGTAGGTCGGTTCATGACTTATACTTTCTTCCATGTATATAGAAGAACTACATACTAGCCCTAATTGACTTTATCGCACGTATAATAAAAAATAATGACTACCTATCTCAAAATTTGCATATTCATAGGTTCTAATATTAACATTATAAATGTGAAAGTAGCTCTGTATGTCTGTCTGGTGGAAATTTGGTAAGGAGATAGTTGTAGTTCCAGGGAAGGACATAAGTTACTTTCTATCCCGTAGAAACTCATACATAGTTGCCGCAGGAACGCTATCAACACCTAATAATTTTTGCACTTCATGGTAAGACCTGCTGGAATAATATTTCATCCTTTGTATAGTGGGAGGCTGGCATGGTTAATTTTAACTAAAATAAAAGTAGTTCACCATGTACGTGTTGTCTGAAAATTAACATAAACATAGTTAAAACCGGTTGTAAATGGGTAGTAATGATGAAAATTAACCATATCCTACCCCTACCACATAGTCTTGTAGAGATAATCTACTATAGGAAGTCCCACTTATTGAAGCGTTTTGAATTGTGGACAATTCAAAACGCTTCAATGTATTTGGAATAGTATTTTTCGCAATCGTGACATAATAGAGACCTTTTCAGTCGAGTACCGTGTTTAGGCCACGAAGCTTGCTGAGTGGCCTAAGTAAGGTACGAGATTGAAAAGCTTGATTATGGCACTATTGTGAACAATACTTTTTGTACGAGTCCATTAAAATTAATAATTTAACTCATTAGTACGAGTATATAAGAAAAATAAATGTCGTTTGAATTTTGCTCTTCGTGGTAGGGCCTGTAATCTAGTTGGTCACGACGTGCATCTAGATGGCCATGCCGAAACGTGAAAAAGTATTTCGATCGTCTAGAGCGAATCGAAATAACTTATTTCGGTTGTTTCGGAAGTATGACTATTTAACGATGAAAAGAGTGACATTGCAGTATTCTCTATGAAATCTTAATACACATATTTCAATTGACGAGTACAAAAAGTATTTTAAAAGCACCATCAACAATCTCAACGCATGTGTTGACAGTGTTGGTGTTGCTTTTTAATTATTTTGAAGCGTTTTGAATTGTGGGGGGGCGGAACTTCATATAGTAGATTATCCATTTCATTGCCATCAAGTTAAAAATTGTTTAATTATTGGCCAATACCCGAGCGTGCGGTTGTTGATCCATCACCAGTAGAAAAACGTTCTCGGAGTTGCAACCTTTAAACTATAGTATATACCTTTTTACTCTCAAAGAACCTAACATCATATACAAAAATCATAAATAAATACTGAGCTGAATGGTGATGGCCATGAAAGTAAAAGATGTTTTGAAAGTCAAGCGAAAACGTCAGATTTATACAATGTTTTACTAAAATGATCACTAATGTTTGCCCGAAATGCAATTCCACCGAGCGAACACAATACCTATGTTCATTAGTTACATCCTCACACTGGCTGCGCGCCCGGCTAACGAGACACGAAATAATAAATTACAGGAGCCATGGGTACTCGTCAGAAGTGCTCCCGACTGGCAGTTTTACAATTCCATTAGAGTTCTAGGGAAACTAGCTTAGTCTTAGAATTAATTTAATTCCTGAATTAAAATGGATTTACATTTCCAATATCTTCATTCTTCATTCATTCTTAAGGGAACTGATAGTCAACATCCCGATAGAATGCTTTAAGCCTTATCAATACACTAAATAGTTAAAGCTTTAGGAATATTTTATTGCAGCTGTCTTAAGCCGTGGTAGCCTAGGGGTCGTACTGACCTTTGCGGTGAAGGAAAACAGCGTGAGGAAAGCTGCACGCGTCTGCAAAGTAATTCAAGGATGTATGTGAAGTCCCCAATCTACACTGGGCCCGCGTGGGGACTATAGCCCAAACCCTCTCGTGATGAGAGGCCTGTGCCCAGCACTGGGCCGTAAATAGGCTGTTGTTGTGGTGGTGGTGACGGTTTAATAGTTTAACTTTTTATTTTTATTTCGTTTTATCCTTTCTAATAGGTTCAAATAGATTTCAAAACAATGAGAATCATGATAAGCTCTAGAAAACTTTGAAGTACTTTGTAATTTAAGTATGTAATTAATTATTCTTCAATACCAACAATAAGTTAAACAGTTGTAGTTTTGTTCATTCTATTTATAATCCATCATGTTCATTTTATTTATTCCTCCCCTTTCGAGTTCGGCAACGCATTGGTGACGCCTCTGGTGTTACAAATATCTATAGGCGGCGGTGACCACTTACCACCAGGCGTTTTCTCCAATCTTTTTTACATAAAAAATATGTATGGTGGTACAGCTTTACAAGTATCTTTCTTTCTACTAAATGTCTTTCGCTAAGGACCACTTAGGCATAAATTAGCCGTAGAGAGGGTAATTACTTTATAATAGGGCAATCCTTCTCACTCGCATCGAAGGGGGAGGTACGAAGCTAAATGGGTGTCGGTCGACAACATCAATTTGCTGTTGGTATTCGAATCGAATGTAGGTCCTTTTGCAAGTATTTACTACTTATTCTAGTTCTTACAACAGTATTCTACTTTGTCCCCCAAAGATCAAGGACCAAACCCCAAAGAGTGTTTATGAGAGGGTTTATCGTTGTTGATTGACGGACTTAAAAGTCATTTGTTAAAGTATGAATGTAATTAAATCATGAGGATCCGTTTATTAGGGGTTGGATTATACCGGTAATTTGATTTGATTTAGGAGTGTAGAGTAGAGCCGGTAACTTCGCAAGTGATAATTTGCCGCGACACGCAAACGTGGCATTATCCCGCACGGCACTGTGTTCCGGGTGCCCGTTGAAACTAATGATGCATCGCTCAATACTTTCTTTTTTAACTCAGATTTCTAACAGCCATTCATCGTCCTAGAAAAGAAAAGCGTATTGAAAATCTGATAAATAATTGCCAATTTTCCGAAGTTCTTATTCATGCACCCTCCAATAAGAAAGGCTATATTATTATAGCGTAGGTGGAAAGAACTTTTTATTTGAATTTTTGGCAAGAGCCCTTCCCTTAGGGTATTTTCCGGTCGCCCGGCAACATGCGCCCCTCTGAACAAGGGTCTTCCTACTTCCTACTTTAAACTCGTATATTAATCCCATTCACAGTTTGAAGGAGGTATGACACGAAGTTTTAGTTACCTGGTCATTCGATCGGGTGGGCGATAATGTAATTTTCTGTTTTGGACCATTCCAGATACCTGAAACAATATAATAGTAACTTGAGTAACTATGTAATTGTTAAACCTGATCTTAAGGTAAGAACTTAGACAAGTATTTAAATTTAAATGGAGAAGTATTTAGGTGGGTTAATGAGTACACTAGAAGAACACAATATCTCTTTTAGGCGAATTTCCATATTCGGAAAAAGGAAAACTCGATAAGGAGTTAAACTATAGCGTGAATCGAATAAAGATACAAAGCATTTATTAGTCGTCACAAATAATTTTCCATGTCCGTAATAATTCAAATGGGTTTAGATAATTTTACGCGCCTTTTGATAAAAGTAAAAAAAAAACGAAGAGACCAAAGGAAAATTAGATAATACAGCAGTTCATCGTTATCTACCTATGGGTTTTTTGTCTATACATAGTGTAGAATTGCAGACTCTTTTTTTTCAGCTACATTCCATGGACATTAAAAAAACGAACAGAGTATTGATTGGACTCTACAATTTGGAGTTTTCTATGTTTTAATCCATATTAATCCATTTATCCATATTAATATTAATCCATACTAATATTATAAATGCGAAAGTAACTCTGTCTGTCTGTCTGTCTGCTGTTACCTCTTCAAGCTTCAACCGCTTGACCGAATTACGTGAAAACGTCCCGGAAAACGCATAGTTACCGCGGGAACGTGGATAACCGAATTCCACGCGGGCGATGTCGCGGACGGAAGCTAGTTACATATTTATATGTAAGTACTTTTAGTCAGCCAAATTGAATATCCCGTACCTACTTTTATACACATAATGTATCGGTGTAAACATGGAGACACGTAGGAATTACGCGAGTTAACTCATCTCGTTAGGTCATTTCCTGCTTTTCCGGGCCTACCATAATATACTGTTGGATTATATGAACTGTACAGTGCACTACATAACCAGTTACTTCAGTAACATTCATTAGTGTACATTGCACTCCATTTTACGTATAACTAATATACTTAATATACTTCGGAACATTTCCAGCGAAGCTGAATGAACGTTGCAAATGCGAACTTCAAAGCAATTAATCGAATTAACCACTTGCTCCGAGGAATTTTTGGCTGAACAGTATTGAATGTTGAATATGGATTTATGAGTTCTTATGAGAGAAAGCAGGGTAGCTTACATGGCGTAGCATACTGAATGAGTGAAAAAATCTCAAAATAAGTCACCGCCTGGAATTCGGTAATAGCGTTCCCGCGAGAACTATTCGTTTTTTCGGGATAAAAAGACAGTAAATATTACTAAAAATCGTTTTTTTTTTGTGTTCAGTAAGTATCGTTTATATAGGCTCAAGCAAAACGTTAGGACGATATTTTAACCACAGTATCAGCTATTGATTTTAAGCATGTTTTATCGTTTTTTTTCGTGTTAGTAAAAAAGAAAATTTGTATGGGCCAGTATGGTATTGGTATTTATGGTGTGAGCAATATCTGAATCTTATTCATATACATTTTCCTTTTTCCGTTTTCCTTGACTCTGCATAGCCCCTCGACTTAAAAGAAACTATCAGTTTCTTTTAATTTTCGCGTTACAGGCGCGACTTCTTCTAAAGACTTATTATTAGTATAGATATACGGGGTCAAGCAAAATAAATATCGTCATAACGTTTTGCTTATATAAACACGAGCTTTTACCCGCGACTTCGTCTGCAGGGAATTTAACACTATACGTATTTCCAAGGCCCTTTTTCCAGATAACTTCTAAAACCTTTTCCGGGATTTCCGGGAATCTCAGGCTTTCGGGACTTGTGGGATTCCCGGGATTTCTATCCAAAGCCCTCTTCCGAGGTCCCTCTAATGAGTTTCTGGGATTTTTCCGGGATTTCCGGGATAATAGGTAGCCTATAGCTTATTCCAGGTTACAAACTATCTGTTTGCCAAATTTCATTCAAATTGGTTGAGCCGTTTTAGCGTGATTGAGCAACAAACATCCAAACATCTAAACATCCAAACACACAAACTTTCAGCTTTATTATATTAGTAAGATAATTTACTTTAATAATGTAAACGTTTAGTCTTGTATTTATACATTTACACAATCGATCTCAGAGCCGGCTTCAACGATATGGCCGAAATTTTTATATAAAGGTACAATAATCTTCTCGTAGTGGTTACGGGTGCGAAAAGACCATCAAACTTACACCTTAGTTCTCATATCTGGGAGAACTAATTTTTAGATATTTTCAGTCGAACAAAGTTCGGTCGCACAGGTACGTTTGTCAACTCTACCTCTAACTAATGATGTATCATTTATCTATGGTACTATGCGTGTATCTAATACTTACCTACTCGTACGAAGTACAGTCTAGACTAGAGCATAAGGACGTTTATGTTTGAATTTCTATGTTTACGTGAGTTTCGCTGGACGATGTAGATACGAATATTTATATACATACTAGCTTCTGCCCGCGACTTCGCCCGCGTGGAATTCGGCTATCGCGGTCCGGCGGAAACTATGCGTTTTTCCGGGATGAAAAGTAGCCTGTCTTTTTACTGGGACCCCGACTGTCTCCATGCCAAATTGCATCTCAATCGGCTAAGCGGTTGAAGCGTGAAGAGGTAACAGACAGACAGACATAAAGACAGACAGACAGACAGACAGACAGAGTTACTTTCGCATTCATAACATTAGTATGGATATGGATACATACATATGAATATTTAAAATGTATTTTTTTTAAGGTTCTAAGGGTCTAGATATTAAAAGGCGTAATTTCTAAACAGGTATACCTACCTATAATTTTCAGTTTGGTCGTGGAATTTAAATCGGCGATAATGGTCATATCGCTAAAAGTAATAAAATGAAATAAAAGTAATAAAACCCATGAGTGTGTCAGACAGCGAATTAATTAAACAGTCGATGCCGCGTCGGCATTTAATCATACGGAAACATCAGTTTTAATTTTTCATTGGTTTCATTGAACGTGCGAATGCATCAGGCGTTTCAGATTTTAAACCCCTGCTGATAAAACATTTATTTCACGAAATCATTTTCATAGTTTTTTTTTTACTATTAATATTTCTGTTACATAGGTTCATTGATTCAATGCGCGTCGTTCAACGTTAAAAAAACACATAGGTACAAAAAATACTCTCATAAAATTATTTCGGTTTCAGTAAGTCTTGGTCTCGAATTACACGATGTGGACAAAACTCCTTTGTCCAAACGTGCCAATAAAATGGGTCAAGTAGTTCAAGTACGTACGAGTCATAGGACATGTTCTGCCGCGGCAGTAAAACCGACGTTACTGCACATAAAGCGAGTACGCTGAAACGATTACAGTTAAACGGTATCGGGGACGAGTGAACTCGTCCCGCTAACACGCATCCCGGTGACCCACATGTGGGCGGGCAGTGGGCTTAGTCCTGGGTTAGTACAATCTATGTCTAGATACGTATACCTACATAGAATTGGTGACGCTGAAGTAACCGCTATTAGGTGGGGTAAGTTTTAAAGGAAGTCAAATTTCAGAAAGTGTCATAAACCCGTTTTATAGGCTATAAAATATCTTTCTCCATAACAATTAAAATGTGAAGTAGGTACCTAACATTTAATAAACCTATTTTTAACTATTTTTTTTTTCTTTAAAGTTTAGTAATAATATAATTCACTTCCATATTGTTGTAATAAGACCAAAATTAAGTCACTCAAACATCTTAATACAATACAAATAGGTAATGCAGTATTTATCGACAACTATCTTCACAAATGTGCATGTATCAACAATTTTTCAATATATTGTTAGGTCCCTTGGGAGTAAGTAGACACCCAAGTTTGCGACTTTGAAAACTTTGTGCTACTGGTGGTCGCACAACCCTACGGATTTGTTCAACCCCTCACCATTTTTAACAAGATGTAGGTCCCCCTCCCCCGGTCTCAGGCGGACAATTTTGACTGTTACACCCAATTTTTTTACCTAACTACATTTTTAATTTTCCATTCCAAGACACTAGCGGCTGAACAAATGGTCCTAGAGAAAAAGTGATTGAGCGCGATATCCCTTTCCTACTGCAGGAATTCGGATCTATTAATTAGGTACTCCTTCCGCTGGACACATACAACTGATCCTATAATATTATCAATTATCATCCTTTACCTATACCCTCCATAGTCCCAGCTCACCCGGTCCGGCGATCGGTCAGCTACTGACAGGCCAAGTCTTGCCGAATGCGACATAAACGTTTATTTACGATCATCCTGAATCGTGGCTTTTCACGCCGCACCTGTGGCTGCAATAAAATACTTTATGGCTTACAAAATGGGTGACACGAAGTTTTAAACGATTCAGAATACCGAGTCGTAAATCTATTCTTACAGATTCTTCGTATGTATATTTGAACAAGCTGGGTCTATAAATTGTGCTCAACATGCTACATATAACTACTCGAATTGATCTTATGTGTGATTTAATGTTCCGGAGAAATTCTTCTTTTACTAAATCGTTGTTTAGAATAACAAACCAAGCGTGCTGAAATAAAAAACGCGATAGGTCCCTAGTTATTATTGTTACCTGGCAGATTCGTTTCATTCTATTACGCATTTTCGTGTTTAATTAACCACAATTAAAAGGTTCCCGTGGGAGCTCAGAAATTATAGTTATACTCGTACCAGCTTATACGTATTTATTTTATCTGTATTCCCAGTCCTCAACACTTACCTATATTAAAATTTAAAGCCTCGGACCTCGTAAAAACCCTCAGCCTTTAAAACCCTGGGAATAAACATAATCAGAGGCTGTAGGTACTAACTTAGAGAAGAATGAGAACTAAGCGTTGTTATAAAGGCCAATAATGTGGGTTATAAAAGTAGCTAAAATTAATAACGTTCACTGAAAATAATAGGACAGTTATTTTTCGTCAGGCTTGTTCGATTGTTACATGATCAATAAATCCTCGATACGCCGCCCCATATCCTGCCTGTAGGTAGTGCGCCCCACTTTAATTGGAACAATGAAGATAGTTGCCGGCCTTAATTCCAATACCTGCATTGGACGTACGTGAACCAGTTTAATTCCCTTTGTTTGATAAACAAAGTTATATGGAGGGAGAATAAAATGGATAGCGCGCCGGTGAATGGAGCCAAAGTCCCGGGAAGACTGGCACATCGAATCCCATTCCGCTTTCGATAAAGTACGTTTTACGAACACCATGTCTGAAAATAATACTGAAATACATTGCCAATATTATATGATTGTGATACCGGGACTTTTATATAATCTGTCTCGGTATAACCCGCTTTTATACACCACTTTTTATTATTTTTAATTTATCGTTATGATTTGTGACAGTATTTAAGATATTTAGGTACTGAAAACGAACTTAAACGTATATAGGTATGCATAGGCTAACCGTGTAATTTAGTGGAATAATAAAATATCTGAAAATGCCATGCAGTTAAAATTTTATACGCACGCCGTGATATCAGTGGTTGCCTGTAGGTAATTAAAACATATAATTTAATGGGCTGACGGATCGATCTACCTTAGTATGCTGGCCTAGTTTCCGCTTCCGACAACGATAATACAACGTTATTATTATGCAAAATTTAAGTGGCATTATCCCACGTAAATCAGGAGGTACATCAAAGTAAATAAAAACAAATCGCATAATCCGAGAGAGAAGGCTTTCATTTCCAAGAATAAAGATGGACTTAGGAGTTTATTTTACTGAGCCGTTGATTATCCTTAGGAGATCTTATCTGACGTCTATTCTTTTGTAGCCATTATTAAATTGGATCGTTTTGGTATAGCTACAACGTCGATGAGAACTAGTATTTATGGCTGCCTCGGTTCCATAGAAACATACGCAAAAATTCTCCTTTGAAATTGGTTTCTATGTAAAATAAGTACTTAGTACACTTAGGGTGATGGCACCAATAATGGACGTTGAACCAGTTATGGTCATTTTTTCTGTTAGCCAAAATATTAAGCAACTGTCATTTAATTTTTTAACGAGCATCCATAATCCATAGACCCCTGAGCTGTCATGTTGACAACTTCGCATGAATCGGCTGTTTTGTTTTAAAATGGTCACAGAGTAAAATGTATCTGTCCGGAGTGTTACTACAAAATCCATTTTTCGTTAACAAAATCGTTAAGGAGATGAGTAGATAGTTTTGCACCTTGTTTTCTTGGTATTGTGATATAGTGAAATGTGTTTTTTTTATCTAAACACAATAGAATGAAAGGGAATTGGGGCTAATTCTAATATGTCAAGGCTGGGTCGTTTTTTTTTTCGCACCTTGTTCATGACTAGTTTGGATATCTCGTGAAATTCTTAAATGGACATGTGACGAAAGTTATCGTTTTTCATGTTTTTTTTTTTCATTTTATTCATTTAAAGTATTTTTTTGTGGTTCTAAATAAATGTACTGTTATGATTTTGCAATTACTATTTATTTTCTAATGATAGACAACGTGTTCATGACTGGGTGCCTATTTGGAGGTGTCCATAATTGGTTTTCTTTATTTTGTCCTGGATATGGGGAGAGCATTGGATGCAGTTCAAAAGGGATATTTGTTTATATTTTCATTTAATGAGCATGCAATGGATTTAAAATTTTACACTGTCCACCAATGGATGCCCGTGAATAATAATAAATGGGTGTCCATAATTGGTAATGTCCATGAATGGTGGTCCATTACTGAATTTCTGTTGTCCACTGGTGTTTTTGGAAGTATGGAAAAAATACTAAGTACATAGAACTTTTTGATGTTTTAACTATATCTAAATGTTTCTTAGATATTTCACTGTCGAAAAACGATTGGTGCCTTCACCCTACTTAATGATGAATTTGAAGTGGTAACTTCATGTATTGGAGCTTTTAGTTTAATACATTTTAAAAGGTTTGTTCGTAAAGATTAAAGCTGTTAAATCTCGTTCTGACTCTCGTTCGTATCTATCCTCGTTAATTAAAGATTAAGATCATGTTTTTGTTAAGGTAGGAAGTCATATGTTATTGCATCATGTGCATTGTTGGTTAGTTTTAAGAGTATTCGAGCTGTAGGCAGAGGTCAGCGCCTTATCATGAACGAACAGCAGCGCAGCCGCGCCACAATCAGATTTGCGGAGTCCTCCGTCTCCAACAGTGCAGAAATAACTGCCGACATTTTGCACAATTTAATACCCTCGCCTTTCACGACTATTGCAACTGAATATTTACGGGTAGAATACGAATCCATATTATATACATATTATATATTATATTTAAAAACATTTTTCGACGAAGGTTCAAAGCATAAAATAATTAAGAGCCGGCCTAAATTTTCCTTAATCTCTCTTAATAAATGCAGATAAAACTTTGATTATAAGTATTAAAATTTTAAATTAACTTCATAATTTATATAGAGTTGTAAATTAAGATAACTGGTTCATAATAGCTCCCCGAAGAAAATAACGCAGGTTTAATACTCTAGGAAGTTTAATTTATGAAGCATGAAAATGATGTTTTACCTGGAAGTTTATTTAACTTGTGGAAATGCAAATGTAACGACGACCGCAATCCTTATCTGATGTCCACAAGGCGCTCCAACAAACTTATTTACTTCAGTGCTTCGAGAAATTCGCGTATTCGCGGGCTGCGAGAAATACCGATGTTCGAAAGCTGACGATTCTTTTCGATAATGGCGAAGGAAATTAAATTTTCTTCGTCTCGATAAAAACAGATCTCTTCGTAAAAAAGGCATTAATTTCGAGAATCGAAAAGTAATACTTATTTTTGAGTTTGTTTTCAAGATTATTAACTTAATTAATTATCTGCCAATTGTTTACCTTTATACTTTATTTTTAAACCATACAATCTGTTTGTTTTGAACATACTTACATAAAATATGTCAACAAGAAATGTAAATTATAAACACTTTAGAAAGTTTTTTAAATAAATGATGATTCATCATCATCATGGTGGCCTCATAAGTATCCATTCTTGGATGTAGGCCTCTTCCCTTAGTTCCACTTCCGGCGGTCTTGCGCCCTTCTCATCCAGTTAAATAAATAAAGTGTCATAAAAAACTGTTTTACTAATAGGTAGTAAGATGTCTTAAGCCAAGTTACTTCTATCTGCGTTAGTGAAATTAGTTCATAGAATTTGTGAAACGTGCGTGTCAAGTAAACCTAATAAATATAGAAAATTTATATTGCAGGCCTTGAACAATGAGGTTATTGGAGATTAACCATACTGCTTGGTAACGCTCAATCATGCTTGTTGTAACCATTTTCAATTTAAAATAAATTAATAGATACGGTTTAAAAAGAAACCCGTATACACACTACTACTACTACAGCCTATTTGCGTCCCACTGCTGGGCACAGGCCTCCTCTCATCACGAGAGGGTTTGGGCTATAGACACTAAATAACATAAATATGAATGTCACTGGATTGGCGTATATTTTTCGTGTTAAGATTGTTTGAGGGTTGTTTAAATATTTATTTTATTCTTTTTTTTATGTTTTTTTGTTATAGCGGAAACAGAAATACATCATTTGTGAAAATTTCAACTGTCTATCTATCACGGTTCATGAGATACAGCTTGGTGACAGACTGACAGACGGACAGCGGAGTCTTAGTAATAGGGTCCCGTTTTACGTTTTGGGTAGGGAACCCTAAAGAAACACTACCTACTTTGTTTCGAAACAGGAAACTGCGCAAGTAATCCATTCAAGGGTGAATTTAGACCGTATATAGCCAATAAGTATCCTGGTATTAAACGAAACTATCCCCAAATAATCCTGATCGATTTACGGGCAGCTTGATTAGCGCTTGTTTGGCCTCTGTTATTCGCTTAGGAACGACTTCAGTCTGTATTCGAGTAGCTACAAGTCAAATCAAAATCCTTGATATAACATTAAATTCGTGCGCGTCAGCATCCGCCATTACGAAATTAACGCAATATATTAGAATAAACTCGAGTACCTACCTACCATACGTGTACAGAAAGCACCGGGGCGTACATGAACCTACATTAGCGAGAAAATGTTAATAAATATTGTAAGTGAAAATGCGCATGACGCGGTACACATTGATTGGATGAGAACGAATGTACATAACATTAACGTCGTACGGGATAATCAAGTTAGAGATGTGAAAATGTACTTATAGCATTTGCTGTTTTATTCAATTGATTTGGCTCGAGTTTAATTTTAAGCAATATTACGTGAACTGAAATGAATGACTTCGAAATTCAAGAGTTCGTTGATAAAACTCTCATCGCACAAACGCTGTGACTAATGAAAAACCTATTGTAAAAATAATGTAAGCTAAATGTAGGGATATGAAAACAATTCATTTACAATTGTTAATACTCACGTAGTCACGTCGTACCATTGCTCCTAAAAACACATGACGTTTAAAAAACGGTTTATTGTTCCTAATTTTGCACAAAAATAGACACGGTGTCTTTTAAACTACGTATCAAATTCATTTAAGTTAAAGATAAAGCAATGAAAGTGCAACATATGGTATTTCGTATTTATTGTATTATTAGTATTTTAGTATTAAGTCTCGACATCTAATTGCGTTTAAGTATGTAATAAATGTTCGTTTAATAAATTCGTGCCGATTCTCTCGGGTCCTTGACTGAGTTGTGAGTAAAGCGGTTAACGTGTTTAACAAAGAATTTGTTCTAGCATAGCAAATTAATTAAGGCAAGGAAGCCGATTCTATTCCCCAGTCCATATTAAGAATGAATGTGCAGGAATTATTGGATGGCTTTAAATAAGGGGCGGTGCTGAATAAATGAAAGAGCGTGAAAGCTCCGTGGGGCAAAAAATGCAGAACTCGAGTAATTCATTGTGAATAATAAACGAAGAATTTCCGCGACGATCCCCAACTTGGGAATGGCTGACAAGAAGAGGGTCCCATTAGACCAGCCTGAATATCATATAAATATCAATTAAAACCGCCTGCAGTCGACGTACCTAATAAATGATGACACATCATTTTTGTAACCTTTACGCTGAAGTATGTAGGTACCTTGATGTAAAAAAGCGCTAGTGAACGTAAACATAGGTACCTAACTAGTTATGATACCTATACATATATGTAATGAAACTAGCTTCCCACGACTTCGCCCGCGTGGAATTCGGTTAGAACATGCCTGTGAGAACTATGCGTTTTTCCGGGATAAAATAGCCAAATTTCATCTAAATCAGTCCAGTGGGTTAAGCGAAGCGTGAAGAGGTAACAGACAGACCGAGTTACTTTCGTAATGAGTAGGGTTGCTGGCCTTTAATATACACAATAATGCATCGATATTATATTTACCCACTTATTAGAAAAAAAATCGTGTTATTGAAGAAGCAATCGACATGCGACGGCTTTTTCTGGATTAAACATATACTTACTTACATTTTTGTAAAGTAAAATCACTGTAATAGGAGATATCCAATCCAATGAAGGAGCAAAAAAATATTTTTTTCCAACATGGCTAAGAACAATTGCAATCAACTCACGTTTACTTGATTTAGCTGTTTTGTATAAAACAGCTAAATAAAGTAAACTTGTAGCACCCTTACGTTAGGCGGCCTAACTAGGTGTTAAAGATACCTATTACCAAAGATCTATATGACGTGCAGCACGAGTATGTGAAACAATCACAGAGACGCCCGCAACAGAAGCTCAGATTCAAATCAAGCGGTTTTCAAATTGCCGGCGTAAGAAAGTTCTTTTCCGAGTGAAAGCGGTCCGCAAATAAATCGTGGCGGGAAACAATGCACGCATTGTTCACTTGTAAATTGGTTCAAATAACTTACCTGAACTTTACCACCATAAACTACATGTACACGACCGTACATACTTTTACTTTCAAATAGCATTTTATTTCAAATTACTTACTTAATCTCAATCTTGTTAAACACGTCAGGTACCTACCTAGTATTAGACACAAAAGTAAATCTGGGATAATTCGAATAACTATTGTAAAGTTTATAAATAATTACAGAAATTATCCAAACGTTATTAAATCCTCAAGTAATTTATGAAATCCATATTTCACACAAACTTGTTTAATCTTGTCAAATAAGTTAACGTTAACTTAAAAGGCTACCTATCTAATTTCATGAACGGTAACTTTAACATGGCATAAAATAGTCCACTTTATGAAGACAATTTTCAGTAAAAACACATTAATTTATTTAAGATAAGGTAACTTTTTTAATTTTTTTCAGTACAATAACTTGTACTTTTTAGAGCTATAAATTTTAGAAGATTACACCTTATCCTGTAAGTCCATTACTTTCTCAATTGATTACTTTTTAACGTCACACGGGAACAAAGCCTTTGCATAATATAAACCGATGTGTATCCATCAAACAATAGGCCCAGAGTCCGGGCGAGACCTACATTCGAGGCACACAGGTGACCTGGCTTGAAAGGCTAGTAACACTGTTGGTCACCCAGAGTCGATCGACAGCCTCAATAGATTCCAATACCCGTTGCAGACTTACCAATGCACGTCTCGTCATAACTAGGCTATCTAAGGCATCGTTCAATAGATTTGCCAATGTGTAAATCGTGTTGGACATTGAGTAGTTATGATAATGACATCGTTATTCATTTTGAGAAACGAAACAGCCGTTGTGGTGTAAACTGATTCTACAATTAGTGCCACTGGTGTATGCCAAAAAATACTGCAAATTGTTTTATAAGCACGAACATCGGTAGGCTACGATTGATATTTACTCCATATAAATCAATTATCTAATTAATATAAAGCGATAAAGTAAAAAAGTAGCCTGTATCTTTAGGTACCCGGGACTCCAACTATCTCCATACCAAATTCATCTAAGGTAAATCGGTGCAGTGGTTGGAGCGTGAAAAGACCGATAGACAGACAGAGTTACTTTTGCATTTATAATATTAGTATGAATTCTGCTACTAGGAACCGAGTTTAGGATTAAACAGTAGGTATTCTACTGCTGTGCTATAAAGCCGTGGTGGCCTAGTGGTTTGACCTACCGCCTCTCATGCAGAGGGTCGCGGGTTCAAATCCGGCTCGCACCTCTGAAATTATTTATGTGCGAAATTCAATTTGAATATACCACTGAGCTTTTCGGTGAAGGAAAACATCGTGAGGAAACCTGCACGCATCTGCGAAGTAAATTCAAGGATGTGTGTGAAGTCCCCAATCCGCACTGGGCCCGCGTGGGGACTATAGCCCAACTCTCTCGTGATGAGAGGAGGCCTGTGCCCAGCAGTGGGCCGTAAATAGGCTGTTGTAGTATCTACTGCTGTACTGTAGTTACAGCCTCATTTTCATTCTCATAACCACTAATGTGTAGAAAGGTTGAAACTAAAACCAGATTTCTATAGGGCAAGCAAAACGTAATGACGATATGTTACCCACAGTATTAGCTATCGATACTAAGCACGTTTTTTTGGATTTTAATTTTTATAGAGTTGGTGGAAAAAAAAACGTTTGTATGGGAAGCAGGTATCGCTCACACTATCAATCCCATACTGGCCCATACTATTTCTTTTAACCAACTTGAAAAAATTTAAAACCTAAAAAACCTTCTTATAATCAATAGCTGATACTCTGGGTAAAATATCGTCACAGCTTGACCCTGTATATTCCGTAGACTATTAAAATTGAAAATGTGGATTCAATGTTAACGTTACGCTATCACTTAATTTATGTAAGAGATTTATGCCTTTGTTAGGGTGTCGTGAATAAAAATACGGACGTATTCCCGCCTGGCAAATTTTTAACGAATTACTTTCCTCGAAATACGGGATTATGTTTTTGTCTCAAGTTGCATTACCATAATGTAGGCTCCACTCGCAGCTGTTTGTGAATTTAAGTATTCACTTGAAATAATGAATGTTTCAAAAATACAATTAATTGTTTAAGTATAAAATAATGATGAGGTAAACAAGAGTTCTCTCTCAATACAAGAATCATAAATCTTTAAATCCTTTAGTCCTCTTCTATTATTATTATTATATTAGGTTATTTGTATATATGTTTTACATAGATAGAGTGATTATCTCCTATTAACATGCATCCTTCATAATATTTCTTTTCTTCAATAAAATATTCATAAGCCTAAGATTTTGAGTATATATAAGTATAGGTATCATTTATGCAATAAGTATACCGTTGCTTTCACGAAGTTTAATATGTATTAGCATATTATTGTTACCTGGATAAAGCTGCTTTCATAGAGCACCCTCAGAAGTGTCCATAATCTGAAACAAAGAGTGACGATGTTAAACAAAGCGTCTAAACAATCTTCATTGTGTGTAGTAGCTTTCAGTAAATAAAACATGGTCAACAATATACTCGCAACAAAAGGCAAACTAAAAGGTAATAAAGGCAAAATGGCGTTGGAAAGTGTTTAGGGTTAATCTACCTTTATAATGTGCAGTGCAGAGGGTTTCGTTTAGTTTAAAATGATGGCAAAGTTGATAGCAGTCTACTGCCTCCAGGCTGAGCTGTCAACTTGAAACCGTATCAGTTTGAACGCGTTGCGACTTACTGTGAAAGTATTTTTGGACGTGTGAATTTATGTGTGAATGAAATTCCGCCTTGCGTGCGTTTAATGGGTACATTTTATGAATTGCTTAGTCGTAAGGTTGAATAATTTAATTTAGAAAGTTTCATGATTATGACATTTAGGAATGTAAAAGTATTGTCAATACTTATTTTACCTACTGGTAAAATGTTAAGGCAACATGTTGTATATGTACCAAGTATACTATGAAGGTGATGATGACAAAATAAGATGTTAACTGGTTCATCAGTATCTACTTTGCCATACGGGCAGGGGACGCTCGAGCACAAACATACAAAATTAACTTCGGAAATTCGAGCGCTACAGTAAAAAGGCGGCCAAGGGTTTCGGGTACAGCGGCCTATATTGCTAGGTGTGGATACGAATTAGCATTTCACAGACGTGTTACAAAATGTCTCCGCTTCGTCGGCTTAATGAACGGGGAGCGTCGATTAAACGGCTGCACGGCGACTAAGATGTACCCCGTGGAGGTGACGCCTAAATTTAGCAATTAGGAGGGCCGATATGCGAGTATATTGATTAAGATAGGATACCGTGAACCTAATCTGGAGGCATCGAACGTGATTAAACGACGCGCCTCTCCTTTGCCCGGAGTGGGAGTGAAGCAAAGCGCTCACGTACCTACAGCTTCATGTATCATTTTGATACTATGTTCAATTCATACTAATTCGAATATTCTGTTTGTCTATTGGTTTGACTGTACCTAACGCATTTATAATACGCTTAATGGATGTGTTTTAATTTAATGTAAGATTTATACAGCCAGTTAGTAAAAATACCTATTTCTTCGGAAAACTCGTATATTACCATTTCAGTACCATAAAGCTGGCGATATCAAAATGTCCTGACTGCGCGCCAGTATTGGCTTCCGCCTGGCGACGGGCCAACCCCCTTCAGTCCCATTCTACTCGATAAGTAAAAACTTTGCGATCAAAAAACATTGCATTATTTACGCCTCAAATCATTTAGTAATTTAAAATTATTAAAGACCAACACAATATAATATTAACAAGAAAAAGAAGGAATAAAAAAAACAAGGAGCATCCTACGCCACGATTAGGTTGGTGCAAAAGAAAATTGGGGTGGAAAATAGGAAATCCAAATCTAATAAACAGGTGATTGAATCAACAAGGTATATTGTAAAGGCGAGGTCACTTTGGATTATGGAGCTACCTTGCCTTTTGGGTTCTAATGATAGAATTATACTCGTTTCATATTATAGGCATATGAGCGGCAAGATTAGGTAGGTATATACCTCTAATTTCATGCTTAATGTTTGCATATACGGCTTATGCACCGGCTACCCAGCTGCCAATTAACTGTAACACAAACTGTTCTTAGGAGCCCTCACCAAGTAGTACTATCGGGTTTTCTCTACTTAAAATATTTTTTATTATAGAAAGTTGTATAAATGTATTATTAAACTAGCTTCTGCCCGGACTTCGTCAGCGTTGAATTCGGAAATAGCGTTCCCGCGGGAACTATGCGTTTTTCCGGGATAAAAAGTAACCTATATGTTGACCAGTGTTATAAACTAACCCCATACCAAATTTTTTTGCCATCCATCCAGTAGTGTTCGAGTTAAATCGGGACATACACACATACTACACACAGACAATTTTTCTAAAAATCGTTATTTTGTGTTCCGTATCGTATTATATAGTCCCCTCGACTTGATAGTTTCTTTTAATTTTCAAGTTTCAGGCGCGACTTCTTCTACAGACTTATTATTAGTAGGTATAGAAGATAAATTATTTCGATAGTCGCTATTAAAACGCAGTCCCACGGCTGGCCGTTCGATGAAAACTTCCCTGAGAACCGGCCAGTTAGTTCGGTCACGCACGAGACGGTGCGCGGTGCGAGCAAACAACCGATTGATTTATTTGCCTTACTTACTCAAATACTGCTTACTTTCTCAAGGTAATAAAAATAAACAAGAAAAAATTGAGAAGTGAAAATTGTGCGCCTTGAAATTTTTAAATGCTCTTTTAGATTGGACATAATAACGGTTCCTGCTACGTTTAAAAACAATGCACGCATGAGTTTGGTCAACTTTCGTACGAAACAAAGAAAATACGTAAAACTATCGAGTTCTTTTCGCTAAATTAGCACTTTGTAAATTAAAATTAATTAAATTTTTATCTAGTTTCTTTTTTACCTATAGCGTTCCAACGGAAACTAAATAAGCATTTGAGAGGGACTCGAACTATTTCCATTTTCCATTGTAAATTGTTTCATTTAGATCGGTCCAGCGGCTTAAGCGTGAAGACAGACAGGCAAAAAAACAGACACTTACAGAGTTACTTTTGCATTTACAATATTTTTGTAGTAATAAAAGGGCTTTGAGTAGTAAGTTTCAAATGTACATTTTATCGCAGGCCCAACGTACTGTGTTGGTAAGTTAAAATGCTCTCCAGACTCTAGAGTTTATGACAGATTGCGAAGTTAGTTGCGAAACAGGTCTCTGCACTTGGCACTAGAAACTTGCGCTTGAACTTTATAATTATTTGTCACTGAGTATGTACCTAAAACATAGAAATAAAACTGGTTTTTTTTAAGCTAAACTAAAACGTTGAAAGTGCTTTACTACTGCTGTCAGTCTGTAGAAAAGTCGCGTCTGTCAGATCGAGGGACCTGTATAAACGATACATAACAATAAAAACGGTTTTTAGAAAAAAAAACTGTACCTATGGATTTAACTCGAAAACTATACTGGTCGGATTGCAACAAAATTTGGAATGGAGGTAGTTTATTACACTGGTCAACGCGTAGACGACTTTAAAAAAAATGCACTGTTCCCGCGGGAACGTAATTACCGAATTCCACGTGGACAAAGTCGCAGGCAGAAGCTATTATTTAATAATATTCAAAGTTTACAGGTATGTATGGCAACAGTTACCTACTTACATATTGGTCGATGAATGCAAGCAATCGTTATTGACTGATTGCGACAAATTTTAATTTATCCGCTAATAATATAATTATTAGTAGTTATTTTATTTCCTTCAAGTATTCTATTTAGTGTTGAGCTGTAAGCAAAGTTTACAGTTGGCATAGTCGATTGACATTGTCACAAGTGCACATAAGCCGTGCCGTCGAGCGCCGGATGCGCCTGTCATTCCTGGGAAAGCGCCGCCGTCGCTGCTGACGTTCAGCCTATTATGAACTTGACTTATTTTTACAGTAAACTCAATTGAAATGATTCAAGACTTGTGACCCTGATTTTAATACTACTTTACTATAAAAAAAAAAAAAACTAACTAGGCTGGCTCAGCGACCCAAAATGGATCTTAGCCTCCGAAACGAGCTTTCGCCGCTGTTTGCACTATACTATAACTATAAGCTCGGAGTAATTATTTGTATCGTTTCTCTAGCACACATAGTACAAGCTTTACTTACTTTAGGGCTATCGAGTGACTTAAAACAATTAGTGTGAAATGTCCTTAGATATCCTTAAGTAATATTATAATTGCGAAAGTAGCTCTGTCTGACTGTCACCTCTTCACGCTTAAACCGCTGGACCGATATTGATCAAACTTTAACGTGGAGATCGTTGGAGTACCGGGAAAGGACATAGGCTACTTTTTATCCCAGAAAAAGTAACATTTCCCTCGGGAACGCGTTAATTCCACGCGGGAAAGCCGCGGGCAGAAGCTAGGAAAATATAAGTTGTGAACAATACAGAGTGAGTGGCTTAAGGACAGATTTTAAAGTCTATTTTGTCACTGTCACCAAGATTGATGGAGACAATGGAGTTTTAAAATGGCACACCCTTGTCTTCCCATTTTGCGTAACGCACCATGAAAAGAAAAATCCGTGATCTAAATAGATTCGTGCAAAAAAGTTCACACGAAGCTTTATTTTTGCTTGTAGATATTTCCAAAGGCTTGATCGGCCAACGAAGCAGTATCGTAATGCTTGGCCGGATATTGATATTTTGCTTCGTGTCAAGCCTTCAGGCGGAGACGGTGGCGCGGATAGCGCTAAGCCTTCGTGAGCCTCTCGACTACTGACAGAGGCTTGCGGGCTTCGACTCTCTTTGTCAAGTGCTGAGGAGTTGGAAATGTTTCAAAGAGGGCACTTGCGATCCCCAAATCGTACGTCAACGGTCAAATACGTTATCCGATATCAAGAGGGGATCGCACCCCCTTCGTTCAAATTGTGAGCTCGATCTTATTCAAACAACAAATAAAAAGATATTTTCGCACGTTTGATTTTTTTAGCAGAAATAGATATTTGTGCAAATTAAAGCAAAGAAAAGTCACGCTGCGAATCCAAAAATTTGAGTGCAATACTTAAGTATTAGAGAAAGTTACAAATCACCGATTATGTATTCGATGATTGGTCATGGCGATCCATTGGAGAATCGAGATTCAGTGAAATTAGAAAAAAAAATGAAGTGTCACACCGTTATGAATGATTGTAAACATTTATGAATAGAGATTTCACTGTATATTGATGTGCCGGTTCTATAAAGGTGACGATGGAGGGAGGGACTTCGTGTAGATGTAAGTAAAGTGAACACATGTGTAAGTAATGGTTCATTGTTTTTGCGGTAAATGGACCGAGATTACTTCAAATTGACGTCTGTGTGTTAGTAAAGTGAAAGGAAGTATTCAGTTGTGGATAATGGATAGAGTTGTTTTGTTCTGTAACAATGCTTCAATTTCTAATGCCATGTTGTCCTATCGAGATGGTGTACAAATATCTATTCAAGTTTGTGCACATTGTGGTAATTTGCTTGTTAACTGAGCTGATGATGAATGCCTAGTGCTCATCTATGATGTTGTTTTTGCGTATTAGCGAGGGGACGAGTCAAGGTCAGAGAGCGAATGTCGGAGGGGATCTAATGAATTCACTTAGTGCCATGACGACAGCCAACCACAGGTGGCGGGCTCTAGAAAATCATATAGGTACAGTTACAATGTCTGTGTATTTAGTACACTGTATTACAGCATCGGCTGTAGACGGACCCTAGAGTACGAAATCTGATTCCATTTCAATCACCAACGCCTTTACCTGACGGCTCCCCTCGAAGGGTCCCACTGAAAATCGTCTTAGCCGCGTTACCTTGTGTTTATCGGTTTTTGGATATTGCGGCGGATCGGTCGGGGCGGCGGGCCAGACAGGACATCGGCTGGAGCAGTCGGCGAACTAGTCTAGAGAGGCGGTCGCGTCTAGACAGCCCGGATCCCTATCGGCTGCTGTAAAATTATGTGACGTAGCCGTTAACTTGGGATATCCGCCCGTACTCGGTATTCGCTTTTTTCGATAATTTATTGCAAACTTAGGTATTCGACCGATCTACATTCCCGAACTAACATCTAACAAAGAGTAAACTTTGCTGTACCTATACATACATATAACCCATTGAACTGCTCAGTGAATAATATATTGTTGTCGATACATTTGTCACGTAGGTACCTATGACACAAAGATCTTCAAAGTTCGAATGGTAAGTACCAAACTTTTCAAAGACGCTCTTTTTTCGGAAATTCTTAGCAATGTCATCGGGTCAGTTTGTATGAAACCTATACAAAGTGACAGTGACTATACAGGGTTCATTACTCTTGAGTGTATTTAGTTTCTTTTTAATAATTTATCTTTACAACATTTTAAGCTCTAAAACTAAATCCACATTTTAAGGTTTTAATGTACCGGTATACAGTTTAACGTTTAGTTTATATACATATAATAATAATAATATAATAATAATCTTTATTGAAAAAGTTTACAATTCACTGTATAAGATGGTGGCCCTGGAAACTGTGGTAGTTTAAAACTGTATTACATAGGTATGTTGACTAGCTTTTGCCCGTTAATTCTTCCATGCAGCATATTGGTAAGTAAGGGGTAGACGAAATAATTGTGTAATCTGGTAGATTCTTTAAAGTGGTTTTTGATTAAATGCGTTAATAACACAATTAAATCTTTTCTCCTTATAATAGGTAGTAGGTATAGATGAACGAACGCCTTTGAAAGCGTCGTGCTAAATGTAACGCAAAGCAGTTTTATCACTTTTTCTTTTCACTCGTACACAATAGAGGTCGCTTTAGATAACCCGGAGTATCGTAGTATCAATTTGCAGAGCAACAAAGGAATCTAGATCAGAGACGGACAATGCGTTTACGAAATTGTGTAGCAATTAGGTAGTTGGCATCAGTAGTGAGAGTTGGGACTAGAGACTAGTCGACAATGGAACGAGCTATGCGCTCGTGAGCTGCGCGTGCGCCGGGTGCGGGTCAACGCGCAACCTTTCACCGCTGACTCTCCAACCAGAGCCCGAATGCGCCTGAGTTGACCTTCTTATCACCTGACCGACTCTGTCATTGAATTTGTTCGTAACATAACTCGATTTTTGAAGAAATAAAATAAACCGAGTACATATGAACGTTTGATACATCTACCCAGTAGTGGCACCCTTACAATCAAAGATGTTATGAAGATGGAGAAGCTAGTTAAATTATATAACGTACATATTGATAAATAGCGATAGTAAATAGTTATTTTGAACAAGGCCCCTGATCGATTTATCGAAGGCAACTATTTATAGGATACTCTGACGACACAACAAAGAACAAAAGAAACGTTCCAAACGAGAGTTACCTACCTAGCAAAACAAATCAACTTGATTGTTTATTTTCTAGAAATTAAATTAACTTTAAATGAAAAATGTCCATGAAATGTCTTCATAATTTAATTAATCCAAAACAAGCTCGACGTAAATCACTCGCCTTAAACGGGATCGGAAACAAAGGCTTCCCCGTTTTGCTGCGTCTATCCCTTAATTATGTGGCGGGCGAACCGCGAATAAACAGTCATTGTAGTGATTCAGCAGAATGGACTACTAAGTAAATATACAGACTCGCATACCGCCAGAAAACAGGATTTTAAACGCCAATTATACGAGATACTGCATCCCGAACCAGTTTTTGAACCGTTGTATTCTTGAAATTCTCTCTATTTTTTAGCTTTTACTCGTATTTGCGAACCTGCTGGGCAAAACAATCATCAAAAACTTTTTTTAGTGACAGTCAATGTTTTTTTCAAGATCTCTTACAAGCTTAAATATACAGGGTGATCAATCCAAATGGGTCAGTATGGAGAAGTCAGAAACTATGAAAGATAGCGAAATCTGTTCTTAGGAACCATGGCTTCGATTTAAGATTTAATAAAAGTGGCATTGATTTTATTTACTCTTATCTATAAGTCAGGTATTTATATATTATATTTATATGTATTATTATTATGTATTTATTATATTTTGTTTGTTCTTTGATTTGTTTGCATTTCTTTTATTCTTTTATGTAATTCTTATGTGCATCACCTGCCTACATTTACATTTTTTTTCACACATTCCACTACCCAAAGGTTGTCTGGAAGAGATCGCTCTTTAGCGATAAGACCGCCTGTTCTCACCCTTCTTCTTTGTTTATTGTATTTACTTGTGTAATTGTTTTTTGGTGTTCAATAAAGTGTATTTGTATTGTATTATCAGGTAATGTAATTCTAAGATGTTTGATTCCACACTCGGTAGCGGTACGGTGCGTTGGCATGGTCGTTACAATAACAGCCTACCAGCGGCAGCGCCCGGTAACGGGGCATTAGGCCGGCTTAGGAGCCTGCTCGGAATTAAGGTATCGGCGTCGGAAGGAATAATGTGCCAAAACATTCAACCGAAGCTTACAGTAATACTAGCACATTTATAATTAAACGCAATAAAAATAAAGGAATTAAAGGAAATAAAAAAATCAAGTATCTGGTCCGAATAACAGCGCGTTGTTAGTTTTAACTTGGTCGTCTCTTCGAATGACCTGTCTATGCAGCCAACATGCCAATACAACATATTATGTATTTAAACGGATTTTGCTACAAACTTCATCTCACTCAAACCAATTTATAATCCAACACTCAGATTAGAAATTTAAGTGACCCGAAATAGTTTTTCAGTCTTGGACTTGAGGCCTGAGGTGCGAGTGTTACTGAATTTTGCTGATAATGACCAGGTGACAAATAATTATGTATTCGTATATATCCACTTCAAGGTTCTATGTATTTACTGTGCTCTAAACTCGAATGTAATAAAAGGACATGGTCATTGAATTTTCATTACCGTTTGTAATTGATTCAATCATAAATCTTTAATCGTAAGTTGAAATCATAATATGCTTGAAAATGACAAGACTTGGTGTGTTTTTGCTAGCAGGATCTTTGGTTTCCGTAAGTATATTTAGGAATTTACATTTGTCGGCACTTACCTACCTATTAATTCATAACTACTTTATCTTATTCCTCTTTGTCAATCTATTCCAATCATTATTTTATTTACTCTTGTCTTTGACGTAAAAACATCGTTATTAATTGCATATTTTTATTTTCTCATGTGATTTGATATTGAGGAGGTGAATTACATTTCTTCATTTATTCATTACTGCGAAGTCATCTCAGGCCCGGTTCTTATACTCTTATCCACGAAGCGCCTCGTTTTGGATAGAGAATCAGCCAAAACGGGGCGTTTTGTGGATAGGAACCCGGCGTTATCTAAACGTTCTTGTTTTAATCATTTAGGTATGCATCGCACTCGTATCCGGACGACGGCGTAAGTTTATGTGATATTTTTGCAAATCAAATGAAAACTTAAGTAACACGTTTACCGCTTATAAATACACTCAACAGCAATGAAAACGGGTCACTTTGTATAGGAACTTCCATACAAACTGACCCGTTTTCATTGCTGCTGAGTGTATGTGTAAAGTTAAATAAACCACTTGTTATTTAATGTTTACTTGCGTAGCTTTAGCTACCTAATCAGAATCAGAATCAGAAATATTTATTTGCGTAAACAGTATTAAATACATGCAAATATATATGTACACAATTAGTATTATATTACTACAATTTTAGTTACATTAGATTACACATTACATATATTACATTCATCATTCAAAAGCGTCAGAAAATAGAAATTATTACCAGTATTAAATGTCATTTGTCTTAATCTAATGCGCCTGCGAAATATTCATTAATAGAGTAAAATGATCCTATACACATACTTACATAGTTATAGAAGTGTTGAAAAACTGGTTTGACCCGTAGAAAACCCGTTTCCGTGAAAATCATCATCATCATTTCAGCCGAAAGACGTCCACTGCTGGACATAGGCCTCCCCCAAGGCGCGCCACTCAGACCGGTCCTGTGCCACTCGCATTCACCGTGTTCCCGGGACCTTTACAAGGCCGTGACTCCATCTTGTTGGAGGCTTATCAACATGTCGTCTCCCGGTTCGCGGACGCCACTCCAGAACTTTCTGGACCCATCGGCCATCAGTCCTGCGAGCAATGTGCCGCGCCCACTGCCATTTAAGGTTCGCAATTCTTCGGGCTATATCGGTGACCCTAGTTTATTTATTTAAACTTTACACGAATGTTTGTACTCGAGTCATGGATGTTTAGTATTTATATGTGTATGTAGGTATTTCTCTACATAAGCATTTATATCGTTGTCTAGCACCCATAGTACAGTCAGCAGCAGAAGTAGATAAGCTGTCCAGGTGTTCAAAATGACCTACACACACCCTTAACGTCTTAAGAATAAGGTCGTGTGTAGGTCATTTTGAACACCTGGACAGCTTATCTACTTCTGCTGCTGACTGTACAAGCTTTGCTTAGTTTGGGGCTAGGTCAATATGTGTAAAATGTCCCAAGATATTTATTTATTTATTGCACATTAGTAAAGACTAATACATAAAAGGCATTAAGTTCGCCTACTATTATGCCTACATACTAGTTTTACTGCGGATATCCTCATTTGCATCAAACAGAGAGACCATGAGCATAACCCTCTCCATTGCCCTCTGGGTGAGTTTGAGCCTTCTTATCAGGCCCATCGTTAGCGCCCACGTCTCGGAATCATAAGTCATCACTGGCAACACAACACTGGTCGAAGACTTTCGACTTGAGATACTGAGGTAATTTGGACGAAAAAACACTTCCCACACACGTTAGCTTCTTTTTAAAGTGTCATGAATATTTTCTGTGGAACAGATGCTAAAGAAGAGCAGGAAGGCAAAACTGCCGAAGATGAAGCTGACACTGCCAATAATGATTTACCAAAATTTGACAATCCACCTGACGAAGAATCATCCGATACACCGAATTTGAACCCCTCAAAAAATGTACATTCAACTGAAAATATCATCATTTTTGGAGCAGATATCCAACAGGGAGGAACAAAAGGAGAAAACGAAGACGGAGAAAGAAATAAAGGAAAGAAAGGAGAAGTAGGAGAAGCAGAAATAGAAGAAGGAAAAGGCAAAGAAGGAGACGAAAAAGACGACGGCAAGTACCTATATATTGAACCAACTTATTAAATAAGGTATTCTGATATTTTCCATGATTTACAGCAATCTACAGTGAATTGTGAAGTTATTTGCCTGTTTCTTTGAGCCATTCCGGAAAAGTTTCTACTAAGTATACATAATTAAGTTACTTAAGGCCGTTCCCTGACCCAGCATCGTCAAATTGCTCATGTAAGATAATACTTTTCTAAGAAATGTTAAAAGTTAAAAATATGTATAATAGCATCCTTACATTGACAGCTTTCCTTACACGTTTTACGAAACTTCGCTCGATACAATTTAATTCCAAAGTAACCTCTAACTAGGACCTTTAATCCAACTTTACTCCAGTTTATTATATCAAACAGTGTAAAACTAAATATAACAGAAATATTATACGTATTATATGCATAGGTACATTGACAGCTTTATAAATGCCATGTTTTTAGACGGTATTTTTATAGAAATTAAAACGCGTTAAATACTAACTAAATCGGGCGTTCTGTGCGTAGCGCTTTCTCTTTCACTCGCTGCACGAGTGACAATGACGGCTGAGCTGAGTCTAGGAATGGCCTTAACAATGACATAAAGATATCTGATTGTACAATATTAAAACAATCCTACTTAGCCTCTTCTTGCGACTTCGTCCGCATGCGATTTTCCGGGATAAAAAGTAGAAAGTAAGAAAGAAAGAAAGAAAAACCATTTATTGTCATACACAAAATACACAACCATTTGAAGACAAAAATAAATACACATGACACAATGAATACAAAAAAACAAACATAAATTCGGTATGACAAAAGGGACGGACTCAGCTTGTGCTGTGATCGCAGGCCCCGAGGAGCACTGCTGCCTCACAGCGCTGGTTTTCAGTCCGTCCCTGAACACCAATTACATTTACAATTACGGCGGGCAACAGAATAATAATAATATGAGACAAAAATAAATAAAAATAAAAATAAATTGAATTAAAAAGAGAAAATTTAAATAATAATAATAATTTGTAATTAAGTAAATTTTTACTATGCTAATTTTAACCCATGAAAAGTAGCCCATGAGTTGACCTGTGTTATCCTACCTCTATACAAAATTTTGTAGCAATCCGATAGTAGTTTTCGAGTTAAATCCACCCATTCAGCCATTCATACATACCTACATATTTAAATTTTCTTTTCGTTTTCAGTATAGTTTATAACTATAGTCCCCTCGACTTGGTCGTTTTTTTTTACTTTTCAATTAAGAAAAAGTAGTCAATAGCTGGGTACTCGATTATTGTATAAACTTTTTCGGAATGACAAATTTTTATTCGCCATAAATGTTTACCTAATTGAGTGAAATTTCTAGGTCTAACACACTTTTAACTACCGTTTAAAACCACGTTCAAGTGGAGCAGCAATTCAATTATCTATATATACATGGTGGGTCAAAAAATATGGCAAATAATTAACCCACAGTATCGGCTATCGATTCTAAGCATATTGTATAGGTTTTAATTTTTTTTTGAGTTGGTAAAAAAAAAATATTTTGTATAGGATTCAAGCGTCGCTCACACAAGCAATCCCATGTACAATTTTTTTTTACCAACTAAAAAATTTGCCATATTTTCTGACCCACCGTGTATAAAACAAAAAACTGACTGACCGACTGATCGATCAACGCAGAGCCGAAACTACTGGTCGTAGAGAGAAATTTGGCAGGTTCCTTAGGGAACGTAGGGGAGCACTAAGAGAGGATTATGTCTCTCTCCTGTATGTCTAGTAGGTATAATGAATACAGTTTTATCTTTCATTTAAGGTTTCCAACCATTTCCAAGGAGGCCATTGGAAGCTGGTAATAAAACAAATACTATATTCCGTATCATTTCTTATTTTTAGATTTCTTATTTTAGTACCTGGGCGCGGTCGCTTTGCTTGGGTGAAAATAGCTGAAAATGTGTTTTCACAGATATGAGACCTAGCTAGATCGATATGTCGCCCCCGTAAACCCGTATCTTCCAAATAAATTTCGTCTAAATCGTTAGAGCCGTCTCTGAGATCGCTTGTATAAAAAAATAAACATACTTAGAAATATACAAGGTTAGCTCGTTTAAAGTATTAGTTAGATAAGTATTAGATAGGATATTAAAGGTACATACCTAAGTACTTGTATGGTTCATTTAAACAGTATAAGTGAGAGATACGAGTATTACAGCACTAGAACTAATATGTATATGAATATATATTTCACATTTTGAAAAAAACCGGCCAAGTGCGTGTCGGGCCACGCGCAAAGTATAGGGTTCCGAAGTTGACGATGCCCACAGTACCTTTCTAAGACTTATTAGCATCTAGCTAGCCTGTGGTATGTGCCCGCCCGACGCCCCTGCCGCTCGAGAAAAATCATTGGTTTTTTAATCATTTCATAAGTTACTCGTAAGTTTGTAGAGCTTACTTAGCTGTGATAGTTTTCCTTTCAACTACGTTATATATGCCACAACCGTGATTTTTTTCAGCCATCCAAATACCACCATTTAGCTGGCAGGGGGGGGGGGGACACGTGACTCTAACAAAAAATAGCACTTTAAAGCTTAATATTTCACAAACGCATCACTTAATCAAAAAATAGTTTTAACAAACCCACAATATTTTTTTAAGACCTATTCAACGATATGCCGCACCATGGGATACGCAAGAAAAAAAAAATACATCCCCACTTTACGAGTAGGGGAGGTACCCTATAAAAAAATATATTTCAAAAATTTATTGTACCACTTTGTCAGCGTAACTAATATGTATATTCATGCCAAATTACAGCTTTCTAGAACTAAGCATCTCCGAGCAATAGTGCGGACAGACGGACGGACGGACGGACGGACGGACGGACGGACATGGCGAAACTATAAGGGTTCCTTGTGGACTTCGGAACCCTAAAAAAGGCCTTCTGCTGAGTTTGTTGCGGCTCTTCTTGTCAAGCAATGGGTCTAGGAAGCGCTGGTAAATTCTTTTCTGACGTGTAAAAGTGCCCCTATGTGGCCAATTTGCTGAAAAAATGATTGTCTTTTCTTTATTTCACGTTTAGGTGATCCTATTACTCCATACGACATGCTACCAGTAACTCAGAGGTTAATTAGTAAAGGTATGTACGTACTTATCGATTTTTAAGATTTTCTTTTAAATACATAGAACATATGGTCGACGTTTTATGAATTAATGTAAATACCGAAATATGTGTGCATTTCACTCCAGAAATTTAACTCCATATATTTTCGAAGGGAGCTGTATTTTAATGTTTGACGTATTTTTTGGACAGTTGACAAACCTGGAGGTAAATATTTTGATATTTATTTAATTAAAGTTTAATAATTTAAAGCAAGGTATTACAATTAATAAAGAGGAAATCATTGATATAAATACAATTATTTTTATCAATGATTTCGTCTGTTCATTCATACTAATTAGTAGGTACCTTTTTAATTTATTTACTTTAACAAGATACTATTTTTATTTTAGAAGGAAAAGGCATCGTGAGCAGTGAAGCGAATCCTTTTGCACTAGCAGATACTATATTTGAATCGTTCTGTATGTATAATTATTAAATTAATGTTATTGTATAAACATCTACATAAGTATTAATTCATAGATTACTTTATAAAAGATTATTTAAAAGTAAAAACAGTTTACGCTTTCAGTTCTTGTACCAAATCGCATAGTATTTTTACAAGGTAAGTCGCAGGTAAAGTGAATACAGTAACAGAATACAGTACCTACATAATAGTAGTTAGTTAATTCAAGCCGCTATAGGATAAGAAAACGTAAAACATAACTATGTACAGTTTCATAAATTAAAAAGAATTTATGAAACTCTACATAGTTATGTTAGTGTATGTGGGTAGGTAAAAACCTACCCATATCACTTCTCTTAAGACTCCCAGCAACTGGTGCATGGTGACAAATCAAATCGAACATTTCATTGTCAAGAATGAACTCTACCGGTTTTAACAAACTGGATCCCATAATGCTTCACATTTTTTACACTATGTTTTGGATGCATCATAGAGGAAATATGATATTGCAGTACATTTATAACATTAATTTTCATGTTTTTTTTTACCTGCCTACGGGGGAAACGGTATAGTTATTGGCTATCGTTTAGCAATTGACTAATTAAATTATAAAATATTGAAAAACTACTACAGTACTACTCGTTAAAAGGTCTGTTAAACAAAATTCAGACATCTTTGAACAGATAAGTTCATAATTCTTCAGTATTAAAATTGATTTGGCCAGTTATTAAATGATGGCCAATAACTACCTATACCGTTTCTCCTACCAGATAAAATAATAGCTACATTGATTTCAGATAGAGATATAGCGGGTCTCGATGCACTTCAGGCTTTAGCTCGAAGTGGAGAGGGTACTAAATTTACAAATATTCACTACCTAAATACGCAGTATCTACTAACCTACCTACTTAATTTATTATCTTTATTCACTTAGAAGTGATGAGTGACGAGTTATCCGTAACGGAACCGACACACCAGATGACCTCTGATCATGACGAAGGTATATAATTTACTTTACATCACCCTTGGCCGTAAAGTGGGATTTTCTGCCCGCTACGCGGAGAGAAAATCTCACTTCTTGGCCAAGGCAAGATGTAAAACTTTTGACAAACCACGGGCGGTAATTCGTAAAGCCCCAGATCGCATATTTATGCCCCTCACCTTCGGTTCGGGCTACAGAAACCTGCGATATGGGATATTTACGAATTCACCACCCTAGGTCTGTAATGTACTATTAAATGAAGTCTTTATTTTATATTTAATGATATTTAAAAATATCGTGATTTTTGTTTGCTTTCTAGGTAAAAATGTTTCGGTCAAAGAGAGCCCGAGGAAAAGCAGGTATGCATGTAAGTATTATCCGAAAATACCATCTTGAACCTACTGGAAATTTGACAATAATGCGGTTAGGAGACTTAGAAATAAAAGCAGACTAGGTATAGCGACTGAAACGCTAGTAGTATTACCCTTTCCTTTCAATACACCAACACACCGACAAAAAATTTTACTCTTGCAATCATAATCAACTTGTTTTGTTACCATTATGATTTTTGAACATGCCATAAATATGACAATTAAATTTTCAGTATTAAGTAAAGCAATAGGAGTAGCACCTGTAAAGCCTGGTAAGAGGACCAGTGAAAAAAACAAGAAGATGAAGAGAAAACCTCGACGTAGCAAAATCGCTCTACGAAACCTTAGTGGCAAGTATAACCCACAGCGCCAAAATAATTTCCACAGTATTGATGGTTTTTAGGATTCCGTAGTACCCAAGGAACCCTTATTGTTTCGCCATGTCTGTCCGTCTGACCGTCCGCAGCATAACTCTAGAAATCTGTAATTTGGCATGAATACACATATTCATCATTTCAGCCGATAGACGTCCACTGCTGGACATAGGCCTCCCCCAACACACATATTAGTCACGCAAAAAAGTGGTAGAAAAAAAATAGGGTACCTATCTCTCCTACCCGTAAAGTGGGATGTTACTTTTGTTGTAAAGTGCTAAATTTTGACAAATCTAGTCAAGTTCTCCTCCCCCCCCCCTGCCAGGTAAATGATTGTTTTTGGATGCCTGCAAAAACTCGCGGTAGTAAGTAGTGTTATAACGAAGTTAAAAGGAAAACTATTACACCTAGGTAGGTTGCTATCATGCTAAACTTTTACCATATAAAATCTAAAGTACGGAACCCTACATTGCGCGGTCTGACACTTGGCCAGCTTTTTTTGTAACTGGATGTGTTGTTCTGTTCTAGATAAGTTAGCGAAAAAACTTGGAAAGAAGAGAAAATTGATAGTAAATCCAGCTCGTAAGAACTATATTACCAAAGAAACGAGAGTATTGACTGCTGGAAAACCCGCTGTTAATTATACGCGTCTATTTGCAAAGAAAAGGGCCGTTGCAAGTAAGATTTAACCAAGCTATAAAAATAAAAATAAACTTCTATATTAAATGTTCATTACATTTAAGTAGTTAAGTACAAAAATATACATTAGGTATTATCTGTTTTGACACACGCTGAGCAATCATCGTTTAGATACACCTACTTAAAGTTTAGGTGACTTAAAATGTATGATCCATACATTCAATTTGCTAAAAACACGCGCATTTATTTTTTCGAAAACAGTAAACCAAGGGAAAATCAAGGAACAAACAAACAATAAGAAAACTAAGAAACTGACATCACCAGTAAACTCTGGCACTACTAAGCCTGGAGAAGCACGTAAGTTAATTTTGTTTGGGTATCTACTCGTATATAAAATCATGTATAGGTAGTGAGTTATTTTAATTACCTAAATAAAATTATTTATTTCTAACTGAGAAGTTCCTTTTTTTTGGGTAAGTATATCTTCTTTATTTGAAAAATAATTTTGGTAATTGTTGTTTTTGATTCTAGTGCACCCTGAAACAAAAAACCAGGTTTGTCGCTGGAGATACGAGTGCACAGACTCTTCAGACCTGGATTCCTGCCGACTCCGGACGCACTGCGTTAAGCGCACGCGCAGGGCTTTTATGACTGAGGCTAACTGTGAGTACCTAACATTGGACAGTTGACCAAAAGCAAAAGTCACTAGATAAGCCACATTTAATATATTTATCTCCAATAAAAAAATCTTGATTTGATTGTAGGTCAGATGAAGGGTCCAAGGAAATAACTTAACTTGTAAATAAGTAAATAAATGTTTGCTTAAAAAGTGGGGCTCATTGAACGCTTTATTTTGTGTTAAAATAAATAAATGTCATCAACATTCCTTACGGTAAAACATGTTTTAGGTAAAACGCCAATAAACCGACGAAACAAAATAATTGCCTATTATTTTGTTTCGTCGGTTTATTGGCGTTTATTTTGTCGACATTTGTTATTTTCTAGAACAACACACTAAGGAAATAAAAACCGTCAACTTTCAAAGATAATACTTACCTACTAAATAAGCATTTAAATGTTTTCTAGATATCGGCCCTATAGAAACCCCCGAGCAAGATGGTATCTTGCGTATAAAGCGTAGAACGGGTAAGTTTTTCTAAGTTAATACCTACAATAAGTACAAGTTTTAGTGTGTTAGATATAATATATCTGGTATATATTGTAGTGATTAAATTCGTATATATAACTAGTTAATTAATAATATTATGTTATTGTTTTTAGATGGCATTTATCCTGTGGATGAAGAGGTGGATAACATATGTAAGTGATGTTAAATGTAAAATATAATAAATATAATCCCACACGTTTCTGGAATGTAGATAACTCATACCTACCTATATCGATTTCTAACGCAAAGATTATATTCAAATATGTGACTATTAAATAAAAAAAACCGGCCAAGTGCGTGTCGGGCCACGCGCAAATTATAGGGTTCCGAAGTTGACGATGCCCACAGTACCTTTCTAAGACTTACTAGCATCTAGCTAGCCTGTGGTATGACGTGCCCGCCCGACGCACCTGCCGCTCGAGAAAAATCATTGGTTTTTTAATCATTTCATAAGTTGGTCGACTATGACTCGTAAGTTTGTACAGCCTACTTAGCTGTGATAGTTTTCCTTTCAACTACGTTATATATGCCATAACCGTGATTTTTTTCAGCCATCCAAATACCACCATTTAGCTGGCAGGGGGGGGGGACACGTGACTCTAACAAAAAATAGCACTTTAAAGCTTAATATTTCACAAACGCATCACTTAATCAAAAAATGGTTTTAACAAACCCACAATATTTTTTTAAGACCTATTCAACGATATGCCGCACCATGGGGTACGCAAGAAAAAAAAATTACATCCCCACTTTACGAGTAGGGGAGGTACCCTATAAAAAAATATATTTCAAAATTTTATTGTACCACTTTGTCAGCGTAACTAATATGTATATTCATGCCAAATTACAGCTTTCTAGAACTAAGCATCTGCGAGCAATAGTGCGGACAGACGGACGGACGGACGGACATGGCGAAACTATAAGGGTTCCTAGTGGACTTCGGAACCCTAAAAATACTACGAGTATGTGTGAGTATTTCAAAGGTTAAGTTGTACTACGGTTGAAAAATCAACCCGGTATCATAAAAGAATATTCGCGTAAAACTTTTCCATTTACAGTAGAAAACCGAAGGAAACTACTCAAACCAAATGGTAAGTTGTGTTTCTACAACCAAACATTCATATGAATATATCATTTTTAATGTTTTAGTCCAACAAGATGGAGCGACGACCTCGTGACGGTCACGGGAAGCCGGTGGAAGCAAGTAGCACAGGACCGGTCTGAGTGGCGAGCCTTGGGGGAGGCCTATGTCCAGCAGTGGACGTCTTTCGGCTGAAATGATGATGATGATGATGATGATGAATGTTTTAGTTAAACGGACGATTACGTTTGCTTGCAGAAAATCCTAACCGTTTGGAGACCTTGTCGGAATACTTCGACAGACTTATTAAAGAAGAAAAGAGGAGTAGTAAGTTAATAAGTAATTTAAAATTATTTTTTACTACAGTTTCTCAAAAAGTGCTACTTTACGTAGCTGTTTAGCGTGCGCAATGTTGGTTTTTGCGAACTAGTGCTTTTCTCTTTTCCAGTGACTCAATCTTCACAGACATGTGAGATTAATAATTCAGTCAGCCAAACACTTAATTTACCAGCAAAAACTTTCAATATCACACTCGATAATTGTACAAATTGTGCCATTAACTATTATGTAAACAAAAAATAAATAAATAAAGATAGAATATTTTTTTATTAGGAGATTTTTTTTTAATTTTTGTAGAACTTTATTATTTTACAGTTCTATTGCAATTACAAAATTAATAATATAAACGTTTCTAATTCCTTACTTGTTGTTTTTCTTATTTTTTCGCAACTGTATTAAAAAACGTCGTTCGATACACGTGCGGAAGTGTCATTCTTCACTCGTCCCGAGTCTTGCCACTCGCCTGCGGCTCGTGGCAAGATATCTCGTTACTCGTGAAGTAATGACACACTTTCCGCACTAGTATCGAAATGTACTATTTTAATACAGTTACTCAAATAGTTATTTCGTTTAAGGTGCCAAGAGTTTGTCATTTCCGAACGAGCGCTTTTTGTTTTTTGACAGCTAGTGAGCATGCATGCATAAAGTTGTTTTTTAGTTCATCTTCATCCTGTTCGTTTATTTCTTTATTCCTTTTTTTCGCAAATGTATTAAAAACGTCGTTTGATACACGTGCGAAATTGTCATTTTCACTCGTCTCTAGTGTTAACGCTCGCTTTCACTCGAGCCAACATAACTAGGGACTCCTGATAAAATTACAAACTTTTCGCACTTGCATCAAAATGTACTATTGCAGTCTAGCTATAAATTCTTGTCCGATAAGAATAACGTAAGCAAGCGTTATTGTGGTCCGGTTAGGGGTGAGAGATAGCTGGTGAAACCACTGGCAGTGTATTCCATATTGGTCCTCAGGGTAAACTAAGTATTTGCAATCTTAGGATTTCAATCGCCCATGGGTCTCCAGGTGGCATGAGAGCTCGCTCGGTTACGCCTACTGCGTGGTATGAAAAAAAAAAACTTCTACATTTACATAGATAGGTACTAGCTGTCAACTCGAGTCTCTCAAATGAAGTCACATTTCTCGTTTCAGTATCCTCAACAGAAGGAACTCCTGGTAATTAATTAATTCAATCCATACTAATATTATAAATGCGAGAGTAACTCTGTCTGTCTGTCTGTCTGTTACCTCTTCACGCTTCAACCGCTGGACCGATTGAGATGAAATTTGGCATGGAGATAGTTGGGGTCTCGGGAAAGGACAAAGGCTACTTTTTATCCCAGAAAAACGCATAGTTCCCGAGGGAATGCGATAACGGAATTGCACGTGGCCGAAGTCGCGGGCAAAAGCTAGTTCTCAATAATATGTATTTCCGTTTCCCGCGGCTTCGTCTAAGTTTAATTTCATACTAAACTTCCATCCCCTCTTGTTAATTCCCCTTTAAAAAATGATATCCTTCATAGAGATTCGGGCACTTAGTCCCACGGCCGACGATGCGAGAAGGTACCTTTCGCAATTAGTATATCTGAATAGAATAAAGACAAAAATGTTGTAATTATTTATTTGGTTATTCCGTTCTAGAACCCAAGCCTCGGGATTCGAAAGATGAAGGTAAAACTAAAAACTTGTAATTTAATGATAATAAAACATCTAAGTCTGTAATAAGTAGATATCATACCTACGAGTATATCATATTGATTTGCAGAATCCACCACCCCTGAAACCAGCATAGATCCACAAAATGACGGTAAGGAAAATTTATGTACACTCAACAGCAATGAAATTGGGTCACATTGTATAGGATTTTCTATTACAAAGTGACACGATTTCATTTTATCGACGAATGACTTGGGTGAAGTTGGTATATTAGGTAAAAATAAATTGTAGTTACTCGCACGTACCTTAATATCAGGCGGGGTAATTGCATCAACCCAATACCTTGTGTTCTGGAGCCAACTGTGTATTACAGAGACATTGTGTTTTACGTGGAATTAAGATAGGTATCGTTACACATACTCTATTTTACCCTATAGTTGACTGGTAGAGAATACCATTGGGCATCAAGTTCGCCATTTGTACATATTTGTTTTCTTGTGTAAAAAAGTTTAAATAAATAAATAATATCTGTAGCTAACGATATATTTTACAGTAGTTAGTTGCACTTACCCCGCCCTGACTCACTTGCCCCAAATGACCTTAAGAGCCATATCACATTTCTCGCGTCTGTCTCGTTCGCTCTAGCGCCTACTGCGTGTAAGTAAAAGAGATAGCGATATAATCAACACTGAAAAGTGACGAAATAAATATATGATAGTTTAAACGCATAAAAAAATGTGTAACTATAAAATGTGGAAAAATACTTCCGACTAAGCAAATGATGGAGATTATTTGTGTATGAAAATGAAGCTCAATTGATTTGATAAAACGAGGCATAAAGTAAGGTCCTTTTTTAATTTTTATGAAACATCTCTCAGAAGAAGGATTATTATTTAAGTAATAAAATATAAAAATGATATCAAAAACCGTCAAATTTAGTTTCAAACACTGAAAATGAACTAACTTTATTAAGCATCTGTTACTTATTAGAATCTAAAGATTGTTTGGAACAGTGGGATAACGGTTAGATACGTTTACGTGTTAATTTTGTGAACTGGCCCTTAACAGAATACATCGTCTCTCGCTGATTACCTATATGTACATACTAACATCTATATTGGTTGGTACTTGATCAGACCGGTGGAATTTGGACAAAAATATTTTCGAAATATGTAGTGTAGGTAATATTTATAGGCAGTATTTTCATGCATTAAAATCTTGGTCACCTTACTAGTTACTATAAACTGTGTTACGTCCGGGCAGGATTTACTATTCTCAGATAGTTGTAGGTATTGAACTATTGTCATCTCTGATTTATCTCATAATGCCTGGTTTCAGAGGAACAACTCCAAGAACTGAGCGCGGAAGCTGAAGAAATTGTGACACAAGTAATTTAAGACTACTAAAACATTCACTAGATCATTAAAATATAATCTCAGTAGGCATAGGAAGCTACTTATTTATAACTGGCAGTGCCTGCGTCTTCGTCCGTACCTATATGGAAAGAAAATCTTAAAATTTCTTCGTCCGCACATATGGAAAGAAATTTTAGAATTAAATATTTTGTATAAAATCCAATTTCAATTCAAAATATCCATGTATCAGTTCAGTTGTTTCGGAGATTAGTTGTAACACACTGATAAACAGAAAATAACTCTAAAATTGGAGATTTTTATTACATCCTTCCTCATCCTCTTTCAATGTTAATGGTTTTGGTTAATTTCAGGCTCCCGAAAATGTACTTAGTACAAAAGAAAATATAGCTCGCAATTAAAAATAAAGAATACATGAAGGTGTTCAATGTTATTTTATTTGAACGTTGAGGAATATTTGGTTCAAGCCGTACCATTCCTATGGGCATACAGTTTCTACATTATAATCAACCTACCTACATTATGGGTGACCGTTTACAACTAAACCAAAAGAAACCCTCTGGTTTTTTACCCACACCGCGTTACACAAAAATACTCCTTCGTCACATTATTAAAAACATAAAATAACTAGCTGACCCCGCGGACTTCGCCGTTTCGGAGGAGTTTGGTTACAAACACTGTGACACGAGAATTTTATATATTAGAAGATTAGATAGAAGAAGATTAATATTTATTAAATATATAATAATCGGACTACGAAAACAGAGGAGATGTATTAGTCTTCGCCCACTGTTTGTTTTAGGCATCTCGATTGTCGCATTTCGTAAGGAAAATAATATTCGATTATTGAATACATAAAAATCCCGACTGCATTCAGATACCCACTGTGTAACAATTATGTCACTCTCACAGTCAACACGAATGTACCGACACCTCACAAGCTAAAATCCATCGAGCAGTTTAGCCATCGAAGGGTGCCAAAGAAATACACATACCTACCTACAGACTTTACTTACACTCGAAAAACATGACCCTCCTTCTGGCGCAGTGGGGTAAAAACACACGTTTGTATATCTACGTCTTGAAGTTATATATTTCAAATTCTAAAACCGTTTATGGTAAAACTGGGCCGCAGTAATCACTTACCATCAGGTGGGCTGCTCTCATTTGCCTATACCATTGGTATAAAAAAAAAAAGTTAGTATACGAGCATGGTAATCATTTTGCTCTATCTTTTATATTAAGACAGTTCATAAAGAACGAGGAGGCGATGAAGACCTCTTCTGAATTTCAAATGAATGGACATTATTCATATTTCGGTTGAAGCAGAGCCTGTGGCTCGTGGACGAAGGATTATGAGAGAAATTCCAATTTCGTGAAAAACTGACGGTAGCTGTAGTGTTGAGTAATCACCTCTCGTCTAAGTTGCATTTAATTACGTCGGCTCGGGTCGTGTCAGGGTCTTAACTCGATTTTCCAGCCGAGTCCATTAAGAACACGTCCCGATGAAGAGTCGCCGCTGATTTAAGGAAATTGATGTCAATCCGGTAAATGCTTCCGACCCGCTGCAGTGAGGTGGGGCAGCCCGGAGTGGGAAAGGAAAGCTAAATGGTGCATATGATGATATTTTTCCGGTTCGTAGCAGGAGATAGTGATGTTTGATAGCTAGATTACCTAAAAGCAAATAGCTATAGCCTGCTTACGTGTGCGCGTATAAAGAAGAATCTGAAGTTTGAAATAAGATGATCATCATCATGGTGGCCCCTTGAGTATCCATTCTTGGATATAGATCACTTCCCTTATTTTCCACTTCCAGTGGTCTTGCGCCCTTCCCATCCAGTCCCTTCCTCCGTGTCGTCTGATTTCATCGGTTTAACGCTGTGGTGGTCTGCCCGCGCCCTCTGTTGTCGGCTCTGGGTCTCCACTCAAGGAGTCTTCGAGTCCAGCGACACCCATCCATCCTAAGGGCAACTTCGGAACCCTATACATTGCGCGTGGCCTGACACGCACTTGGCCGTTTTTTTTTAATAAGATAGAGGGGATTATTTTCATAAATTTCTCCGTTAATGGAAAGTCAAGCCGCGTCGTGATGCTTTCCTTGTAAGTATAATCCGACTAGAACAAATATAGAAAACAATAGGCAAACAAAGCACACCCACTTTGGTGGAGTGACGTTTCAATCTGACTTTGTTTCGCTAACTACCGGGTTTGATCCGTGCCATGCGGATGACAGTTATAATACGACTAGGATAGCTACCTGCGCCCAAAACTGGCAAACCGCTTTGGTCTTACTTCACTTCCCGGAACATAATTAAACTTGCACCGTCCGTCGTGATTTCCAGGATATTTTAAGAGCTGAACTTCTAATAGTTTAACACGTTCATGTGCGGCGGTGTAAGGTCGAATTCCATTACCAGAACACCGCATTGCATTAAGTAACAATTAGATTTTAAATAGAGCTTCAGAATTTATCGGTCTTCAATTCACAGATAGGTACTTCTTTTTCAGTTATTTTTAGCGTTTGCATATCTTTATATAAAAGTGTTCAGCTTACACAATAGTGGGATATATTACGTGTACACGTAATACATCCCACTATTGTGTAAGGTTCATGTTCCAACAAGGGACCGTATATTCCAGTCCCACTTCCCTGGTGAGGCTTCTAATGTGCCTATAATTGTTTATAGGCGGCGAGTGACCACTTTCCTTCAGGCGGGCCGACTGCCTATGTGTCAGAGATAGTTGTACCTACACTTTAACTATTTTTTATTCTCATAAAATTATCTGACAATCTCCTTAACAAGTACAGTAGCGATGAGATATATCTGAGCAAGGTGGTCATAAATATCTGAACACTACCTTATTGTCAAGACGTTACGAGTACCTACATGTTCAGATATTTATGATCACCATTATTGCTTTTCCGAGACGTGGGCGCTTACGATGGGTCTCATAAGAAGGCTCAAAGTCACTCAGAGGGCAATGGAAAGGGCTATGCTCGGGGTTTCTCTGCGTGATAGAATCAGAAATGAGGATAGCCGCAGTGGCAGTGGGCGGGGCACATTGCTCGCAGGACTGATGGCCGATAGGGCCAGAAAGTTCTCGAGTGGCGTCCGCGAACTGGGAGACGAGCTGTCGGTAGGCTTCCAACGAGATGGAGCGACGACATCATGAATGTCGCGGGAAACCGGTGGAAGCAAGTAGCGCAGAACCGGTCTGAGTGGCCAGCCTTGGGAGGCCTATGTCCAGCAGTGGACGTCTTTCGGCTGAAATGATGATGATGATGATGATTGATGATATCTGATGGCGACTGTACGCATACAGAGCTTTTCCGATGTAGGTACGCCGATTGCTCCGTAATCTCTATATGGGTGCAATATCCAGGTGACGTCTCAAATTTTCATACGGGCTCAAGAGGCAGCGACATCTTTTATCACATTTCGCACTTATTTCGGGCGCACGCGGATTTGTATGAAAGTAGAATGACCATTCGACCTTACCTTAATGTTTCTGTGGTTTTATCTACAAAGTACCTATATACGTACACACATGTAAATGAAAATAAAAGACTTAATACCCAGTACAGCCTCACAGCAGCCGAGTTGGATTTATTACAGACCAACTTTTATTTTGTTCCACAACGGCTCTCCCAATTTTCTACTCGTAAATTGAAAATGGTCGGAGGACATTCCACAGCTTAATCCGCAATTTATTTTAGCTATCTACTTATTAGAAGAACAATTATCTCTGCGGTATTATTTGTCTAAATGGAAACAATTCCGACGACCGATTCGTAGCGGAAACTCTAAAATGCGCGGATATAATAAGCGGATATTCTGAAATGAAAAATATGAGACTGATTTATCTTAGAGGGGCCATAACATTTAAGTACACTTTGAAGGCTAGTTTTTTTTAATGTATTTTTTTTAAGTAGGTAACTCCAGCTTTTACATATAGGCACAGTCAAAATCAAAGTTGTCCTAAAAAGCATCGCTCCAGTTTACGTAAGTGAAACTTGTTTCAAACTGTTATTCCAATTAAGCTGCTGTAAGTAGCGATCGGCGGTGAGCTGGGCATTGAGGTGAGGCACCCAATTATTGACCGCTTCGATCAGCCGGCGGCGCGGTCGCGGCGCGTGCGGTCGCCCTAACCCGATTATAAACTACACTCTACGACCACTATCAGTAGGGTAGTCAGTCACATCACTGTACTCACGTTCTCGAAAACGTCTTTATCGATTTCGAGGAAATTGGAATATTGGGACCTACGGGGGTTAGTATGTTAGTAATCGATCTAGCTAAGTCCCATCCATATCTGAGAAAAATCTTATCGAGCAATACTTCATCAATTATCAAAATAAGTGACAACTCTATTGAGCATTTGATTATTATAGGGAGAAATGGTAATCTGCTGGGGTTTACCTACTACACAAGCGATACTTAAAGGGTTATCAAATATGTTTAACCACCAATAAAATCTGAACTTCGCATAAATATCGATGTGATTTTTAATGAATATCCAAATCTTAATGTAATACATAATATAATTGTTTCCTTATGAATACATGCTAGGGGCTGCTGTCCCACATTCCAGTGTTCGTTCCACCTTATTGGACACACTAACACCGATGTAACTAATATAGGTAAAATATTGTTTACATACGAACATAGGTAAGATTTTTTCATGTCGATGATATAGACAAACGAGCGCACAGCCCATCTGATGGTAAGTGGTCACTGCAGCCCATGGACACCGAAATCCTTTGATCCCCCATTAAGAAACCAAAAGATCTCGAATGCGCTGCCTACCCTGACGCCTAACATGGAATGCCTCTGTGCCAGAAATTTCACCGGCTGCCTTAACCCCCCTCCGGAACACAACAGTGCGAGCACTGCTATTTGGCGGCAGGTTAGCGGGGAAAGCGATGGTACCTCCCCAGACGGACCTAGCACCAGGCCCTACCACTAGCAGAACTAAGTACTATGAACTTGGCAAACATAGATAAACCATTTAAAATATTAGGAAAAGAATTTTCTGCAAAAGCACACTAACACAAGAAAAACAGTTGGTGCGAAAAGTAACATTAGGCAGCAATCACCGCATTGGGGACGTTAAAGAAAACACGAAAAAACGCCGACGCCGGCGGGCCAACAAAAACTGGCTATTGACGCGGAAACTGATACCAGGTACACTGAAATGCATCGAAACACCGGCGCCGCTAACGAAGGATATCGAATTAAGTGACGAGCTGCACAGAATTCATTTATTGTGCATTCATTTGTTTGTATTCATGTTTTTGTTAATTTCCTACCCTATTAAATTAAATAGTTTGAAGGAGTTGGGACTATAGCCCAAACCCTCTCGTGATGAGAGGACGCCTGTGCCCAGCAGTGGGACGCAAATAGGCTGTAGTAGTAGTGAAGTTAGTCGAGCAGCAGTTATTACTAAAGGATTATTTAATTTCATGTTTTGTCATTCACTGCAAACATTAAAATACCTACAATTCCATTTCATTCTTTTTTTCCGTGCATCCGATCAAAAGATTAACTTAGTTCGCGCCGGGGGTTTATCTATTACGGTCCTTCGGAGCTTCAAAGGAATCCTCTGACCTACATATTTCCAAGGCTGCAAACGGATTCCTTCGAACTTCAATCACTGAGTACCATTCCCATGCCAGATATTTACCTACTTAGACGTATCATGAGCACTTATCGCGTTTACTTGCTCTACATCAAAGAGTACCTATAATAAACAAAATTGAACTTCCGCTAAATAAAAACTCTCACCCGAAAACTTGTCAAAATAATACAAATACTTCTAATAAAAACATAGCTTATGTTATACTAATCGATACCAATAACACCGTTGAAAAACGCAACAGCTTTTTTAGCAAACAGGGGCTATATTCGAAGTTTTAAAATAGGGATCTCCCTGTTCCCTATAGGATCGCTCACGCATCTTTTAAAGTTGTTGAACTTAAATAGGGATAGTCTTAAATAGGGATCTCCCTGTTCCCTATTGAAGACTTCGAATATAGCCCCTGGTTGAACAAATAATGTACCGATGCCGTGCCATTTTTTACTAACACATGAACGAGCAGGAATCGAGGTTAATTAAAAACTGAATCAGATATAAAGTGCAAACACTATCCATTCGGACGTGGAAATTCCGTTCGTCCATTATGAAACACGATCTGGTTATTTACTTAACCTGTTTCAGAGGGAGACAAAGGCCCGTTCGACGTGATATGTGCGACAAAGCGAATAGCCATATGAATGGCCACTAGCGAAATAGAAAAACTGGCCAATTTCCGTTGTTTTTTTCTTTTTCTTCGTGTCAATATTTGAAGTGGCTCTGCATGAGAGACTTAAATAGAATCCATTAACTACCATTCCAATTATCGACGATGCCTTTCAAATAGTAATAATGCTCGATAGCTCACCCGAACTACATGTACCCATACTGCGGACAGTTAACAAAGAAATAGATAAAGCTGAGCAATGAGCCACATTTTTATCGCACAAACGTTTCATTCAAGAGTGTTTTAAACGCAATGCATCTTATTTGCGTAGGTACATATTATGTGCAGCGATTGTCTGGAAGTCGTGTAAAGGGACGGAGCTTAGTGAAGTCACGCTTCTTCTGAAATATTCAAATGTCGAGGGTGACTCCCTGCGCTCCCGTAAAATGCAAAACAAGCGAAGTTTCCCCCTAAATCAGCGTCGGAGCCTGCGACATCACCCGGACAACAAACAAACTTTCATTTAACTCCGAGGTGGTCGTCTCGCTTAAGTTTGCACAAAAATATGCCTCTACAGTATTAAACGAGTACTTCATCAGATCTCCATCCTGGTGAAAATGTTTAGTTATAATAATACTCGTGCCTACCACGAATGCTTAAATCTTGCAAAATCTTGATACATGTTAAATAAGCTGATGAAAAGTTTTTGTATTAACCGATGCAGCGTTGTAAGCAATTTACTCTGCGGCAACCGAGATAAAAGGCTAAACGCTCTACCTATAAAAGCGGAGGCTTTTTCAATGTGATAACCTAGCTAGAAACAACAAGCGGAGAGGATGCAAACAACAATGGCCGGGAACAAACGCGACGTCAGCCATTATCTCACTCTAACCTAGTTCTGTCCAGTGTGGTGCGCTCGCCACATTGGAAAAGCAAATCGGGGCTGAATTGCCATCGAGTTGTAAATAAACAACTGGACTTGTGGAAAAAAGGCAAGGCCGGTCACGTCGAAAGTGCGATAGCGCCGGCCGCGACGAGGGCGCCGCGAGGGTGTCGCTGCGCCCGTTGATTCCTGAATTAGCTTACAAGTTTTTACTAAACTGTGCACACAAATTTCTCCCTCCACGTACTACCGTGGAGGGAGAAATTCGTGTGCACAGTTTAGTAGAATAGGGAGAACTCAACCGATTATCGGGACCAGATTGATGTCGATACAGTTTCTTGATTTTTTTTAAAATGGCGCTGCTATGTGGCTCAAAATGTAAAAAAAATATTTAAGCTATGCAAAATTGGACTAGCGAGGTCTATAGCTCTCAGAGCCATTAATTTATTTAGGTAACCCGTCCGTCCGTGGGTTACTAACTTACATACCTACATGTATTAAATTTGAACTTAATCTAATCGGTCCCAGTAGTTTCGGAGAAAAATGGCTGTGACAGTCAGATGTCTGTCCACACACGAATGATCGTATAGGGTTAAGATTTTTCCTTTGAGGTTTGGAATCGTAAAAATTACTCTATAAGGGCCGGTACACACGGACTGCAATTGAACGATAATCACTATGAAAACTGCAAACCAACTGCATTTCAACTGCACAGCCCTCATAGAAATTGCAGTTCGGTTGCAGTCCGTGTGTACCGGCCCTAAGATATTCTACATTCAACTCACCTTTCTAGTAGATTTAGCTTCACCTGTAACAAAAAAAATCTTTTATTAATAAAAGTGAAGACGTTAAAGGTGAACATGGTCTAAGTAGAAACAAGAATACAAAGTGGAGGCGAGAAAGATCACGTGAATACCTATTAACAAAGATTTTAATAAAAATAATGCAAAAATGTTAATCAAGCTGTATGGCGTTTTATATGAAATGAAATCACTTAATAATCTGATCACAGTAAAGCCGAATTCATCTTTTTATCTTGCTCTCAGATGAAGTAAGAAATATAGTATTAATTAAAAATACTCTTTAGCACGTAACGTACAGCATTCCAAGTATCGCTATCTACAGATTTATTTCATGTTTATTATTCTTTTTTTTATCCACGTGTTAACACAATCAGTCTCGAGGGTGCATCGGAGCCGTCAGCGCCGGCTGCGCGTCCCGGAAGCTCACGCTCCGGCACCTACAGTGTTCGACCATTTTTCCCCATCCCAGGAATCGCTTGCTGTTTCCACTCGACAATATCCTGCGCAGATCCATTGTATCGTCCGTGTTCAAGAGTTACGCTTCAGATGACGTTAATTAATGTCTCATTGTGACCGTCCTCTTCGAGATAAATTCACGTCGCGGCTCGGAGGGTCGAAATTTTCGTTGACGTCGAGAGACCTTCGAGGGAACGAGATAACTTGAAAGTTTACTGCTATAGGTATGTATATTCATTTCCTCCACAAGGGTTGTTGCCATTGTACGAAATGCAAGTGTCAGATAACAAGTCAGGGATAGAAATATCGTTCGCCAGATCGGTTCAGGGGAAAGTAAGTTGCCAAATACGCCCATTAATTTCGATCATATTATCGTCGACTCGTCTTTATGAGGCTGTCACATAAATAAAACTCCCAGCCCATTAGCTCCGGCCGTGGTGCGTATGCCTTCAAATATTGGGGAGGCTGAGGGACTGGACCTCATCAATATCTGTCGCCAGTCACCGGCCAGCCAAATTATTATGAATGAGGCATGACGCGGAAGTTCCGTGTCCACTCTAATATTACATTAGATGACCTAATTCTAGCCGATAATGTATTTATACAGGAGAATGGTTTATCCTCGTTTATTATACAGAAGGGTTCAACTTCTAGATGTTTTTATTTATGTTAACCTATAAGTGAATAATGTTAAATATTATCAATTACATACATAGCCTGAATATTTCTAAAAGGGGACGTACTTTAATACCTTTAATACCATATTCGAGCAAAGGACGGACGATCAACCTGATGACTCAATGCAAAGAAGATATTTGATTTGATCTTTAAAAAATCCCGCATATTATGGCGCAGGAGGGGTTCTGCTTCTTTGTTCCTAGTAATAATCGGTATAGGTAAAGAGTTTAATACTAACTTTGGATTTGGAAACATTTATGTGTCGTCTATTTTCGGTGTTCGCGGTCCCGTATTTAATAGCCGGCGCGGTGGGACTCGGCGCCTGGAGTTTACAACTGTGTCAAGGATGATAAGCGGAAAATTTCCTTTGAGAGCGGAATAGGCCGCGTTTAGCCCGGGTAAGCGCAACTAGCTCGCCTGAAATATACTTACCCGGGTATGGTTTCAAATTAATCATGTAAATCCACCGCAACAACAGTCTATTTTTGCGTCCCACTGCTTGGCCTATGCCTTCTCTCATCACGAGAGGGTATGGACAATGATTCTCATGTGGGCCCAGTACGGATTTGGGACTTCACATACATAGTTGAATGTCTATGTCTATGAGCTTTATACCCGCTGAACCGATAAGTGGGGCATAGGGAGAAGTAAGGAGGTCTGATCAATGAATGAAATTAATGAAAATCCATTCTAATCGGATATTACTTTAACGTGTTTTTATAATAAAGTGATCAATAACTCATTTATTCGCAGAAATCTCTCAATTCGTATGAGTTTAATAATTCGATTTTATGTTTTTAAACGAAGATTATTTAAACGATACCCTTCTGCATTCTTGAGTTTTATCCTCAAAACCATAAAGGAAACTGCAGGGGCGAGTATGTGTATCTACCTACATAAATACCGGTAATGACTCTGAAACTGTCCGTGCCCGTAACAGATTACATGATGGCATGGGGCCAGTGGAATATAAAATGGGGCTATGCTACCGAGCATGCACATGGCCTCTTTAATCTAACGGGATTTATTACCGACCGGCGTACAATTATGAAAATATTTTGTAATCTAATTGCAGCTACAAATAGGTCGCGTGTTTTTTCAACACATGCAACAATATTTTGCGTTAATATTTAGTGTCTAAATCCGATGTTTGAATCAGTCAGTAGGTACTTTGGACGTTTCAGTTGTTTTATGTAGGTAGGTATAGAAAATAATATTTAAGAAATATTTCATTATATTGTTAACTAGCTTCTGTCCGCGATCGCGTGTGGAATTCGGTATTAGCGTTCCCGCGGGAACTATACGTTTTTTCGGGAGAAAAAGTAGCCTATATGTGGACCAGTGTTATAAACTACCCCCATACCAAATTTGGTTGCCATCCGACCAGTCGTTTTCGAGTTAAATCTGGACAGACATACATACATACATTCAGACACACATACATACATACATACATACATACAGACAAACATACATACAGACAAATTTTCTAAAAATCGTTATTTTGTGTTCAGTATTGTTTATATAGTAGGGGGTGGGGGGGGGGGGGGGCACACATGCGTGGATTATTGCTTAGGGCATCAAGTAGTCTTAATCCGGCACTGGGCCAAATGAAATGATCCTGCAGGAAATAGTTCCATGCCGCGACAGTTTTATGGACGCACGCACATTAACCCAATATTTCAGCTATCTTCGGTCGGCGCCGGCGCAGGTTTGAGCAACGAGCTGCCTGATCACATTACCCCTCCCAGATTTATTACATCCATGCACCCATGTTTACAATGCACCTAGTATGAAGTGTTTTGCATGAGTTCTTAATTGTAATTTAATAGCACCTAAACTCTTCGGCTGCTTAATATTTTCTGAATTTTGTTGCGTTTAACGGTGGGGGGAAGAAAAACAATGGCGGATGAAAGTGTGAACAGCGTGATATTGCAAGAGTTTCCGGCATAAAATACTTCTTATCTATCCAAAGGAACTCCTAAAAAAACCTACACGAAATGGAAGTCATTCAAACGGAAGTTTTCGGTCATTCATGTGATGAAAAACATCTCGATAAAAGTTTTGAAAAGGTGCCATTATGTTGCTTCATTTTGTAAGAGAAATGATATTATTATTGTCCTTTCTTCTCCATACTTTATAAAACTGGTGGGAATACCTTCCTTTTTAGATTAATATAAACGTCAAATTATGCTTAAATATTCTAATAATCTGAAAAGGATTTCCTGTTACTGACTTTTAAGGTTTTATTTCCTTCGATGCTTAATTGGATATTGTAAATTAGTTTACACATACCACAACATATGTTTGTAGTTTAGGTAATTCAGTAATTCAAGTTTCTCTTGGTTATATCAGCTTTGTGGAAATTAACCAATTTCAATCAACCAGCGTATTGGAGCGGTTTCTAGTCCGGTATATAGTAGGCTAATCTTGTTACGACCTCGGCCCGGTTCCTATATCCACGAAACGCCTCGTTTTGCCTACGGACGGTTGATTTTTGACATTTGTTCCATAGAGAATCTGTCAAATTTTAACCGTCCGTAGGCAAAACGAGGCGTTACGTGGATATAGGAACCGGCCCTATCAGCTAACATGGGTCAGGCCGCCAACCAGTTAAAAGCATGGCGGGACGTGGCGTCCGCGGTCCTGATTGTCCTAATCGCGAAAACTCGTCACGTACCGGCCTCTGTCCGAAAGACGCCCCAATACAGAGTAAATTCGACTCTCACGAGGTGAGAGTTGCCCGGACTCTCTAGCTAGACCAAAAATTTCAAGCTCCGGATATAAATAACGCCAGAATTTTACCTATCTTAGAGATTACGCTTGACGGGATGTTGTAAATAAAATAGTTCTAAAAGTACCTTGTTTAACGAAATGTGAACATTAAATGAAGGCAATTCATTAAATGAAGGAAATGAAGCCTTTATGACGATTTCCTAACTGCTAGTAACGATGCGCGCCAGCCGACGATTGTTGTGCTTGGATTTATTTTATTTTTGTTTAATGGTTGCGTAAATAGTCCTTGAACCCTTATTGTGTGTAAGGAATGATATAAAAGATGTCAACAACTGTGACATTGGACCCACGTCGCCCGGCGCCGGTACGCCCTCTGCGATAAATGGCCGACTCCACAAAGCAGCGGGGACAGATCTCACACACGATTTATGTATGTTTTGCTTTCTCTAAGGTAAGGTAAGCCGAGCCGGAGCCTATAACATCCGACGAAGTCCAAGTTCCGATTTGCATATGTGATAAATCTCAGAATGGGCGGCCCAGGTTGGTTTAGATACGATTCGCTGAAAATAAAAGATTTGATATGGACACGAAAATTTAATGATGTAAATTTTTCGCTCCTGCGGATCATGTTATTAAGAAATACTAAAAAAATGGTGGAACTAAACACATGCAATTCATAAATTTTCATAGTTTCATTTTGACGCAATTAAACAATACTCTTAAGTTTGACGAAATCTTTCATAATCATGGCCTTAGGCTAGACACGAAAACGTGCAATAAACGAAAGGCTAAGGCTGAAACTACCATAGCCATATCGTAAATATCTCTTGAAATTATAGTCTTAAAAATAGTTAATTTCCATTACATTATTTGATTAGGGACGAACTTCAAGAATAAGCAGGCATACTTGTCACTTTCTCATTGTCTCACGTTGTTACGGGTAGTAAGTAACTAAGTTGGAAGTGGCTTTTAAATTTAGGCAGCGCCTGGGCCGAGCATTAATGACCTGACCCGCCATTTTGGAGGGCTGCTTTAAGGAAAGTTCTCACTGGCACTCGGAGGGGAAGTAATGCATTTTCCTTTATCACCGCGCGGACAGCTCGCGCTCGACAAGGGGACCGGCTTTTACGATTATTGTGTGCGCGATGTTACATGCGATGTGCAATGAAAAAACTATGCCTTCGATCGTTGGCCGCGAGTGGCGGAGGAGCTTTGTCGCAGCTCTTATACGGCAGTCGTGTACAGTCAGCGGAATCTTTATGGGTGCTTTACTCCATTAAAAGCAGACACGGAGTGTCAAGTACCGGAGCTCCTAATAGTATTTGGGTTACTAGGGTAATTTAAATAAGTGTATAAAATTTATTTATTTATAGAAGCTTTATTGCACATACAAAATGTATACAATTGGCCGGCTTAATGCCTAAAGGCATTCTCTACCAGTCAACCATAAGGCCAAACAGAAATGGATATGAGTAGGTGCATTTGTAACAAAACTCAATCGGTCCGTTTAAATACTGTTTGAGGTTCGGAACAAAAAAATACAAATAAATATTTTTATAAATAATTAAGTATTCGCTTCGTTTTACGTAAATTTTAGCTGTTAATTACTTAGTGTGTAAACTTTTATCTTTTTTTACTCTTAACCAGTAATATTTGTAAAGAGTAGATACTCTTTACAAATATTTTACTACGTAGGTTAGTATCTACGTTGTAAAGATATAAAATATTGCTTCTGTAGAATTCCACCAAATGTGGATTCCTTACAGGAAGCGTTGTTGGTCAATTTCATAATTTAAGAAGTAATTTTAATTACTCGCAGTTTCAAAGATGCTTAATATACCTACTTACTCCACTTTATTATCGGGAGTCGAACTCCAAAATTAATTAAATATTTGTATGGCTTTTCTGCGAGCTTATAATAACATAAGCGTTCTAAAAAAGGTTCAGGGGCCTCATTCGATTTGGTAAATAGGGATATGGGATTTCCCCCACAATTTCATTTTATCCCAAAATAAGGATGGACAGTCTCTCAGCTTCAGTGAGATAGTAAAAAGCTCATGCAATACTTTTCCAGGAAGCGCAATTTATCCACACGTGCGTCTCGCTCATTACACGTTTACGATTGGACCGAGTGGGATCAGCAATTTCACTTTATGCGCCAAACGACGTTTGGACCTTGGGATTTACTGAGTCACTTTGTCCGCTTAGCCGTCAGTTTAGCGACCCGAATAACAGATAAGGAAATTCCTAATCTGTTCTCTATAGGATCACTTCGTGAGCTCGAATAGACGCAGGTTTGAGTTACAATATAAGCAACATTGCGACACGCGCCACGAGCGCGGCATTTTAAAGCAGTGACGCAAAATGCGGCGCCAAGCTAAAAATGTCAAAATCGTGCGCTTCGCCTTCGCCACCGCCTGCACTGCACCGGAAAAATATCGGCCACTCCGAGCGTGAAATAATGCACCACATGTTGTACACGCGTAATTAATAGCCGGGGCGAAAGTGTTCTCATGCGAGGGCGCAAAAACCTTGCCTATTTATTAAATATGTTACAGTAATGAGAAGGCGAATAACATTTAATTACGCACGAGGAAGGATGCACCCCGGCCCGCGCTCTCATCGACCGGCACCATGCATGTCAAATGCATATGGAACATGTGCACAGGGCCGCTTTCAAGTGCACGCGATGTACGGACCGAGACTTGATAACTCTGTATTGACACATGACACAACCTGCCCGCACAGCTCATTCTCACCTTAAAAGAGGGTTTATCCCGAAAGTTGACAACGTCGCATATAGCTGTCAAATGTTTCGCGGTTTTTATGAATTTATCAATATTACTGAGTTAAACAAGAAGTTATCATTGTATGGTTGAATGACGCGTCTCGTTTTATACACATATGTTGGTTAGGCATTCAAATGATAAGATTCCATTAAAATGCTTGGAAAATGCGATGGGAAGTTATTAAAAGATATTAAGTACTTCCATAATACTAAAAAAATCGTGTTCCTATGATAATTGTTGCAATCCATGCTTAATGTTTTATTCAACCATAGAGCGATAATTCATGTTTTCATTCAGTAATATTCAGAAATTAATAAAGACAGCGAAATATTTGACAGCTATTTGCGACGTTGCCAACTTTCGGAGTAAACCATAGACATAAATAATACTTTGTATGGACCCGGCCTAACGTAGATACATGTCATGTTTCCCCACTTCATTGGTGTCCAATCCAAAGTTAAACTTATATCGTGACACTAAAGCTGGGTCACATTTTTTCAACAACGAGACGAGTTTCTAAAAACTCGTCTCGTTGTTGAAAAAATGTGACCCAGCTTCTCAGTATCTAAATACTGAGAAACAGTTTCGAAAAAAGTTTTTTTTAAAACGCTTATTGTCACTCACGCTCGGTGACAGAACTTTGGATTGGACACCGTGGAAGTGGGGACATATTACGTGTACGTTAGACCGGGTCTATATTATTTACGTCTATGGAGTAAACCCTCTTAAAGGTCAACGACACCGATGGATCTGGTTATCTATGGAGATAAAATTAAAACTGTCCCGGAGCGTCAACCGAATCCAATAACAAACACAACACAGCACAGTACAGTCGAGGTCGCTAATATGTACCCACGTTTACACCTTACTCCGTTGTAAAAATGTCCAAAGTGTACACATATTTTGAACTCGACTGTCCTCTCATTCGTCCGCGTTTAGACGCGTCCGACTCGATAAATTTACACATGCCTCCGCTTCCTGGGAATATTTTTATAAGTCGACTTCTTAAATTATCATTTCCTTTATTGTCTTTGTTGTGTGGAATCAAAAATAAGCAATCATTTAGTTGGGTCATTCACAGAACCTGAAAACAGGGGTCTTTCCTGTGGACAATGCAATAGTTAACAGCTTGGGTTTACATAACTTATGTTTTTATAATACAGATCACAAGTGAGGATTCGTATGTAGGTACATACATGTGTGCCTGATCTTAAGGCCCAGCAAGAAATTAGGCCTGTTTCGAGTACTTTCGAGACACTGTCTAATTTATTTATCAAAAAAGTCAATTATTCAGCAAATTGGCCACATAGCGGCACTTTTACACGTCAGAAAAAGAATTTACCAGCGCTTCCTAGACCCATTGCTTGAGAAGAAGCGCCGCAACAAACTCAAGCAGAAGGCCTTTAAGTGATACAGTTATGTCTGCACTCTGGTCTATTGGCAATCATTACTCATAGGTGCGGGTGAATGCAACTACTACTACTATACAGCCTATTGCGTCCCACTGCTGGGCACAGGCCTCCTCTCGTCGCGAGAGGGTTTGGGCTATAGTCCCCACGCGGGCCCAGTGCAATGCAACTATTCGATTCTAATTGTGATGAAAGTTTGATTTGCGTCGGTTTGAGAGGTGTTAAATAGGGCGATCGTGCTGGGGAAAGTGCGCCGGCGCAGTCGTGGCCGGGACGCGGACGTGGCCGTTATCACACCCCGAGGGCCGGACTGGTCCGCACGTGAGAAAATAGATCAATTAACTAGGTACTCACTGCTAATCCACCACCACCACATCAGCTTATTCACGGCCCACTGCTGGGCACAGGCCTCCTCTCATTACGAGAGGGTTTAGGCTGTAGTCCCCACGCAGACCCAATGCCGATTGAGGACACGTCCTTGAATAAATTCGCAGATGCGTCTAGGTTTCCTCGCGGTGTTTTCTTAACCGAAAAGCTCTGGTAAATTCAAATTGAATTTCGCACATAAATAATTTCAGAGGTGCAACTTGCGAGCCGGATTCGTAGCAATCGTAACTCCGACCCTCTGCATATATAATAGTAGGTATAATAGTAGGTAGATACCTACTTACATCTAATTGGAAAGCATGAAAAGTCCAAGGTGTGCACAAAAATAACTAAGTTACTCTCCTTTGGCTTCATTGGCGATAACTCCATGTCCTCTATTTATACATACTTAATGCAGAGAGTCGTAGAAAGTTACAATACTTATCTATTATCTAATAACGATATGTTTATAGAGAACACTGTGATCTGCGAAGTCGCAATGCTGTCCAGAAGGATTTCACTAGAAAGTGTAACCAGACGCCGCTACCTGTCCACGTCTCGTGAACCTCTCAATTCCCCGAAGGTGAAAAATACTATCCGTCATAGATGATGAAAATTCGCTAGACAAAATAGACTAAAGGTTGTTTAGGTATAGTAAATATAAATAATGATTAGTTTTGTAAATTCAGTAAATACAATTAATGCTAAATTTAAAACCTACTAGTAAGTAGTAACTTCCGACCGGTGGATCTTAAAAAATCCGAGATACGAGAAAGCGTATAGTACTGTCTTATAAGCACAATCCCGATAAAAGCAGATCAACGATATCTTAAAATAGTTACGATTATGGAGCTTAATGATAACCATCAGCTCAAAAGGAAACAAGAAACAAAGTGAACGGAATGGAAACATCCGGCGGCGAAGGCAATAAACAATCGAACCCATCGCTGCACCAAGATAATTGCCAGTTTTTGTTCCCTTTGTATACCTCTGAAGATCGGACGAAGATGGAGTGCCGACTCTGCGAAAAAGAGCCGTAAGAGGTGTCGAGCGAATCAACATCTTGTTTAAATATACTTACTTACTAATACAAAAAAACTTTGACTGCATACCTTATTCCCCACGTAGAACAAAATATTTAGGTTGAACTCTCATGAATGCCCAAATCATGCATTGAATTGAAAGGAAATAAAAAAAATAAGTTACTTTTTTACATACCTAAATGCATTTAACTACATGCATCGGCTCCCGATTAACCTTAGCTAGCTCGCTGCATTACAAAATACTTTCCCCTTCAATATTCATGATAAGTTGGTATAAGTAGTGGTTTAATTCGGATTTAATTTTGTAGAGACTTTCCTTCGAAAGTAGTGCAGTGATTGAAGTACAAGGAGTGCATATAGATAAACTGCGCCGTATTGGACTCTCTGGCCTTGTGTTAGGATATTATTTGGTGTTAGTGAAGTTGCTGGGGCGTCGAACTGGTGCGCAGGCGGCGTGTGGACGTGACCTCCGCTTCACGTGCACAACGGGATCCTTCATTATTACGCCTGCCCTTATGTGATCGCAAATTCATTCCATTTCATATCTCGCATCAACTTAGCCGTCTCATGGGAGTGCACATACTCGTACTTTGCATTCCCGGGCAGGCTGCGACTATGCGCCTGTTGAACACTAACCGCATTAAGGATGTACGAGGTGCCGAGTCGATTTTACTTTCTTCTTTTCTTTGTTTATTATTTGTGCAAATTATCAGGTATAAAAATACGCTCCAACAAAAAGCATTTGTGCCAATTTGAGTGAAGGCTACCGCTTGTCTAACTTCACAGTGTTAATCAAACGTGCGACTGTCCCCGGCATTAATTAAAGCGTGAAATTCACTTATTAACACCCAGGCTCATGCGGCATGTCGTCATTTGAAACTGCAAGACTATTACTTTCTGTGCTGCAAGTAAAAATGACGAAAACACGCGAATCGTAAGAATTAAAAATAAAACAATATTTTTTGTTGGATGAAATATTGGTTTTTCCAGTGTTCGCAGTCAGCTGCACTTTTATTTTATCATGACAGTTTTTCCACGCGAGCGAGCACTATTCTTTAGTGCTGGAGCTGTATAAAAAAATATTAGCACAGCTCGTAAATTTATTCAATAAGATTTAGGTGTATTCGAAATACTAGAATTGTTTTCGATTTATACGCATACCTGCCACTCCGTGACTAACACGACTCAATCTGCGCGGAGATTGCCTTTAACATTCATTTAACGTGAAATGTGTCATTAATCTCGACTATGCCGGCAAACATCACATCACAAGCTCGATTAGTGAACGTGCTTCCTGTATTCTGCTTTCGTGTGAGGAATAATACAATTTATTAAATTTTATAAAATTCAAGGTATACACTGAAAAATAATAAAGAATAAATAAATTATCCTTATAGACGTCTTTTCCAGACGATTTAGGGGGTGAGTCCGTTAAGGCATTTTCGTTCATAACTGTATAGGCCAATGCGGGAGCTATAGCACTATCGCTTTATTATATGATGTACCACAAATAAAAAACAGTCAATCAATCAAAAACCTATTAGGTAGGTACCACTTTCGTTTAGACTAAATTCAACATTAATACGTTATAACGATACGTTCTGCTCGCATGTAAACGTTTGCAGAAATGATAAATAAAAGAAAAATACATAAATGTTGCAACCAAACGTCATGTTTTATTAAATGTTTTGTCGCAACGTGTAGAAAAAATAATAAAGTTGGATTAGTAATGGAGCCGCGGAATTCTCACGCTCCCCTTTGTTGCACAAGCATCGGTGCACGACCAGTTAGATATGTGAATGACTCCTTATTCGCTTTAATTGATTCACTTCAGTTTTTACACTGATTGTTATTAAATAACTTCTCTATTACAGGTAATATGAGGATTATTTTTCTGATGAAACTCACTGGTTTCACGTTATAATTTTATCGCATTGGTCGGAAAACGAGCACACAGGCCACCTGATGGTAAGTTGTCACTGTGGCCCATGGACATCAGGAATCATGAATGCGTTGCCAATGCCAAATCGAAGATTAAGATTTTATGCTATACTAATTTTACCCCTTTTCTTAGCCCCTACACAAAACCGCTATTTGGCAGCAGGTAAGATGGCGGTATCCAACCGTACGGACCGTGCATCAAAGCCTTACCTCCAGCAGTATGACTTAAATAATGTAAAAACACGCATCAAAATTGTAAACCAAGTGGGTATTATTAACAAGTGTGGTAAACAAAGACTCAAGGTTACACTCACAAAGAGAATAGCTCATGTAGGTAATCTAAACCGGTTGTAACAATTACAATTAAACATATAAAGCATGTTAATGTGTTGTACTTTTACTAAGCGCAATGGAGGCCAAGTCAGACCGAGTCTCGCAATAGTTCGAATTGCAAGGTAACAATCGAATCCTGCACGATTGTTTAGTTGGTATAATGGACGGCTTCACGAAGCATGTCGTTATGTGACCCGACTAAGTGCTATTCGGCCGGTTACACATGAGAAATGTAAAAAGGTGTCTTAGGTTCGCAGCGGCTGGCAGGTCGGGGTTAATCATTGTTGGCGGGCATCACGCCACGCGGGCTCGACGGCAATTTGTCAATCACGCCGTGAATGGCCCGGCCCGTCGAACGCTTTCAATAAACGCTTTACTCCTAACCAATGTAATAACAAAAACCATTAATTTCATACACAATGTAGGGCACCTATCGGTAACCTTTACATCCATTAATGTTTTATTTTAATGGCCCCCGTAACATGTTCTGGTAATTAAATCAGCTATTGTTGTGGAAAAGAGTCTAATGATGTCTTTGTTTACGGATACCTATATAAGTACTAATAATAAGTCTGTTGAAGAAGTCGCGTCTGTAATCTTTACTAATCCATTCTAATATTATAAACTAGCTTCTGGCCGCGACACATCATCACTACATGTATAAAACAAAGTCGCTTCCTGCTGTTTGTCTCTATGCATGCTTAGATCTTTAAAACTACGCAACGGATTTTGATGCGGTTTTTTTAATAGATAGAGTGATTTAAGAGGAAGGTTTCAGTATAGCTCAATTCCCGTGGAAACGCTATTACCGAATTTCACGCCGACGAAGTCGCGGGCAGAAGCTAGTCTAAGTAATATGTGTGTAGACTGAAACAAAGGATTGCAAATGTTTAAATTTACCTAATTATAACCATATAAGTTTGATTACTGCTCACACAAAAAAAGTGATTGAACTACCTATCTCTTATTAATAATTAATAACCAGTCTTATTAGCAGTATCTACTGAATAAGTTTTGTAAGTTTTTATCAAGTTTTATTTATTCGTAACGAAAGTTTGTTTATTTTTAACTTAACTCAAAACTACTTCGGCTAATCCTTTTTTTCAGTGAATATCGGTAAGACCGAGAGGTGTTGTACCTTATTACCGAGTTGGTGTTACCGATTCACAGGTAAATATTAGATCAGTAACGGTAATAATAAACCGAATCCCTATTTTATCTATAGGTACCTATCTCTGACCGATCGATTTTATCGTTCCATCGTAAATCCAGCCAGAATCGTTTTACTCGCTCCAATATTTTATGTAAGGTAGATTTTTATATCGACGTTTGAAGGTTTAATGTAACGAAAGCAGTGCTGCAAAAAATACTGAATCAAAAATTTAATTCGAAATAATTATTAAAAAAAAAATAACTTAATCTATATACAAAAGTCCCCCAAACCACTGGGTAAGAGTGCCCATAATGCTGGCTGCGTTTACTCGTTGACTGGCTATTGCAATTCTTTCGCCTAGGAAAGAGCCAGCACTATGTTCATTGGAGGACCGGATAAGCCGTAATAGTACATTACAGACCTAGGGTGGTGAATTCGTAAATGTCCCAGATCGCAGGTTTCTGTGGCCCGAACCGAAGGTGAGGGCCATAAATATGCGATCTGGGGCTTTACTAATTACCACCCGTGGTTTGTCAAAGGTTTTACGTCGCCTTGGCCAAGAAGTGAGATTTTCTCTCCGCGTAGCGGGCAGAAAATCACACTTTACGGCCATGGGTGACGTAAAAATAATTGTCAAATTCCATCTAACAGCCCGGTTGCTCCGATCAAATTATTTTGCAAAACAACGACGGCCTAATTTGGCTTATTAACCAAAGAGCCGAGATTAGGTACACACATCTAATAATACTTGTGCTAGTAAATATCGCGTCCACATTCACAGTAGGTACTCGGTTGATTGGGTTACAAGCATGATATCATTGGGTTGACTTCGGCTCTCCGACCTTGCCGCGCCTTCTACGCTTTGTTGACATCGAAATTCACAGATTTTGAGACAAACTCGATTCCGATGTAGGCAACCACTTGACATAGTGTGCGTGATCTAATGTTTGTGAGCATTGTAGAAAGATATAATACCTACCGTGATTCAATGGCTACAGATGACAATGACTATCTAAATAGCACATTGTACGTCCGTGCTTAGAGCATAGTATGCTATACTTACCTACGACTTTCAGTGGGGTGCGAATGAATTAGGTGAGTGCCGTAACGATTTCATGTCATACCTATGTAGGTATGCATTTTGCTACCAGTTCAGTGGTAGTACTGGTGGCCTTGTCAATTTTGACTCATTGAACTAGTTTACATACACTCACACATTTTGAAGAATCATACGCGATGTCATAATCTGACACTTTGAACGAGCCTACGTGTATTATTTTTTGTACAAAACTATCTCAAACGATTTGGACGAAAGCTGCAATCATAGGTAGGTATCTGATAAAACTCATTTTAAGCCAATTTTCGCCCGAGCAAAACCCGATCGCCCAGGTAGGTACTAATCTAAATTGAAAAATGTAGAAAACCACCGACTTACATAGACGACTTAAGACATCAGAAAAGACTCTCTCACGATTAATTCTAAAAAACGGTTCATTCGTTTCGGAGCTAGGAGGCCACAGACAGACACACACGTCGATGTACCTTTTACAAAATAAATATTTACTTTACTTTACTCAAACTTCTAACACCCCTCTATTTTGTATTGGAAGTGAAAAATGCTGAATTCCAATAAGGCAGACGCCGTCTAAACGTTTCATAGAGTTTTCAGAGTTAATCCGTCCGATTGAGATCGCATGTCGCGGATCGATTTTAATTAAAATGGTCCAAACAATGCGGGTATTATTCGCCCGGCAGAGCCAGCCCGAGCCGCGGTCTCACGTATCTTATTTGCCGTGGTTCTTATCGATGCTCATGCCCTTCCATTTCACCACATGCAATTAACTTTTTGTTTCAGTCTCGTTGACTAAAGGGCATATGCTTACTTAATCAATGGTTTGTAATATAATTTAGGTACGGTATGTCTTTAAAGCACTGCTAATGTTACAATACTTTATACCTACCTACATCGCGCTATAACTAGGCATTCTTATAAAACTGTACGGATGTGACCTTCAATGCTGGTAGAAGCGTTCAATCATTAAAGAACTACCTACCTACCTAGTTAGATATTAAAGACCTGTACAAATCACGAAATGCCACGAGCACCATTTGTAGACATGCGATGCGTTATGGGAAAGTATATTATTTAATCATTATTTAATGTATGCATTATGATTATGATCACATGAGTATTCTCTCATAATTGACGATGCTGTTGTGCGTACCTATAGCTATTATAGCTATTAAGTCTCGGCACGATAATCCTCGCACGACACGTAGGGAACTCACCGTTAGTTCAACGGCCCAAATAACGAACACGTCAAACTTTTACTGCTAATTGATTCTGATTCGGCCGATCGACTTGCAGCGAATGCAAGTAAAAACTGTGTGCGTAACTACGGATAATACGAGTATTATCGCATCGATACCTACATATTGTTACTTAGTGGCTTCAAGCAATTTCCTTCAAGTATTTCTCACGGTCTACATGGCATGTAATGTAACAACTACATGTAGGTAATATGAGTTTATAGGTAATCTGTTCCTAAGATCATTCTTGAGGTACCTATCGGATTTTTAAATAGCTTTCCATTTTCCAGAATATAATCGACTGGCTCGTCAACATAAATCATGTGAATTATTGGTAGTAAATGAATGGAAAATACATAGATAAAAAATATTTCGAAAAGGATAACGAGATCGATTATTACATGAAAGTGTCGACATGAATTCGTATTGGGAGCTGATGAATGTTTAATGTACAGTCCTTATGTTAATATTAATACCACCTACACCGTGAGTCAGAACACATCTGGCGATTATGCAAGCGGCGTAAGCATTGCCACCGCTTCGGAACAACCGGTCGCTTATCGCGCCTTATCATAATCATGTATCGATTAGCCCTTCGAAGCCAAAACCATACAAAATCTGAACGAAATAAAAGTGAATATTTCGGGCGCAATTTGCATAGGTAAATGTCAGACAGCTAACCTTGATATTTTTTACAATATTTGCTTAACGAACATTATTGGCGGCAGATGAGATTGGAGGAGCAATTTAATTCGTTTACACTTGTGTTTGGTTAAAACTGTTGCGTGCTATTGTTTTTTTTTTTAATTTCACACAAACTATAAAGTTTGAGTGGATGTAATCATCACAACAGCCTTTACGTCACACTGACTGCTGGGCACAGGCCTCCTCCCATCACGTGGGATTTGGGCTGTAGTCCCCACGCGAGCCCAGTGCGGGGCTGCGGATTCAGGAGCTTATTTGTTACGTAACGAACGTAGAACCACACCACATCAACCATCCAAAAAAATACAAGCCCAAACTTACCAAACTCGCCTAGTGCAGATTCACTCAACATGGAATTTCGCAGTTATTTACTCACAAAATTTATGCTGACTTCTTGGGATTGGGCGAACTCGGATACCTACACGCATTTAGGACCATGAAGGTATTAAAACGATTTTCAGCTTACTGTTAATTAAATCTTCGAAAAAATCTATTACTTATGATCCGTAACCAAGATCGACCACGTAGTATAACGAGAACGACCAAGTGAAGGTATTCTGATTGGCGACGAGCGTGAAATGTGGGGCGGCGCAGCTGAGCCGTTCACCAGATCGATACTTAATACGCATCGCACTCGACGTCGTCGCGATCCGACTCAGCCATTTATCCACGACAACTTCGCTTTTTCACCCCTAACCAGCAACTGTCTAGTTTTGAACGCTCACAAGAATGGCAACGTCTGGACCCCATGTAAGGGCATGAACATGTTCTAACGAGTCGTCATTCTTCTGATGAGTCACTGTAGAAAAAACTATTTTTCATTAAAACTTTTCATTACCGGTCTCAGTTGATAATTTATAATACAACATCAGATTATTCTCGTGAAATAAAAATTTCCCAACATAATATTTGACTTCTCATTCCTTGTTTAAATGTTTAACTTTATGAAATCTTATCTTTATTGCCCGTTAACTTCATTTTAGTACGCATTCGTCTTCATGTAGCAGCATTATATTACGCAGACGAAGATTACAATGAAACTACAATATAATCTGATATACTCAATGTATAATATTTATACTCAAAGTATTATTTGCAGGATGTTCTTGAACCGTGTTGGCCGGTCAACCTGCACGCTTGCACTGGATTCGATGCACGACGTCCACGACACTTTCACTTTCTAAAATCTTCTTCGGTCTGTACACTATATTTGGAAAATGTCACACTTCTCAGTTTCACTATAACGCTGTTAAAATGCAGGATGTAGACCAATTTGTATAAAACTCAAATCGCATGTCTCACCGTAGATTTCTCTAAAATTACTTACATAGGGAGTCCGAAACTTGATAAAATGTATTTGAAGCTCGTCAAGTAAAGGAGATTTAAATAAAACTGTTTGCTTTTTATAGGGTTAGAGAAATCTTTTGCCGCAATTGAGTGCAGTCACGCGACTCGTGTGTATTAAGTTGAACTAATCTGGTTTACTTTTGGTGCAATGCAATTACCTATAAGGATTATTAGAGAGCATTATTGGTTCTGATTGTGCGATCGAATTAGTAACGATTTAGGTAAAAGATGTGCCTGATGAGGCATGACGCACGATCTCGGCCGGCCGCTCCACATCATGTAATGTAACTGCACCGGCCAAGAGCAGACTGCTTGCCAGCCTGATACCGTCACGCAACATAGATATAACTAGTTGTCTATTTATCAATCAGTACCGTTTATGCTAACTGGTAACGGTTTTGTGGTTTCTAAAATAGCAGTTACTTTAAGATCAGCCGTTATTTTTTATACGTACAGTGCATATCGATTGCGAACAGATGCCTAATTAGATTCAGCCAGTTACTTACTATGTAACTACAATAAGTAATTACGGAATGTCAGATGAAGGTTAGTTTCGTGTTTGTTGTTACCTTTTGCATTCAAAATTTCGCTCGCTGGAAAATATGACTTATGTATGACGTTCTTCTTCTTTGTTATTCGAGTTGCTAAATGAGTTATACTTGTTACTTAATATATGCAAACTTATGCTTGTGAATCATCAAGTCTTGTTCTGTAGCTGAATTATTTAAGCGTGTGTGCGACCTTGACGTAGCTCGCTTGACTGCGCTGCGCGGTTCCGGTCTGTCTCGGTCCAAATATTAGTAATACTGAAGATGTGTTAATCCCCATTGCTGAAATACCTACTTGAAAAAAGGTCGGCCTTAGGTAACAAAACGAAAACGTGACAACGCGAATGGCACAGTAAAAAGTATGATATCCGTATTATTAATATTATAAATGTGAAAGTAACTCTGTCTGTCTGTCTGTTACCTCTTCACGCTTCAACCGCTGGACCAATATAGATGAAATTTGGTATGGAGATAGTTGGCGACCCGGGAAAGGACATAAGCTACTATTTATCCCGGAAAAACGCGTAGTTCCCGCGGGAACCCGATAACAGAATTCCACGCGGGCGAAGGCGCGGGTAGAAGCTAGTACTTGATAAATATGAATATTACATTACTACCTCTACTATAGTACTCAATTAGGTATACCTATCTTGAGAAACCGATATTATAACATCAACCTTGAACCCCGTGCTCCTATCAACCTGGACTTGCTATATTTATACCAATTAACCTTTAGCTCTGGCCTGGCATGAATGGCTGGTTTGAAGTCGAGAATAGAGGTAATCTCAAGTAATCTAATCGAACAGTGAGTGCAACCATACCCTTAGTCATAAAATTAAAAATACTACGGAGTCGAAAATGTAAGGTTCCGTCTAAGGTAAACACAAAATCGTATCTGGATCTTAAAATACATATAGAAAGGCAAGGTGGAACGGTTCTCCCTTAGAAGATAGCGGAAGAGAGACCCTTTGAGCCATAAATAATGAGATTTGGCAAGCGGCGGTCATCGTTTTATCCTGTAACTTATGGTGCTGAATTCGTTAGGTATGTTCACTTAATTCGCTGCACTACTAAGAGAAGCCATATAAATAGGAAAACAAGGGGTCACTGGGTAAAAAAGACAAACAGAACTAGGCATTTAAACAAATTGTATACTGTCACGTGACCGTATGTTATGTTATGTCCGGGTTTAACTCGAAAAGTACTGATGGAATTGCAACAAAATTTGGCATGGGAGTAGGTTATAACCTTATAACACCTATTCGTATGCCAATTTTTTTTATCTACTTTTTGCAAACGCATTGTTCCCGCGGGAGCACTAAAACCGAATTCCCACGCGGTCGAAGTCGCGGGCAGAAGCTAGTATTGAATAAATCTTGTTTTTGTCGTCACGTTCTTTAACTTATTTCAGGGTAGGTATCGGTCAATTCAATTCAATTCAATCATTTATTCAGCAAATTGGCCAGCTTCGGGCACTTTTACACGATTACTGTAAAAGTGCCATTAGGTACCTATTAAAAGATCACAAGAAAACCTGAACACGCTGAATACGAAAAGATGATATGAATATGAAAAGATGACACGATGATTACGAAATATCGTTCCGAATTAAATGTTTCATGCTCTCTGAACTTTAACTTTCATAAAGATATCAATTATCAGTGTCACGTGACACTAATTGATTTCCGTAATGGTCAGTGGAATCGAAATTCACTGCATAGGCCAGGCTTATTAAACTCTTGTCCATTCCATAGATGTAATCTTGGTCCGACCGACCCCTCTGCTCGCTAAAGCCCTACAAGGGTGATCACCCTAAAACTATTGATTTCATCTGTTATCTTCCGAGGATGCTTATTATTAACAAATCACTTAATCCTTTTGTAAACGGCCCTTGCTGTGTAGATTAAGGAGCAAACAAATGTACCGTATTTATTGGGTTGGTTAAGTTTGCACAGTATCTTCCCACAATATCTTGTGACGTCAATTCGGGCTTGGTTTATTCGTGTACATATAGGTAGGTAGGAAGCGAAGGGAGTAGTGTTGTTTAGTCCCTCGGGAGCAGTAATGTGGGACGTTAGTAGTCTTTGCATTCAGCGCGCATTAGCCGGGGCGGGACAAGACTGCTGACGTGTCGAGGACGCCGCGTGTGGAATTAATTTCGACATTGCGCAGAACCATAATTATTATCAACCATTCATAAATAATATCTGTAATATCTGCTACGTTTCCTCACGTTGTCTCATCGAGATATAAGTTATTCTAGGCGATGCCATCATTCCAACTAACTATAGTTCAAAGACATGACTCAACGTAGCTACTCGAAACTCACGTCAGCTGCCGGTTGCGTTTGTTTACTAATATCTACGCTGTGCCTAGTTCTATATTTGTACCTAGTCTTGCTAGTCGAGTTGGTTTGGATCTTGCTAACCCCAATGCGATTCCTATTTTAGATAGACCTCTTTAGAACGTTTTTATTTACATTAGAGGCGGGCAACAAATTTAGCAGGAGTGATATGCTATATAATTCCTTTTAATTTCCCTCGGGTACAAGGATGCTCCTGAGAGTTATTTCGGTTTCGACTGCGGTGTGTCTTGAGACGTACCTTAAGTTCTTACAGTAGGTACGTTTTATAGATCTATTAAAATGCAATTGCTATTGCTCCTAATTGTTTGCTGTATTGCTGAGTATACAAATTTTTACCTACCTAAAACCCGATTTAAATTATGAACTCATTCATAAAGTAAACGCAAGATAATACAATAGTATAGGTACATGTCGACACTCTCTCAATCACATCGTCGCGTCGCCACGTCGATGTAAAAAGCAGAAACAAAACGTCTCTTGCCCCAAGCAAGCATAAAAGCTTGACGGACTACGCTCGTCGTCCGACGACCTCATCGCGACGCCATTGTGGCCCGACTGATGCTCATGAAATATGGACTGACTGTCTGAAAGAAAAAGCCGCTTCATAGTCTACGAGTCAGCCAGGTAACAGCTTTGCACATTTCTTATCAGCCAATCTTTAAACATTGTCATCCTTTGCTAATACTCGTAAGTTTCTCAGGTTGAGAAATGATCAAAATGTTTCAAAAACTCTGAAGTAAAGCTACTTTGTCATCCTAATACTGAATGCATCGTTGTTCTCACGTTCCTTACTAACCGGTTTCTTATTGTAAAATATTCCCATTCGACCAGCGAGTATAACAAACAAATTTCACGCAATACGTGTTTAGCCAAACCCGTAATAGGTATCCCTCTTTATGATGTAAAAACCTGTATCATGTTTATGTTTCGTCTGCCACAGAGAAAGGTGAATTGGAAATGTATGTTACGGACAATATTCCTACTCACATGAATATTGTCCGTAAATCTAATAATATCTAGGTGTACTTCAGCTCACTTTGATTTTAACTCAAATTAGCATATCAAAGGACATCTAGCTCATTTGTTCAGTTTAGTAGGCATGTCGAATTTCTGAAGTGACGATGAACTACATATGTCGACGTGACCTACGACTGCTCTAGTACTTGAGAAATTAATTTTAAATTAACAAGTAGGTATTAAAACGACTGAAAAATAACTAAAATACTTAAAAATAGGTACATGAAAATTGAACAAAATCTAACGTTTTTAGATTTTGTTCAATTCCCCGCGGCATGGTAAGTACCGAAGATGCTGGCAGCATTTAAATGAAATTAAAATTATAGCACACAATACTCATTTAATAATATAAGGCTGGCTGGTGTAAGTTTAAATACCTACGGAATCCAATGTAGGTAAGTAACGGCCAATACAGTCGAGCCGATGTCGTTAGCTACCATAAATTAAAAATCGCTACCTACCTAAATCTGTAGGTATTTACCTATTGCGATCTCAGTGCAATAGGTAAATATAAACTGTAGATAGGTAGTCAGTTTCTCTCCCATTAGCACCTTTCATTTTAGATTCTTACGAGACTTGCCAGAAATTGACTAATTACCTAATTATGATTAACATTTCATCTTGTAGGTAAGGTAATCGTACTTAGTTGGATGTGGTCTATGCGATGATTAATTTTAATCTCTAATTCAAAGTAATATTTTTTGCTGTTACTTACCTTAACATTTCTTATTTGTTAAGTACTTACCTAAATTTATTTTTAGCTTGTTTAAGAGGGTTTACCCCGAAAGTTGGCAACGTCGCATATACCTAGCTGTCAAATGTTTCGCTGTTTTTATTGATTTCTCAACATTACTATTACTAGTATTTCTGTAGTTTCTTTCTGATATTGATGCACCTACTCATTTTTCTTTCTGTTTGGCCTTATGGTTGACTGGTAGAGAATGGCTTTAGGCATTAAGTCCGCCAATTGTATACATTTTGTATGTGCAATGTAGTTTAAATAAATAAATAAATTACTGAATTAAAAAAGAAGTTATCATTCTATGGTTGAATGACGCGTCTCGTTTTATATTTGTTGGTTAGGCATTCAAATGATAAGATTACATTAAAATGCATGGAGAATGCAATGGAAAGTTTACAAAAGATAGCACCTACTTCCATCCTAAAAAAACATGTTCCTATGATAATTGTTGCAATCCATACTTAATTTTCTATTCAACCATACAGCGATAATTCATATTTTCATTCAGTAATATTCAGAAATTAATGAAAACAACGAAAAATTTGACAGCTATTTGCAACGTTGCCAACTTTCGTTGTAAACCCTCTATTTTTTAGTACGAGTTAAGGTGTGGACAGTCTTAAAGTTAGGAGGTTTTAAAGCCTAATTTCTTTCTGGGCCTTTACAAACCTACATGTAGGTACCTACATAGGTACCAATCCTCACCTATGACCGATATGATAAAAACATAAGTTACCCAAAGTTACATAAATTACCCAAACCGTTAACTATTGCATTATCCACAGGAAATAGGTAGGTACCCCTGTTTTCATGTTCTGTGAGTGACTTTTACCTTAACCACAGTGAAATCCTATTCATTGCTTCCTAACTACTCTTGCAAGGATCATTTCACTATCCATGCTCCTGTGTGAGAAGCTTCTATATACATATACCTATGATAATGATGTGGTGTACCATGTAATTGCCAAAATCGTATTGAAGTAGGTAGATAGGTAAGTAATGTTTTTATTGAAATTCATATACTTACTTAACAAATAGGGTTGTGTATCGAATAAAACACCTCGAGGCTGATATCGTTTATTTACAATATAAAAATCAGCAGAAGTCTGTTTTTTTTTAAAGCGACGTTGCATAAAATTTACAACTATCTACATACTAACTCAGTAAATAATTGTACTACCTACTTGTCTACTAGGTAGGTACTTGATATATTTTAAAAATAATACCTAGATTGTTAACTACGTTTATGTTGACAAAGATAAGTAAAGTTAACCAAAAATTTTAAAAAATTAAGTATTAAAATAATAACTTTGAGCCTTCACGAGTGGTCAAAAGTGGGTCTCAACATGCAAATGGAAAAAAGATCAAGTGGGACCTCGCGGGCATTGGCACAAAAACATGCATCGCATCGGCAAAGGGGGACTTACCCGAAGTTTGATGTCGAGCCGGAGGGCTCGCCGCAGGAGGTACACGGTCTCAAGGAATAGGCAGGTACCTAGCCTAGGCAGCACAGTGCATATTCCCAAGGTAAACAAAGATTACATAAACTCAATCCCACGCACGCACGTCACCCCGATCGATTTTCAAACTTTCGAATACGCCCACTTATATTTAACAAGTTGGCAAATCAAGGATAAACCGTCTCGAATCGTTCCACGCTACAGCATCCAAAGAGCAGATCAGCTATGGTATCCTCTGCCCTTGAATTCATACAGGTTATGTTATCGATAGGAAGAGCACAACACGCGCACCGTCAGTTCAAACAATCACATAGTCCGAAGCCGGTCTCGGCGGAATTCACTGAACGAGGCAGCGATTGTTTTTCGTTTTGCTTCAAAAAATGTTTGTATTGATATATGACGGGGATGCAATGTGTATGCAAGGTTAGCGAACCCGTG
>OZ020275.1:10397433-10456336 GCA_963971205.1 Aethes cnicana
CTACACCTCTACACACCAACACCATGCCGAACTTGAAAGGCGGTAAAAGCACCTTAGGAAGCGCTTTAAGAAACACCTTAAGTAGTAAGTATGTATTTAGAATTTACCTAGATACAAGCTCTACGAGTTCTTATGACATACAGATAAGTTAAACCGGTTTCCATTTTCGAAAACGAAGCGTCCATCTAATTAATGTCGTCTTCGTCACCTAAAGTTAGATAAGTACCTATTTGTTTGAAATCTCATGATGTTGAGTACAACACTATAAGTACACTAATAGTGTTGTACCTATTATTTTATTTAAGTGCTCTACGTAGATCTAACAGCGGACACGCACGTCAGCGTCACGTCACTCGCCATTTAAATAAAAATGTTAGTGGACAACATATAGTTAAGCCACCGAAGTGTCAATGTCAACTGCATACCTACCTACCCAGGTATCTATACATTTACTATTTTATCGAATGACTCCCACTACAAATGTTAACTAAGCAAAAGCAATAAAAAAATACTTGGTTTTTTAACTTGTGTTAGATATCTAGAACAAGCTAGGTATATTAATTATTAAACATTTGTATAAATAACAAAATGGAAAATTTATTACCAACATCAAGGTTTCTCTACACGTTAATACCTACCTATTTTATGAAACGAATAATTCATAAATACATAATAAAAATAATAAAGTTTTTCAATTCAGGACGGCGACTGTCTTTACTCTTATTGCTACAAGGTTAGGATTTAATATCATTCAACTCACTCACTAGCTTTCGTGAATTGCAAGACTATACAGGAGCTCTATTCGAAACGTTACATATGCAAACGGAGATTCCCTATCCCTGTGCTCACGCGTCGCGGCGTTAAAACCGAACTTTAAGCAGCTAGATTTAAAGTTCAGGGATAGGGAATATCCTTTGTAACGTTTCGAACAGAGCCCCAGTTCTATGAGCTATGAGGAAGGTTGTAGAGCAGGAACAGATATACCTATTTTAACTTATTCAAACCGAACAACCAGAAAAAGGTATGAGGCGTCGTGATGTGATACACATTGAAACTTCGGTAATTTCATTAGGAATTCACTTGCCTTTTATGCCAATATTTTTTAAGAAGGCACATAAGAAAAGTTATGTTAAAGTCAAACAATGAATTTCAAAGGAACTTACTTAAGTACCTAAATCCCTGGATAAAAATAACATTCTTCCTCTCTCGGCTCAATCAATATCGCTTGTCGACACGAAGCCGCCCAGTTATTTTACTTTAAAGATTTCGTTCTTACCCTTTTAAGAAATGTTATTATTATCGGATCATTTCAATTTTGAAGCGCCGCCCAATCTGGCAGAGGCAGCCGACAAAAGAAGTAATAGAGTCTTATCGGCGAGGCGCACTCCTTGCATAATAATGGAAGATAAATATTGTTAATAAAAAATCGTTGATACGTGTAGGGTGTTTGGTCGGAGTCACTGCTGTCAGGGGCAGGTGATTGAGTTGTTCGTTCGGAGCCGCGGAGGGCGCCCGGCTCCGCGCAGACAGACACAGCCTCTCATAACTTCTCCTGCTCAAAAAAACGAACATTCTAATTCAAACTCTGCAAGGAATTGGCAAAACATTGAATCTATCCTTTAGAACGCCGTAATGTCGCTCACATGTTGCAAAGAAATGAATGGCCATTATTTTTTATTAAAATAACTGGCATGACGCATTAAGCGTGCATAAAAACATGACGCAAGTCTTGTAACGAGTACCATTCCATTAATCTATGGGAATTGAAATAAGAATAAGAGATTAACAATATTATTCGAGACGATCTGTGAAATTTCTCAATGGAGCGGTTGTTTTTTGATGTTTCGAACGAGATAGTGCTGATTGACGCTAACTGCAGGTACAGGTAGGGGCAGGCTAATGGGTAGCGGTACTCGGCTCAGGGTAGCCCGGTGCGCCGCTTTCTCAGAACCAGTCGGTCACTCGCCGGACGTTTAACTTGATAAACGTGGGTAAATAATAACTTAACGTCTAGCTTGGCACGCAATATCTTTGGCTTTTTTCTGTCTACAGTTTTATTCTACATTATAACACAGCTAAAGTCTTAACTAATAACGTTGGTAATGTGATGTTGATGAAGCTGTTTCTTTTTCGTTTCTTTTATCATTAATATCTCTTTATTTTTCTTTTTTAGTTTGAATAACTTATAAGTAATTACTTAAAACCAGTGCAGCACCAGACAACAGCCTAGTCGAGGCCAAAAAGGGACTCAGCGGGCCAGTAATAATTTCCAATCCAAAGTAAATACATAATATCAACTGTCTTTATGATTATAAAAATGTATCACCTATATTTCTGAAGGCTTCTTTATTCACGTGTCAGTTTCCACTAAAAATGCATATATCAGAACAAAAATGTGCTGCCTTTCTTCTTAGTTAGACACAGGTTATCTAACACAATCCAGGTTTAGATATATGAAGGCATGCGTACCTACTAACCTAGTTATGTATGTGTGTTTTCTGAGAAATTATTAATCTCATTAGCTTAAAGTCACTCTGAGACTCTTCGCAAATATAAATAAAAACATCAGTCATCAAGACGATTTAATAATCATTTTAATTCAGCTGCGTACATTAGACTTCAACGCGCGCGTCTACGTAAAATTATAGGTATGATGTTAAGAAAAAAATAAAAAAATAAAGTTATCGATTCAAGTTATTTTAGGCGAGGCGATATAAAAAACTGTCTAGACTACCGTAGCCGTAACGTTATTTTCCTATATATCCTGTAGGTGACAGGATCAACGTTCCCGAAATTGACTTCTTTGATTGAAATCAGGTACCAACATTGATCTATTGTAAGTACTGATTCACAATCAGCCGGAGAAAAATGGCCCATCGAAACGGGTGCCCGAACAACTCGGGCACCGTTTGGCACTCAGTAAATTTGACAAGTCTTATAGTGTTAGGGTTACTTTTGTATAACACACATATATATTATAAAGAGGCGTTATTAGCATATTGAAACGTATTTTCTAATGTCAGTTTACTCTATATATTTTGACTTATTCTGTTAGGCACGGTTCGTCCATATGTTATTATAGGTCATTGGGTACCAGTTACACTTTGTTTTTTTATAAGAGCTGAATAGTAAGACGGCCGTATCGACCACTCAACTGATTTATTAAAAGTATGTAGGTACTTACACATGGCAAATCCTTATAAGATTAGGTAAGATTTTTAGATACCTACTTACTGCCTATAGGTATAAATACTACACGTGCAAACAAGCATTCGTCGTCAATTCAAATGAAACAGAAGTTATGGACAAAAATATGGAAAAGCCACGCTCAATCTGAGTACGCGGAAATTAGTGGATGTATGTGTGTACAGGGTGTTTACGTTTATTTGCCGACTGTCACAGCTCATCTGCGGGCCATTTCCGGCACAGACGCGGCGCAGACGCCGCCTAAAGTAATCACGCTTGGGCGAGCCGATGCGACGCCGGCTGCCGAGTTGTCACGTTATGGGCTCACTCACACCTGGGAACCTATTCGAGTTGTTATATAAGATAATTAAGTAGGTATATCAGATATCTAAGATTTTCCCCTATCATCCACGGGCACTATATCCAATATTTCATAGCTTCTGCCCACGACTTCGTTCGCGGATAAAAAGTAGCCTATATCTTGACCAGTATTTTCTATAGTTTTTGTGTAGTCTACTCGTGTATGGAAACCTGCACGCATCTGCGAAGTAATTCAAACATGTTAGTGAAGTCCCCAATCTGCACTGGGCCCTCGTGGGGACTATAGCCTCCCGTGATGAGCGGAGGCTTGTGCCCAGCAGTGGGGTGCAAATAGGCTGTAGTAGTAAACAAAAGCTCAATCTAAACATTCACTTAAAAGATGGTTTGTGAACGCATAGCGGCTCTCATTCACGTTTAAACCCTTTCTGTTGCCCGGTTTAATTCTCAGCGAGACGAATGCAACGCCGCAGTGGGAGACATAAAAAACGTTCATTTGCATTGGACTTGCATTTATCCAGTGTTGCAGCGCTGCATAATAACCAGCTTTCCCCGACCGACGCTAACCTTAAGTCGGTTCAAAACGTAATCCTTTCACGGAAAACAACGAGAAAATGTTAGTTACGTGTAGTGCTAATTAGCCGACACGCATTCACCTGCGTGTGGTGTGGACAAAGCCACGGAGACTAGCAGGGTTTTCTGCACATATTTTTTAACAGCATACAAAAACTTGTGAAAAATATCCAATCTAAAAAGGCCGAGGGATTTTGCGCCCTATACCTGTGACTTTTCATTTGACGTACTATATACATAAATAAAATATACATGTAGGTACCTATATGTATATTTTATACATATAAAGTAAATGTAAATTGTGTGACTATGTGGAAATTTTGAAAAAAGGCCTTCTGCTTGAGTTTGTTGCGGCGCTTCTCAAGCAATGGGTCTAGGAAGTGCTGGTAGATTCTTTTTTTTACGTGTAAAAGTGCCCCTATGTGGCCAATTTGCTGAATAGTACGAGTATTGCAGACGTAAGTACCAAGTTATTCCACGGTTATTTGATAGTTTTTCTGGCTATAACCTTAGCTGCGAGGGGACCGTCATCCCCAGCATAGTAACAGTGAATAGTTACGTCACAAACACCAATAACAACTTATCTTCATCGACTATTTCATTTCCTCGTCCACCTTATCGTCACTTTTCAGACATTGCTCCCCTCTCATGTAATGTTACCGTGGTGATATGTTACACACATTCATAAAGGTTAATGGGCACAATGGACACGTAACTAACAGTAAAACGAGATCAAATTAAGTATTAACGTAATTGGACGGCGTACCGGCTTCATTGCTGTTGCAATGTTCACAATAATTGGATATATACGCGGGTGGATAATGAACCGTGATGCCTGCGGACACTTTCGGCAAAAAAGTTAACCGTCGTTGTATTATATCAAATATAGTTTTAGAAATTATTTTTATGAATATAAGGATATACAAGTATAAGAAGTACAATAAACATGTAGAAAGAGAAAAGCGCCAGTACCTACGTATGGTATGGTTAGTCGAGACTCCCGGGACGTCCGGCAGCTTATTTAGTTGTAGTTTGAGCAGGAAATCGCCTCTTCCAAACGCTAGCCGTGATTTAGTGACCATTTTTCATCTGTATTGCACGTGGGGCTCGGTCGGGCCCCGAATTGCCCTCATTCCTGCCCTGGCCAGTCCAGCACCATAATCAATTGAATATTTTTATTACCTCTCTAAAATCCTTGGCTATTCTCATTGTCCCTCCAAAAAACCGCTACACTTTTACAGTGACACAAACAGAACTGTATCTAGATAAAGCTAAGTGGGTTTTAGAAACAGTGAATGCCTGGATACGTTTTTAAAAGTTACATTCCAAACCTACTCCATTCTCCAGGGAGTAAAGCAGAAAACTGTGAAAACGCGAAACTGCTTTTGAGGAAATCCTAAAGGGTTAGCTCGGCGTCTGAATCTGAAACTTATCTGCAAATAGAACGATTCGGTCGAAAACCGGAAAATGGAGTATGTTTATATCAGCGAGGATTGTTAAAAAAAGGCCGGCCATATACTTTTGTCTTTCGCGTCCGAAATTCTGAAAAGGGGTGAACCCTGAATAAATGAACAACTCTGAAAGGGAGTCGCAAAAAAAATGCACAAGTGAATTCGTTTGTAAAGGAGGTGAAAAAAATCCACCGATTTCTGAAATTGCCAGAGCTCTGGAAAGGTCCCGCTAATGGCAGCCCAAACGCCAATTATATCAATTAAATACTTTACGACTGAGCTGCGCTGAGCCGTTTTGTGTTCTGTTCGCATTATTTATCCAATTTAGACTTATTTATTACCTGCCCCCGGCTGTAAAATGCTGAATTACAACATTTGTTTTTACATCAAAAACATTAAAAAAAAACAGATTTGCTCTGATCGATCTACAATTGGACATTATTGACTTATTAAATAAATTGTTTATGCCTACTCGTATGTACAGTCAGTAAACCCATGTATAAATAGTACAAGGCAAGTACAATTAGGGGTACATAAAAAATGTCGTGAAAAGTAAAACAGTCAACGACCCGGCATTGTTGAAAATGGTCGAAGTATTTAATTACAAGGGCTCTTGAATGTGGCGCTTAGTGTGTGCTTCATCCATCCAGCCTCATTTACGACGAGAGCTCGGAAAAGAACCTTTCACTTAAAACCAAGCCATGAAGGAACTAGGAAGCATTTTTGTTAATACTTAAGTTGCTAACGTTACACTTTTTACGTCAGATAATGGGTATTTGAACATGCACTTGCACAGCAGGCAAGTGATCCTCCGCCGGTTCGGAACATTTCCAAAACTGGGGCATATTTTTCAATCGTACAATCGAAACGCTATTTTAAAACGATTTCTTGCGTCAAATACGTTTTCGAGCGAACGCTTGTTGCATTTTCCGTCGCAGGTTGGAAATATTTGAAGGCATTACGGGGATACGAGGGTGGTGAGAATGTAGCGGCAATTTGCGACGGCCGCTCGGGGCAGGCCGCAAACTGACGCGCCACGGCTGATCCGAACTGCACTAAACTGATTTTCGTCATTAAGGTGACTGCAATCACACCGGCGATACGCGGCGTTTGCTGTTAGACGGGACTTAAACTGCATTATAGTGCACTTTGCAGTTAATTGCCGTGGTGGCCTAGTGGTTCGACCTACCGCCTCTCATGCCGAGGGTCGGGGGTTCGATCCCGGCTCGCACCTCTAAGTTTACTTATGTGCGAAATTCAATTTGAATTTACCACTGAGATTTTCGGTGAAGGAAAACATCGTGAGGAAACCTGCACGCATCTGAGAAGTATTTCAAAGATGTGTGTGAAGTCCCCAATCCGCACTGGGCCCGCGTGGGGACTATAGCCCAAACCCTCTCGTGATGAGAGGAGGCCTGTGCCCAGCAGTGGGACGCAAATAGGCTGTAGTAGTAGTAGTAGTAGTATAGTGCACTTTGATTTGACGAGCAAAAAAGTGTAGGATTTATCAAATGACTACTGCTTGCAACCTTGTTATATACAGTGTGGAAAGATAAGTCGGGCCCTGGAGGGAAACTACATTAAATCCTTAAGCTAGCTCATTTTACTTAAAGAAGACATTCCTTTATTTTTAAAAAGAAACAAAACTGCATTCAAAGATTTTCCAAAACTCGCTTGCCTCGCCCGGGACTCGAACCAACTAAAATTTAAAAAAAAAACCGGCCAAGTGCGAGTCGGACTCGCGCACCGAGGGTTCCGTACAAACCTGTAAGGTTTACAAAGTTCGTTCTTTACGACAATCGAGTCATAACTATGGTATTTTTATTGCAAAATGAAATTCATAACATTACAATGGGGAAAGATGGAGTAGCATAAATTTAAGACAAAGATCTTAAAAAATATATATTTTGTAATGTAACTAAAAATTTAAGGTTTTCGGAATTTTTCCTTTATGTGTGCTATAAAACGTTGCTTCATGCCAAATTTCAAGATTCTAGGTCGACTGGAAGTACCCTTTAGGTTTTGATTCCCTTGCGAGTACTTGCGAGTTTCAAAATATGCAGCTGAAATTGCTGTTTCTTTTGATTGCGTTGACATAGAAGTTTGATTTTGTTACAGCTTAAAGGTATTATAGACCTGAGTATTTGGTATGAATTTCAATTTAATACCTCTACGCGTTTATGAGGAAATGGGTAGTAAGGCTAAAATTATTTTAAAAAAAAATATTATGTGATGTAACTAAAAATTTATGGTTTTCGTAATTTTTCCTTTATCTATGCTATAAGACGTTGCTTCGTACCAAATTTCAAGATTCTGAGTTCACGGGAAGCACCCTGTAGGTTTTGATTCCCTTGCAAGTGTCGAAAATTTGCGGCATAAACGGCTGTATCTTTTGATTGCGTTGGCTTAGAAGTTTGATTTTTTCACAGCTTCAAGGGACAGTAGACCTGAGTAATTGATATAAATTTCAGCTTCATACCTCCACGCGTTCCTGAGAAAAAGGGTCTTGACAGACGGACGGACGGACGGACAGACGGACAACAAAGTGATCCTATAAGGGTTCCGTTTTTTCCTTTTGAGGTACGGAACCCTAAAAAAACGCTCCCTATTTTATTATGCTAATCGATAGTATTATTATTCAGGATAAAATTTCTCTAACAAACGTAGAAAATGTTATTAGGGGCATACACTACAACACTTTACTGAAGGCTACAAGAAATGAATTTCAACGGCGACTAATTTTGTGTAGATGGAACGAGGGGGCTCATTTCGAAAAATTGATTAGTTAAATAATTTAAGTGTAACAAATTTATAGTGAAATAAAGTTAATGTTAGATTTAACGATCATTTTTATTTTTAAGACAAAATGTTAGAGAAATTTTATCCTGAATAATAATACTATCGATTAACATAATAAAATAGGGAGCGTTTGTTTTTTTTTTTTAATTTTAGTTGGTTCGAGTCCCGAGCGAGGCAATCGAGTTTTGGAAATTCTGTGAATGCAATTTTGTTTCTTATAAAAAATAAAGGAATGTCTTCTTTAAGTAAAATGAGCTAGCTTAAGGATTTAAGGTAGTTTCCCTCCAGGGCCCGACTTATCTTTCCACACTGTATAGCACGACACAACTTAGAAGGCGGTGATGCTTAAGCCGTTACACAGGGTCTATTGCTTAATTCGCGTGTTTTGAGTTGTGTAGTGCTATATAATGACGTTAATTGTTTAATAAAAATAGATTAGGTTGTTGTTTTTAAGAAATCCATTGAATAGAAAACATCGTGAGGAAACCTGCACGTATCTGCGAAGTAATTAAGCGATCTGTTTTTCAAGTCCCCGACGTAGGGACTATAGCCCAAACCTTCTCTCGTGATGAGAGGAGGCCGGTGTCTAGAGTGGGACGTAAATCCTATTTATAGGATGTTGGGGTGGTGGTTTGAATTTTGATTGAAATGCATTCATTAAAAGAATAGTAAATTGTAGGAAGCCTAAACAATGTTTAAGTTAAGAAGATTCATAGCATCGGTGTAATGAATCCCCATATAGCTCCGTAAATCGAATCATGCTAGCCAATAATTGTTTTGCCAATTAAGCAGCAGAAATTAACTATAGTTAGTTACTCTAGATACTGCCATAGAACCTTCAAGTTCGACAGTATTATATCCCGCTATCGCTTTCTTTTAGATTGACATTTCAACTCCGAAGAAATAATTTTATTAACCCTTGTTTTTCTGTAGCACAATATAAAAAGTTCGAGCTAAAGGGCAACTTTGTATTCCATGTCAAAGAGGGTAAAACAATTGGAGTAGTAATAAATTCGTGTAAACAAACAAAGATAATAAATACCAACCTAAAGCGCAAAATAGGGGGAATCTATTCGTACCTATATCGGAGCTAACTGATAAATATAGTTAGTACTTACCTAATTACTTCCGTTTCCTTCAAAAGATTTAGTGATTAGATTTTCTCAATGTAAGACTAAGGAAGATGTGAAACGTGGCTTTGCTCTGTAGAGCCGCTCGTTACCTCGTGAATGCGCGTGATTGAGGCTCCCGGCACAAAATCACTGCCTTCCGATGACCGCAACTGTAACGAAAAGATCCTAATTCAATCTGTGACGTCCACATGGGGAAATGCGGGCGCTGAAGTCTTCATGGAATTCATGGATAGACTTTTAACAGCTCTCACCTGCTCTCTCAACCATTTACTCTTTGCTTTACTTAGTAGGTATGTTCTTGTATTGTATCTAAGTTTTAAAAATGTATCCTTTAATATGATTAGGTATAATAGAAAAAAAAAGAAAAAAAACTGTAATATTTTTCAAATAACCCTATTTGATCTTAGCTATACTCACCTAAGATGTTTTACAGGTTATCACTGTAATTTTAATCGGACTAAAATTGATTCATTTTAAAAAGAACAGTTCCGATCTTAAAACGCAATCCCATCATATAGCTCGCACAAGTTAAAACCTTTTACATTTAATCGTATCCTATTCCGACAAAGAGGATTCAATTTGGAATAATCAGCCTTACCTGCTCACCTAAACACTTTACGTTGACAAAATACATTTCCCCTCTCCGAGAGAGCGTAAACATAACAGATTAGGTCGTTTCCACTACAGCCAAAAGTGGGATGTGGCTGGCCCTGCGAATTTATAGCTCTAGTGGAACATATTAACGTTATGTTTGATTTACTGTGACCGCAAGCCGCTGCGCCATCATCTGCGGTCGACGATATGAGAATGAGTCATATAGTCAGGTAAGGTAAGGTATTTTTAAATACATCCTTGTAAGAAATTTCATCATCATCATCATCATTTCAGCCGAAAGACGTCCACTGCTGGGCCTATGCCCAAGGCTCGCCACTCAGACCGGTCCTGTGCTACTTGCTTCCACCGGTAAGAAATTTGCACATAGATATTGATAAAGTATGTTTAGGCATATTGTGAGCCTAACAACTGACGCCCGGTTCCATATCCACAAAACGCCTTGTTTTGCCTACGGACGATTAAAATTTGACGTTTGCTCCTTAGACAATCTGTCCAATTTTAACCGTCCGTAGCAAAAATGAGACGTTTTGTGGATATAGGAACCAAGCCTGAATCGATTTGGATTAAAGTAAGGACAACCGGAAGTTTCCTGACGCACTTCCATGCGTGTAGATAAAAGTCTCGACTAATTTTAAAGACCATCCCTATTATTATATTTTCGTACACGCGTTTTGCGCTTAACACATGCATATAAAATTATAACTTGAATTTGTCCCAACCCCCCCGGCCTTAATGAGAACTAATGAGAAGATCAATAAATCTTCCGTTATTGTAATGAAATAAATTGGCGAAAAACTTTGTACAAACCACTGAATCGTGGATAAGGAAAATTGTTTTCTTGAAATTAATTTTGCCTCGATTCGAGTTGGTGTATACGTAGAGATATACATATAATTCAGGAGCCGAACCCGCCGCTTTTCTTACCCGGTGAGGTTGCTCGTCGCCTTAAATGTTACCTATGTTTAATTATGCGTAATTACAAAGTTGAATTTAGCTGTAATATAGTCAACAGAAACACTAACATAAATACATATAACTAAGTATCTTGTCGCGCGCATAAATCTATTTAGCATCATGTTTCCTCTCCACTACTCAAAGGTTAGCTGGAAGAAATTCTTTGTAGGGATAAGCTCGTCTTTGTACATGTGTCTCTTCTCTGTATTGATAATTGTATTTGTGTGTTTTTTTTCTGTACAATAAAGTGTTACTTACTTATTTAGTACAATACCTAAATAACTCATTATCATAATTTCAGACGAAAGTTGTCCACTGCTGGGCATAGGCCTCCCCAAGACACGCCACTCGCTTCCACCGGAACCTATAAATATCACTACAAACAAAAACGCACGCAAGCTGGGTGCATACTGCATACTGCATACGTAACGCTCCACGGCACTGCAAAATGCTTGCCCTAGGCGCTTACAGACTAATTTCATATCCTATCCTATACTATTAAACGAGCAATATTTGTATGTATAATAAATCGCGTTCTCGAAAACGGCTCTAACGATTTCGATGAAATTTGGAATATAGGGAGCTAACGGGGGTGAGAAATCGATCTAGCTAGGTCTCATATCTGGGAAAACTCGTTTTTAGCTATTTTCACTCGAGCAAAGCTCGGTCGCCCAGGTACTGCTATATACTGGGTGGTACTGGGATATAAACAAGAATAAGGCTATTTATACCTACTAGAACCAGGCAGAGACTTTCGCGTTTTCTTCCACGGCCTTGTTTATGCGAGGATACAAGGAGCACGATTACACATGAGATTGCAAAACAGAACAATGCCCGCATATTCAACAGGACAACGACGAGGCATTTCGCGAGAACACCCCACCACGCGTGTCCGAAAAGAAAAATGGGGGTATGAGGCATGAGGTCGTTGAACCCGCCCGCCCGTGCATTTCCTCAAGGAATCTTATTACTGTTAACGCCAACTGTAATAATCATAACAAGCCTGACAACTGTGTTTTCGTTTTCACTAACGGGCGAAGGGTATAAACGCTTCCTTATTTGTAGTCTATTACTTATTACATCCGAAATAGTTTCAAGTTCATTCACAGTTTGGCCGTTCGCCATAAGCGAGATAATTGGGATGATACTCATGATGTTCTACATGCGTAATCGTTTTAATTATTAAATTGAATATTAAACTTCTCGTAACCCTTATTATGTCATTTAAATAATAAAACTTCGGGATCATGATTTATTTTACAAACCAGAATGCAAAATCATTTAGTATGTCTCTTCTACTTAATATTTATTGCAAACTGAGCTAAGTAAACTGGGGTCTGACACCTATATATTTATTTTTATCAGTCTTAATGTCATAATTTTCTGGCACCTTATAGCTACTATCTATTTTTGTTAATACGAGCATTTTATAATGCCCATATTCATTTAATCGTTTAATGGAGAATTAAATTTTAACATCGCTTATTCATTTCCAAAATAAACTAGTAGTAGACATAATATTACTGGTAAGGAAATAATAAAAATACTTAGTTTAATGTATTGAGACCCAATATCATTAGTCGGTTTCTCGACCTGCCAGTGGCCTATATTATTTAGTCCGTGGGCCACAAAATGTGCTGCTGACTGCCGAGTCCGCTATCCAAGTGTGGATCATCCTTTGAAGCAGGCTAAAGCTAACCACAGAGTTATAGTTTATAAAGATTTAACTGAGGAGCAATCAGGTCAATGTTTCATCAACATGTTTTGCATCGATCACATTTCGACTAATCAGCGTTGAAATATGAACGCAAGTTGTAAAACAAACGTAATTTTTTTACAGTGAACACTACTCGAAAGTTTTTTATTATTATTATAAGCAAGCATTTGACCACGATCTCACCACATCACTGACGATGCGGTTGGAAGATGGTTTGAAACTAGTTATCCTAAGAATTCAACTGATGTGTAATATTATATTTCTCGTAGTTATTATCTTCACTTTTCACATTACACTGAGAAAATCATAAACTGACATGAAAACTCATTTCATAAAACAATATATTATTATTATACCTAAGCTTCGGTGACCTTACTTTCAGTTTGTAAGTAGACAAAGTACTTGAGTGCTAACTCCGCTAGAATTGACAGATGCCTGTGCAATTAACTGTCGCTCTCTCGTGATAAAATCCGATAAGTGGCGGCAGCAATTGCCAACTCTTAGGAACGTAGCCTTTTAAAATATAAACGTCACTCAACTGTTCAAACTTCGTTATCAGCTTTTCGTTTATTTTCCTTGTTGAATATAATTCCCAATATTCTTAAGTCGTTTTATATATAAACGAATCCGCTTTCTGCGATATCGGCAGCAGATGGGAATAACTGCTGGCTGTAATGATTTTTGTTAAATATAGTAGTAATCGAGTAGAGTTTATGCTTTTGTGTTATAGATGTAATAACTTTAAGTCATGTTGTAAAAACTAGTAATTTACAAAAAACATGCACAATATTACCACACAGTGATTTATTTATAAAAGCCTTAATAAAATCCATAGGTACGATATTTTTTTATCTGCACAGATCGTTGCAAATAATGCTAGCAATTTCCGCCACATACTCAAAGAATATTTCTTGAAAATATTTTCTTATGTCATAAAGAGTGCGAGCAGTGAGTGAAACATGCTAACAAAGGCATGTGTTATAAAGCTACGGCGCGCTGCGTTTCAAGGCGTCGCACGACACGCACGACTTTCAACAATAAACTCAACGTTTTTCATTACAAGATCCCTTCAGTCTTCCCCCTTTCCTTCACAATGCCGCTTCCCAATTGTCTTCTATTTGATGCAAAACATGTACATTATGTAGCACTGTCGTATTTTCGTATTCCTTTAAGATTATAGAGAGAGAAATTACTTACATATTTAGGTAACTTACTTAAAAACTAGGTATACAGAATGTTTCAGCGTTCGATGATGCTAGTTTCGTAAAACATGTAAACTGTAAACGCTATCTTATCCGTTTGGAGAATTCAATGAGAATGCAGTAGCCGACTAAGTATTTAACGCAATAAACAATTGAAGTGGCTAATTTAAATTCTACAGGAGCGGTCGATTCCGGAGTCGACTGTAATCTCTCTCCTGAACATCCCCCTGGAATTCTATTAGGCACGGATCCCTTCGCTTCGCTTGTTACCGCGGTATGTAGTCAGGATCTCACGAAACATCCGGATAAACCCCGCAAGTAAGCATTTAATTACTATGTCGTTGTCGTAGGGGCTTGTGCACAAATCACGCGAGGTTCAATAGGGGTGGGGGGGGCTTCTCGATAAAATCACGACAGATCACGCTGTATCTTTCCTCACGTGTATTTTTCTACAATGAACGAACTAAGATAAAATATCTACCACATAAGAGAAACGTATAATCACTACATAGTATAAAACAGGTTTTTTTTTTAATAGATTACAGTGATTTAAGAGCAAGGTTTAAGTATATTTACAGGTTTACACAACTTAGAAGGCGCGTGGATTAAGCAAAAATAGACTCTGCATCAACTGCTTAAGTGCTCCACCGGCGCGCCCCTTTTAAGTTGTGTCGTGCTGTACTATCATACAATCCTATTTAATCTTAAAAATACACGTGAGGTTGTGAGGTTGTGGTGTGGGGGGGGGGGGGGGGGGGTAGCCAAGAACCTCACCAAATATCACCAGGGGGGAGGGGAGTCAAAAAGTGGCCGAAAAAACCTTGCGTGATTTGCACAAGCCCTAGGTAATGAGAGTGGCACTTAAGCTACGCTTTAACAACTAAACTTCGCAGCTTACCGAGGCAAATATGAAATGTCACCCAAACACACTGTAACAACTCGTTAGGGTAAGTACTACCCAAGTAACAATTTCTGGTTCTATAGTAGCCCATAGAACATTTCTCAAAACACCACCTTAGCCCTATAAAAGGCCATAGAAGGTTGAGTAACGCCGATCTGGCGCAGTTATATCTCCATTTAGTGATATAGTGGAACCGTAGCAGCTTTAGTTGTGACGTTTTAGGTCTGTAAAGGTGATGTAATGATGACTCGTATTACAATTTAGTGACATACGGGCCGCAGTAACGCTAATGTAGTGCTTTTTTATACTGTAGTAGCGTTCGTTGATTCCCTTATAGTCCTATTTTAGTCTATAGTAGAATCCGTGATTCCTACTGAGGCGCTTTCTCAGCCAAGTTTGGTATTGTGTGTTTTTGCTGTGAACTTCATTGACGGACAACAAAAATAATTCAATTATATAAAGGAGTAATATTCTATCGTGGTAAGTTTATGTTATCTTATTTAGACATTTAATATTTCGATCAATGCTGCAAAAAGCACGTGCGACTAAAGTTTTACTGATAGAATAGTATTTGATTTGCTTAGTATTTTCAATGCGCCCTCGATTAATTGAGTTTTGAATAAAATATATTGATATTATAAAATTAAATTCAAAGACATTTCTACTTTAGAGCCATTAAGTACATCCGTGGGTCTTATCGGCTCACTATAGTACCACCGACTCCTGTCATGTCAAAGTTTGAGTATAAAAGTAACTGTTCACTTCCTTTATGTGCTTTTTTATCCTATGACCGATCTACAAACTCCATTATAGAACGTTTTGGCCATATAAAAGAGTCATAGTCACAACTATCGTACGAGCCTATAATAGCGATTCAAAAACAATTAGAACACTTTTAAGTACTATAAAAATGTCCTAAAAATCGATTATAAAACAAAACCGCTCTATTACGGCGTCATTATGGCTACTAAAGACCATGTACTATAGGAGTGATTTGAGGAACCACAATATCGCAAAAACCTTGTATAGTAGAACGTTCATCACTGCTAAAACGCAAGATTTATAGCGGTTGTCCGGGAAACCTTATAGCGCAAATTAGATACATAATGGTGATTTCAATCACTTTTATACAGTAACATAGCTCTTTAGTGGCTATATTTGAAGTTTTTATAGCACTTGACTATAATAGCCCTATAAAATGGTTCTATAAACCTTTACATCAACAATTTATGGGATAATTTGGCTCTTTAGCTTATAGAGCAAGAATGTGTTCCCAAACGCCTTTATACAACTGGTAGTCACCGCTAAGACCTTTATACGACGTTTACTCGACCTTTTAGTGATGATAACCCAAGTTATAGGGCCAAAATGTTACTTGGGTAAGTAAGTAGTTAGGTATTGGTAAGTTTATGCTGAGTGTTTACACCAGGTAAACTTACCTCCGGCAGTAAATTGTAAGTAAGTAAGATAGTTATTAGAAGCCTCTATTGTCCCCTGCCCGAATATTCATTCCACTGTACAGTATTACCTACTCGGTTTTCTGCAGCGTCTCTCCGTTCGTCCAAAAAGAGTTCGACTCATCTGGCCAATCGTCTTCGCGGTCTGCCTGCGTCGTTTGGAATTGCTGGTCTTTTAATTATACAAAAAACAGTACCTATCTAAGATACAAACGTTATAAAGGCGAGCTTATCAAGAGTTTATTCCAGCTAACCTTTGAGTAACTGACAGGAAACATGTACATATGTGCAGAAAAACAGAGAAACATTATAACTAATACTCGTACATAAACTACTTTAGAACGACGATATACGTGTGTCCCGGGATAAAGTGCACAAACAAATTGGGATGAATCGTGATGATATTTTATCGATGAAAAAATCGAGGAATTAACAAAATATAGAAAAAAGACATGTTTTGTTTAGGGTTCCGAAGTCCACAAGGAACCCTTATAGTTTCGCCATGTCCGTCCGTCCGTCTGTCCGCACTATTTCTCGGAGATGCTTAGTCCTAGAAAGCTGTAATTTGGCATCAAAATACATATTAGTTACGCTGACAAAGTGGTACAATAAAATTTTGAAATATTTTTTTTATAGGGTACCTCCCCTACTCGTAAAGTGGGGATGTATTTTTTTTTTCTTGCGTACCCCATGGTGCGGCATATCGTTGAATAGGTCTTAAAAAAATATTGTGGGTTTCTTAAAACCATTTTTAGTGATGCGTTTGTGAAATATTAAGCTTTAAAGTGCTATTTTTTGTTAGAGTCACGTGTCCCCCCCCCCCCCCCTGCCAGCTAAATGGCGGTATTTGGATGGCTGAAAAAAATCACGGTTGTGGCATATATAACGTAGTTGAAAGGAAAACTATCACAGCTAAGTAGGCTGTACAAACTTACGAGTCATAGACGACCAACTTATATGAAATGATTAAAATACCAATGATTTTTCTCGAGCGGCAGGGGCGTCGGACGGGCACGTCATACCACAGGCTAGCTAGATGCTAATAAGCCTTAGAAAGGTACTGTGGGCATCCTCAACTTCGGAACCCTATACTTTGCGCGCGGCCCGACACGCACTTGGCCGGTTTTTGTTAAAAAGGCCGTTTTTTTTGTAATTTGGACTTTCTAATTTAAATAACATGACTAAGTAACTGGGCAACTCTGAAACTATACGACAATACAAAGATCTGTTCTTATCAACATACATTTTCTAATGAAGATGAAAAAAAGTTAATCTAGTTTTTATTGAAGGTCACAAATAGCGGACAGCGATTAAGGTAGAAAATATCGAGCATCCTATCCAGTTAATGAACTTCGTTAAGTTTCGGAATTCTCGCTGAATGTCCGAGCATTATAATTAATATATATTCCGAGAAAATGAGACGTCGCGTTGAATGGACAAGAATCAAGCAATCTAACTTTCAAGTCTTTCTTAATTACACTGTTCGAAGTCAATCGACGCCTGACCTAAATCTGCATTTGAATGAGGCCTGGCTCAATCTTCCGACAAGTTCAGCACAATCGCTGTTCCATCTTAATAATTCCAATCTCTTAGTTTGAATGTAAACAGAGCTGCACTGTAAGGATTAGAGGCAGCCATTTGACAAAGTTTCCGTTGGCTCAGCTGTAGGCGGCACCACGGCGCCAGATAACATCGCAACAAACAGACAACGAATCAGATTGACAGTCACCCCTTTCGAATAAACTAGTAGATTCTCCGACTTACGCATGCCAAAAGTGTACCAGGGTGTATAAAAATTTGAATACTTATCAGTACTATGAAAAATCCTTTCGCTTGCCTTAGCTTAAACATGACTTAATAAAAAAAACTACTTAAGTATCTCTCTTACAATTTTGCATCAAACTGCAAAGTACTTAGGTATGATATACTTACTATGAAGAAGTAAAATATATTCAGCGTCGTTTACTTACGTGTTTCCAGGCGATGCCGATGAGATTGCATGGGTAGGTAAAGGTACTACGAATACGTGATTATACGGGAAGGAACTGATAACCAATCCCAAACTTTTCCGTCCGAGTCATGGAATCAATCTTCAATAGCCAATAATGCATCCGATCCCCAATCTATCTCATTCGGCTCATGAAACTTCCCGTAACCAACGCGATAGTAAAGTTCCTCAACTATGTATTTTGAGAATGGTCCACGGTCCTGAACGTTAAACCGAAATGTAGCTACGCTTGTTTTGATTTTTGCTCCTGATTTTTGAAATTAAATAAAAGTGGAAGGCTTTCCTCGTTAGCCGATCTTCACCCACCTCGTTAACCTTATTACTGAGTGTGAGTCCTGCTCCTGGCCTTTAGGTAAGTACTCTTTGAAGCTAGAAACCTACATTCGCACTCGGGCTTTATGGAGCTGCAGTAAATCAAATGAAAGCGCCACAATTCAGGTCAGCTCTCGTCAGGTGGTAATTCAATGAAACTAAGCGTTAACTAATTAATTATTTCCAGTACAAAGCAATAGGAAACTACCTATAAAATTGTTGAACCAATGTTACAGTTCAAATAAAATGTCCTTAATTAGAAAAAATTGCTCAATTCGTCATCTTATCATTTGAAGAAAAATATTTGAATAATGATCTGAACAATGCATATTACTTACCTATTACACCGGTTGAGATGGCATTACGATTAAATTTCACATATGAGTCGTATCCGACGCCGCTAATCATAATAACGAAGACGCCCGACATAATGCTGCTCCTTTAACCTTTTCACTGCCATGGTCGGCCAATGCCGACAAACCTACAACGTGAAACATACTTCAGTTTTAGCACGTATAGCTCAAATTAGCACTACGTTTGCAATTTTGCGTGGCAGTCATTGGGATAATGTAACACGCACTCGCGTTACGGTGGTGGTCTGTTACATAAACCAAACGTTACGCGCGTTGGAAACATAAGTGTCCTTAATTCTTAACATTGATAAGGCACTTTACCTGCTAGGCTAGGGGAAAGAGGTGGTACGAAATTATTATAATGTACTCGTACTAAGTTACCTACTTGTTGTTTATACTTATAAATATCAGCCTGATATTCTGCATAATATTTGCGAATTAGTAGTTAGTCAAGTCCCTATATAGGAGAAATGCGAAGTCATTTAACGAGGATTTTAATTCTTAATTACTTGAACATTACAAATCCATAATGCAAAAAAAGGGTTTAAAGGTATTTCTTCCAGCTTATCTATACTACCTTATCTATAAATATATATATATATATATATGATGTATTGAAATACTGATAAAACGTGCTGGGTGGTTTTTATAAATCTTAATAGGCTGTAAAATATCGTCAAAGGGTTTTCGCTCAGCCTGTATAGGTACATTTCTTAGCACGAAGCCAAAACAATCAACCCCCGTGACCCCTGCTCCAGTGTTTCACTTTGTTTCAAACATCTGCGAGGGCTGGTACGAAATTTAATTAGATTAATGGGAAATAAGGTCTCGCAAATCTTCCAGGGCGAATACCAGCTGAGGTGGGTGAGCTCGGCAATAAACCAAACATCCTTCGAGAAACAACCTATTTCCTTGTAAAAATAGGAAATTTCGATTGTTCTTTTGATTAGAATCAAGATTTATAAGAACTATACCTACACACTGCTGCGTGCGACACGTTGTAGGCGCTGTGTTTTTATCTTGAGTATTTTTATCTATTTGTGACTTTTGATTTATGTGACAAAGTAAAAATAACATATAAAAGCTCCAGATGTTACACTTTTGAAAATACCAGAAATACCAGCATTTAGATTAATTTTCCAATTTGTTTAGGCTTATTTTATAGCATTACCGTTTAAGCATTATTCTTTCTGACTAGGTTTTAAAGATAATGCAGAGATACGTCTTTTAAATTATTCTTTACTCCTTGAATCTCTATCCTTATGTACTTAAGTACGTAAAATTTTGATTGCTATAAAGATGAATATAAAGTTGAATTAATTGGGCACACCCCTAGTTTGCTTAAACGTAAATACGTTCTTACTTAGTTAAAAACGAAGACGTAGAAGGGAAGAAACTTTTTAAAGCCATGATAACTTTATAAAATTCTTTTCACGGATACTACCTGAGGGGCCTCTGTAAAGTTTCATTTTTCTTTGTGTAGCTAATAAAATGGAAGCTGCCAACCATTGTTATTTCCACGAAGATTGTGTTTAGAAGGAATAGTACATTTCGATACTAGTGCGGAAAGTGTGTCATTACTTCACGAGTAACGAGATACTCGGGACGAGTGAAGAATGACACTTCCGCACGTGTATCGAACGACGTTTTTTAATACAGTTGCGAAAAAATAAGAAAAACAACAAGTAAGGGGGTGAATATCAGATTTCATGTTTTGCACTTGTCCACCCATGTTAACTTCATGAAAATTAAACTATAAGAGTCAGGGTTTTTTGTGGGTAAAGATCTTACTGGGAAGCAACATTGCCATCAAAAAAGGCATTGAATAATAATTCAGAAGTTATCAAAAAAAAAATTTGAACTTTAAAAATCTAAGCTCTTTGGCGCGTCCACCACAGTGTTATTTTTTTTAAACAATTATAATTTTATTTTTTACTCCGAATTTGACGTCTCCAATTGTGTTTCCTGTATTTAGAAATGTTTAATTATACAAAACTCAACTAGAATATTTTTTGTAATTGTCTGGTCAAAAGTTATTGTAAAATCAATTTTGTCCTACCCAAAAACACCTCATTTCTTTGGCGTACTTGAACAGTCTCGCATTTTGTTATCATTTTACCTAGGCTAATCCCACCTCGCGTCCCCGCTTCCTTTAATTGCCATCTAACATCCGACTGGTGCAAACCTGAGCATAGTTTGACGTGTTTCGGAAAAATATTTTATACATCACCATTTGCGGATTTTTTTCCGCTAAGCGCCTAATTTCTTCGGCGACCGAATTCACAGTCAATTTCTACTTGAATTTTTTAATACTTTTTTAGTGAATGTATGCTGCAATTATCTACATCTATAGTTTTAATTTGAAATTATACTTTAAATACTTATGGATGTAAAAAAATATTTATACCCTAATCTCATTTCTTTGGCGCTAATTTCTTTGGATTTCTTTGGCATTTAGTGTCAAAGAAATTAGATTTAGCCATAGAAATTAGAAGTTCGTTGTAAATTTTCCCAAAGATATATCACAAATATCGGTTTTATTAGATTTAATTGTTTTTGTATATTGATTTATTAATGATCATTCCTAAATCTATCAATAATACTAAAAAAAAAATTCTTACGCTAAACAACCATAAATAAAACGACTGTTTTTCTCTGTTCAGTTAAAATAAGTGTTACATTCGGAGATTTATATAAAATATAGCAAATTTAGCAATTTGTTGTGTTTATATACCTATTTAATATAAAAAATGCAAAAAAACATGTTTCAACATTTTAAATAAGTAACATTTTGTCGTACAGAATGACTTAAAAATGGATACAACTATATTGTTCAAAGTCGAACCGATTCAATATGTAAATGGCGTGAAAGAAGAAGAAAACGGCAATTAAAATCATACAAAAACTAAACAATGAAAGTTCCTGTTACTAGGTAAAGAAACTAAAAATTAAAATAACTAAAAAAAGGCAAACAAAGATGAAAAGTTGAAAAAGAGCAAAGAAGTGTTTAGAAGATATTAAATCCTTTAGGTTTATCAAAAATAAAGAAGAATCAAACAAGAGAAAGGTACCACGAAAGAAGAATTGAAAAAATGATTTTTATGGGTTATGGGGAAGAATTGAAAAAAAGTTGTGGGTAACTTTTTAAAGGAATTTAGATTTAAGAAAGTCTTAGATCGATCTGTAGCATAAATGATGTGCAAATAAGAATAAGCTTATGTACATATTTACTCGGTTTAAATGATAACCAAAAGAATAAAATAAAAAATTGAGCCTTACAAGATACTTTTATTTCATTACTACGCGGTGGTTGTAAAAAAACTTGATTTTTTGTTGATCGCGTATTACATTTGTAAAATGTGCTGATGGAAAAGATATTTTAATAACACTGTTAAATCTGTGGTATTATAAAAAAGACCGACATTACGTAGATTTTTGTGAAACAAAATTTTTAATACAGGTAAAAATATGATCTCAAATTTAGAGACTAACTTAACATGTAGGTACCTACTTTGACAAAAATCGACGCTTGCAATTTAAATGCTTTTATTTTTAATTTTCTCATTATCTTTTATACTCCACTTACTTTTTTTGGCTCTAATATATTAAAATTTTGTTCATTTTCTAATTTTATTGGCATATTTTCTAATTTCTTTGGACATACCCTAATTTCTTTGGTAATCAAATTTTTAAACTGCTATAACTTAAAAAGTATTGGAGCTATTTTTGGCACAATAAGATATATTTTATTGAATTTAAGTCTTTTACAGGGTATGTTGTCCGAAATACTCGAAATGTTGAAAAAAAAATGCGCCACAGAAATGAGAAATTTTCAAACGAAATCTGATATTCACCCAAGGAATTAGAAACGTTTATATTATTAATTTTGTAATTGCAATAGAACTGAAAAAGAATAAAGTTTTTCCATAATTAAAAAAAAACCGGCCAAGTGCGAGTCGGACTCGCGCACCGAGGGTTCCGTACAAACCTGTAAGGTTTACAAAGTTCGTTCTTTACGACAATCGAGTCATAACTATGGTATTTTTATTGCAAAATGAAATTCATAACATTACAATGGGGAAAGATGGAGTAGCATAAATTTAAGACAAAGATCTTAAAAAATATATATTTTGTAATGTAACTAAAAATTTAAGGTTTTCGGAATTTTTCCTTTATGTGTGCTATAAAACGTTGCTTCATGCCAAATTTCAAGATTCTAGGTCGACTGGAAGTACCCTTTAGGTTTTGATTCCCTTGCGAGTACTTGCGAGTTTCAAAATATGCAGCTTAAATTGCTGTTTCTTTTGATTGCGTTGACATAGAAGTTTGATTTTGTTACAGCTTAAAGGTATTATAGACCTGAGTATTTGGTATAAATTTCAATTTAATACCTCTACGCGTTTATGAGGAAATGGGTAGTAAGGTTAAAATTATTAAAAAAAAATATATTATGTGATGTAACTAAAAATTTATGGTTTTCGTAATTTTTCCTTTATCTATGCTATAAGACGTTGCTTCGTACCACATTTCAAGATTCTGAGTTCACGGGAAGCACCCTGTAGGTTTTGATTCCCTTGCAAGTGTCGAAAATTTGCGGCATAAACGGCTGTATCTTTTGATTGCGTTGGCTTAGAAGTTTGATTTTTTCACAGCTTTAAGGGACAGTAGACCTGAGTAATTGATATAAATTTCAGCTTCATACCTCCACGCGTTCCTGAGAAAAAGGGTCTTGACAGACGGACGGACGGACGGACAGACGGACAACAAAGTGATCCTATAAGGGTTCCGTTTTTTCCTTTTGAGGTACGGAACCCTAAAAACTAATTAAAAATTCTTTTTTTTATTTATTTACATAATAGTTAATGGCACAATTTGTATGTTGCCTTTGCAAACATAAAACATGCTTGCAGTAAGAAAAAACGCCTCTCTCTGACAGGCGTTTCAGCAGCTGTTCCGTTTCACTAAGACAACTTATTAAGAACGGTTATTCAATATTCAATATTTAAAAAATAAACGTGTTATAATGATAAAGAGGTAAGTAATCAATTATGAAATATGTATAGTTTTCGTATTCTTACATTAACAGTAAGTTTTAATGTCGATTACGACGTTTAAAGGAAACTAATATTAACACTTGTCAATAAATAGTCATGAACTAGAACAAGCATAAATTTAACAAAAATGGAAAAGAGAAAAGCACTAGTTCGCAAAAAACAACTTTGCGCACGCTAAACAGCTACGTAAAGTAGCACTTTTTGAGCAACTGTATCACACCGATAACAATCGTACTCATTGGGAATCATATGATTATGATTTTAATTACTTGCTTTTTTGTCATTAGTATTTATTTTTGTGGTTAGGATTTTAGAGGCATTTATTTACGGTAGTACGTTTTCCCATAGCATCTGAAACGATGTAGTAGGTACATACATTTACCCCGGTTAGTGGCCCCAACACGACCGTTCAGCGAAATGTCAATCGATCACCTGGTAAATAGAAGAGTGTGCCCATTCAAATCCTTCAAAGGCCTACGATCCATCACGTTTTAAGTAAGTATAATGGTAAAAGGTAAACTAAATACGTACATTACTGGCTATATTGACTTATTAGATCGACAAAAGGTCATGTTTCATTAAGGAAGCTGATCGCTACACAATGATAATGGCGTTGTATTTATATTTTATGATGAAACGTCTAGTGTTGGTCGCCTAAAGGTTTGACCATGCCGTTAACCACCAATCGGGGGTTCAAATGGAGTGAGTAGACACAAGTTTGTCTATCGGATTGAGGACATATTTAATTTACCATTTATGATAAATACTTCTCTGCGAAGTTCAATCGAGTAGGTACTGGTCCCGCCTGAGGTATATGGGTCATACACATTTTTTTTTAGTATGATTGAAGGTCAAAATATTTCCTGTGGACAGTCGAAAGTTAAGGGCTTTGAAGCCTAATTTCTTGCCGGGCCTGTTAGGTACTCCGCCGTTTAGGTCTCCAGAAGAAGAACTCGGATGGTACGATCAGATACTATTACAGGTAAGTGGTGTTGTTACCTACTAGTGGTAACAGTATACAAATATTCACTTCTGACCAGCCTTATAGCTATTGCATTGTCCACGGGAAAGACCTCAGTTTTCACGTTCTGTGTATTACCCATATAGTCGCCAAATACTTAACGACCACTGCTTCACTTGAACGACTAGAATAAATGCATCATTAGAAACCTCAGGACAGCCATCATTTTCACGAGTTCATTCGACCTGAACAGAGCAGCGGGTTACGCGATCAATTCTATTTTTTCGGCAACGGGTGGCACGTCAAAGGGCAGATCGGTGTCACCTTAGTGGTAATTTACGACCAGCCCTGAAGGATAATCCGGATCAACGCCAACGATTCGCCGATAAATCTTGACGCAACAATTTTTGCTATATGCCGCTCTTACATAAAACATATTGAATCTGAGGTTTATCGTAATGCCGCTATTATAGTGAAACAGATTTATGATGGTTAATATTAAGCAACTGCATCTTTATTCTTTACTGTCAACCATTTTATGGCTCCATGGCTATATTCGATCGAAGTCTTAATAAATAGGGATCTCCCTGTTCCCTATAGGATCGCTCACGCGTCGCGTGAACTTAGGAATGCTAGCATTAGCTTCTGCCCCCGACTTCGCACGCGTGGAATTCGGTTATCGCGTTCCTGCGGGAACTATGCGTCTTTCCGGGATAAAAATTAAAATTTGCCTATGTCATTTGCGGGACTTCAACTATATCCATACCAAATTTCATCTAAATTGGTCCAGCGGTTGTAGCGTGAAGACGTAACAGAGAAACAGACAGAGAGAGTTACTTTCGCATTTATAATATTAGTATGGATGACGGACTGTAATCACAATACTTGATCAGCTACTATCTGAATACTCAGTACTAATACTAAATGCTGGACAATATCCCGTCGTGTCAGTGAAGGTATTATGGTGTCATTGATTAAGCATCGGTCGTCAGTGCCATGTTACGGTTCCATTTCGGCTTGATGTCTCATAGATGAATGGATTGCATCAACTGGGTCATGGGTTAACTACGAGTGCCTACTATTGACTGAACACTGATAAGTTATACTGATTACTTGAATGTATCTATGTGCCTTTTACACTTTGTATTAGGTACGTTGTAATGAATAAATAAATATTTTGGGACATTTCACACATATTGACCTAGCCCCAAACTAAGCAAAGCTTGTACTATGGGTCCTAGACAACGATATCAATACTTATATAGAGAAATACATACATATACACGGTGGGTCAGAAAATATGGCAAATAATTAACCCTCAGTATCGGCTATCGATTCTAAGTATATTGTATAGGTCTTTATTTTTTTTCGAGTTGGTAAAAAAAAAATGTATATGGGATTGGTTGTGTGAGCGACGCTTGAATCCTATACAATAGTACATTATTGCAGAGGCCGCCAAGTAGCGCATTGCCGGACGAGTCAGTTAGAAGGCTGAGCAAAGCGAAGCCTTCTATTAGTACGAGTCCGGCAATCGCAATTGCGGCCGAGGTATATATAATGCTTTTCTCAAACAGCGAGGAAATACGTAAGGTCAGTCGGGGCAAGTGCGTCAGGATGGGGTAAGTGTGCCTAACATAAATATATCGAAACCTATAAATATTAGTCAACTAGTAGTTGGCTGTTTACAAGGCACAGGGGCGAAATAAATTTAGGCGCACTTACCCCACATCAGTATTTACTACTTCCATGATCGTGGATGATTTGGCCATGGAAGTTGTACTTATTACCTCCATGGATTTGTCAGTTTCTCTACAGAGGTGTCTCAAATAGCAAGCGAATTAAAAAAAACACACACACGACAATAATGTTTTTGCTGGCCAAGGCCGGCAATGGACAGCCTCGCGTCTCCTTTTTTTGAAAGTAACACGAACATTTCCGAGCATGTTTGAGAAATAGTACATTATTGCAGAGGCCGCCAAGTAGCGCATTGCCGGACGAGTCAGTTAGAAGGCTGAGCAAAGCGAAGCCTTCTATTAGTACGAGTCCGGCAATCGCAATTGCGGCCGAGGTATATATAATGCTTTTCTCAAACAGCGAGGAAATACGTAAGGTCAGTCGGGGCAAGTGCGTCAGGATGGGGTAAGTGTGCCTAACATAAATATATCGAAACCTATAAATATTAGTCAACTAGTAGTTGGCTGTTTACAAGGCACAGGGGCGAAATAAATTTAGGCGCACTTACCCCACATCAGTATTTACTACTTCCATGATCGTGGATGATTTGGCCATGGAAGTTGTACTTATTACCTCCATGGATTTGTCAGTTTCTCTACAGAGGTGTCTCAAATAGCAAGCGAATTAAAAAAAACACACACACGACAATAATGTTTTTGCTGGCCAAGGCCGGCAATGGACAGCCTCGCGTCTTCTTTTTTTGAAAGTAACACGAACATTTCCGAGCATGTTTGAGAAAAATATTTTTTTTTACCAACACAAAAAAATTAAAAACCTATACAATATGCTTAGAATTGATAGCCGATACTGTGGGTTAATTATTTAACATATTTTTTGACCCACCATGTATAAATACTAAACATCCATGACTCGAGTACAAACATTCGTGTTCATCACTCAAAGTTTGACGAGCGTGACTCGAACCCGCGACCATCGGAACAGAAGGCAGGGTCACTACCAACTAGACCAATCCGGCCGTCACAAATAATAAATAAATAGGTGTAGGACCGGAAAAAAAGAATTACTTAATTAGAATTTTTGACATGATTAACTACCTAAATATTACATAAATATACTTACCTATAAGTATGTATAGGTACAAGTATAACTTAAGGAAGGACATTTCCTGTGTTTATTTCTTTTTAATCTTTTAATGCTGATCATTTTCAATCATAAAAAAAAACCATGTAGGTAGAGTACATGGTTTTGTCAATACATATTTCCTACACGATGTACACGATGTAGAAAATAATATGTAAAATATAGGTAAATTGAATCGAATATATTGAGTTACTAAGTCATATTATCTCCACCAGTCCGTTGGATAATCGAAAGCACGCAAGTTGCGAAGCTGCACGCAGATTTGATGAAAAAGCTACGCGCTTCGCACATGACCGGCTACATCTCGGTTTTATCCATTGACCTATAATAACATATGGACGAACAGTGCCTGACAGAATATGTCAAAATATATGGAGCAAACTAGCTAGAGCTAATAACTACTACTACTACTACAGCCTATTTGCGTCCCACTGCTGGGCACAGGCCTCCCCTCATCATGAGAAGGTTTGGGCTATAGTCCCCACGCGGGCCCAGTGCTAATAACGCTTCTTTATAATACGTGTCAAGATAAATATTTATACAAAATAAACCTAACAATAGAAAACTTAAGTGTCAAATTTACTGAGCGCCAAACGAGCGCGAGTTGTTCGGCACCCATTTTGACGGGCCATTTTTCTTCGGCTGATTGTGAATCCTTACTTATAATAGATCAATGGTTTTATCCAACTAGCGTTACCCACGACTTCGTTGAGCCGGAATTTGATGAGCGTTGCAACCTGCAACATTTTTTTATTACGTTTAGTCGTGATCAAACGCGTATTACAGGAAATATGATACTTGTTATATAAAAAATACCTATAGGTAGATCGTCTTGTTACAAAAATCATCATCAGCATTTCAGCCGAAAGACGTCCACTGCTGGACATAGGCCTCCCCCAAGGCTCTCACAAACGGCTCGAACGATTTGGTCGAATTTTGGAATATAGGGGTTTACGGAGAAGACAAATCGATCTAGCTATTCTAGCTAGGTTTCATATCTGAGAAAACTCGGTTTAACTATTTTCACCCGCAAAATTCGGTGGCCCAGGTATTATTTTTTTACCAATGGTATAGGCAAACGAGCGCACAGCCCACCTGATGGTAAGTGGTCACTGCGGCCCGTGGACACCGAAATCCTATGATCCCCCATTAAGAAACCATAAGATCTCGAATGCGTTGCCTACCCTGAGGCCTAAGATGGAATGCCTCTGTGCCAGAAATTTCACCGGCTGCCTGAACCCCCCACCCGAAAAACAACAGTGCGAGTACTGCTATTTGGCGGCAGGTTAGCGGGAAAAGGCGGTGGTTCCACCCCGGACGGACCCGGCACCAGGTCCACCACTAACAAAAGTACTCCTATTAATGCCCCGTACTTTCACTATAAATAACGACAAGTAAGGAAACCAAATGTGACAAATCCAGCCAAGTGAAGTGTCGGCAGGAGAAAAGATAACTACCTACAATGGAGTTGTGCACTTTTTAACAAAATTGAATTCTCCATAATGATCGGAGAGTTAAAATAGGCACTCAAACATTCTGTTACTCCTACAATCCGCTTTTAGCTTTGAAATCACGATCATTTACATGTTTTGAAATAACAGTCTCGGGAACTTAGCATCTGCATAACATCAGCACGTTATTCCACTGTGACAATTCCGGTAATAGTTCGCGAATATCAGTGACATGCTTAGAGTGAAACTATGTCTCAGTGTGTGACAAAGCAACTGAATTTCAGCCTTATCGAGCGCTAGCAAGCAGCGACTGTCGGCGATGGCTGACTGGAGATAAACCTCGTGACTGAAATGTAACTAACAATACATTCAAGGAACTAGATTTATTCTTATGGAAATATGAAACTTTCGCGACTGTTAGACGTAAAATGAAATTGGTGTAGTACTTAATAAGATTGTGTCGAATACCTAGGTATATTTTGAGCCCCTTGCAGTTCTCGTAGTTTCTGCTTTGGTAAGTCAATATGTCCTCAGCTCAGATGATCAAAATTCACTAACTTTAAATATGTAAATTAAAATTTCATCCTCCAAAAAAATCAAATATGGAACTGACAAATTTATTGATTTATTGATCCCATTTTCCATCCACCAAAATATAACCTTTGACACCCTTTGATCAGTCGGGTAAAAGATTATAGTTTCCATATTGGATCCCAATTATAATATCGAGGCTGAATATCCGTATCGCTAGAGCTTGGACGACCAGATATAGATATGGACATAAAAATACTTTCCCCATTTCCGTTCGTTCGTCATTACAATACGTAAATATCGGATTCGCATTTGATTTGGAACAAATCAGTCGCTATTGGCTGTAAACGTCTATCTTCCCATGATGAATCGTTTTCCTGACCCGCTTACAAACGCAGTCGATCCCCTATGTTATTGTATCTACTTATACCTACCAACATTGTTAACATAAACATGAGATCCTCCGGTATATTTAAGAGAATGACTTTTCGTGAACGCATCCACTGCGTCCCTATTATTTTACGGCTTCTATTTATTTCACATTACAATTCCCGTCGAACTGACCGCGTAATTGATTTATGTTCCCGATGTCATAAGCCTCCATTTAATTTAATAATCTCGGTCTAGTTGCTGATTCACTTTGTTTTGTAGCTTAAATTAATTTTGTGAGGAATTGGAATGTAAGCTTGCTTTGCAGCGCCGGACTGGAGCAGCTTTTAATGTTATTTTTCGCCCCGGCGGCGGCATTCGCAGCACTCGATTAGGGAAGTGTTTATTAAATTACGCCGATTGCCGACGTCCAGTTAGTCGTAAATTGCATTGACCTGACGAATAGGATTGCAGTTAGTCAGCAAAAGGTCAGCGTATTTCTATTTCCTCGAAAATAAACGATTTCAAATTTTATTTCCTCGTATGCACATACGCAGGCATTGAAAGCTTAAGGAATGATAGGTTAGGTAACTGTAATAGTATTTGATCTATAATGGGCTAAATCTACTTGAAATAACTTTAACCCCGATAGTTTATATAATTTAAAAGTAAGTCGATTCAGTACACACGGCCTAAAATATGTACCTTAATTAATACGATTTAATGTATTTAACGAGTTTTATTTGCGTAGTGGCATTAACAGACGTTGACAAGACATAACGAACAAACAATTCTAAACGAAAAATATCTAAAGTCATATTAGTGACACAAAGAACAGCAAGGAGTTTCTACTCCAACACGTTCCCTCACTAGGACTTCGTTTCCTTTGAAATGATGCCTAGTGCCTGTCTGAGTTTGGCAAAGGTCGGTCTCGGTAGACCTTTTGTCAAGATGTCCGCTATTTGATCACAGGTGGATACTCGTTGCACAAGGATTTCATCTATGCTCACAAGCTCTCTCACATAGAAGTGTCTTATCCTTATATGTTTCGTGCGCTTGTGAAATTCGGGGTTGTGCGCTAGTCTAATTGCAGCCTCATTATCGACACTCAGGGTCGGAATATCTTTTAGCGTCGTGAGCTGTTGCATTATGTGTTTTAGCCAGACCAATTCCCTTGCTCCTTCACTGGCTGCCACCAATTCAGCTTCCGTTGTCGAAATAGCCACGGAGGCTTGTCGTTGACTGAGCCATGAAATTTCTCCTCCAGCATATTTGCATACGACTCCAGTGGTCGACCGTCCGGTAGAGGCATCACCACCGTGATCAGCATCGCTGAAGCCTTCCAAATTTCCAGCTCTTCCACGTGTGTACCTTATTCCGTGCGATATGGTACCTTTAAGATATCTCATAATCCTTTTCACGTTGAAACAGTCATCTTTTGTTGGAGCTTCTAGCTTTCGAGATGCGACACCAACTGCGTAAGCTATATCAGGTCTCGTTCCGACCATAAGATAAGCAAGGGCGCCTACAGCTTCTCTGTATGGATATGATCCCTTAACCATCTCTTCTTCGGTGGATTCGTTCACTTTCCCTGATTGATTAGCTTCTTTATCAATGGGTGTTGTTATCGAGTTACACTCACTCATTCCAAATCTTTCCAAGAGCTTTCTGGTATATGCTTCTTGTTTGAGAATAACTGAGTCGTTGTCTCGTATTATTTCAATACCGAGGTAAAAGTTTGCAGGTTTCGTGGTTATCTTTAGCCTTTTTCGTAAGTTGTCAATAAACTCATTTGCAAGCTTTTCATTTGTCGCTGAAACTAATCCATCGTCGACAAAAAGGGTGAGAAGTATTTTATCATTATTCTCGTACTTCTTTGTGTACAGGCAAGGATCTGAAGTGCTTTGTTCAAATTGCAATTCTTTGAGAATCTCATGAAACCGCTGGTTCCAGCATCTTGGAGCCTGTTTGAGTCCATAGAAGCTGCGGTCAAAACGGCAAACTCGATTAGTATGATCTTCGAATCCTTCGGGTTGTTTCATGTATATTTCTTCTTTTAGTTGGCCATGCAGAAATGCAGTAGTCACGTCAAATTGAACCAGGTGCATGCATTTGTTAGCTGCAACACTTACTAATGCTCTTATGGTCGCCATTCGAGCAACGGGACTAAAAGTTTCTTCATAGTCGGTCCCTTTTCTCTGTCGAAAGCCTTTTACAACAAGTCGGGCTTTATAGCGTTCAATGGAGCCGTCTGGATTTCTTTTCAATTTAAAAACCCACTTACATGGAATGGCTGTACGATTCTTTGGTAATTCCTGTAATGTCCATGTTTTGTTTTCATCTAGTGATGCGATTTCACTCTCCATAGCTTTGAGCCATTTTGCGTTGTCGGGGCTGAGCATGGCCTCTTTGTAAGTCAGGGGCTCGATTTCGTTCGATAGGACAGACATAACATAGTCATCGAATTTTGCTGGACGTTGAAGCGTAGATCTGTCTCGTAAGTTGTACCTCGGTGCTGGCTCTTCAGCGTCAGAATATCTGGTTGCAGATCTGTAAAATCTTCAATATTATTATCTCCTTCTAATTCGATTGATTCTATGTGTGCTGGTTCGATATTTGCATTATCTCTTTCTTCCGATTCGATTGGTTGAGGTTCATTTTGATGCGGTACTTCGACATTCGTAGGTGAGAAATCGTGTCTGACTATGTACTCTTTTACATTTTCATCTTGCACTTTCGGTTTAATTTCATCATCGAGTGAAGTAACAGATTTTTCATCAAAAATGACGTCTCGAGATACGATAAGATTGTTGTTTTTCTTTTCTTCGATCCAGATACGGTATCCGTCATCTGAATATCGTCATCCGACCAGGATTCCCTTTATAGCTTTCTTATGCAGTTTCTTTCGCTTTTGTTTTGGTACATGCGCATAACAAGTGCTGCCGATAATGCGTAGATGTTTGATTATAGGTTGTTTTCCAAACCAAATTTCGTAGAAGATTTTCCTAGTATAGGAGTCGGACCGGTTCTATTCAGAATGTAAACAGCTGTATTTACGAGTTCAGTTCACAGTTCTTCTGGTACCTGTTTGTGCGCATGCATAATTGCGAGAGCGGTCTCGACGACAGTTCTGTTTTCGCGTTCTGCGCAACCGTTTTGCTCAGGTGTGTACGGGCATACGAGTCTCTGTTTTACTCCTTCTTTCTGTAAAATGTCTCTTACTTGATGATTATCGAATTCACCTCCATTAGCAGTGAGTAGTTCTTTAACATTATAGCCGGTATTTTTCACTTGTGCTATCATTTGTTTTAGTTTCTCATGAACTTCGGATTTTTCTCTCAATAGATAGATGAATCTGTATTTGCTGTAATCATCCTTGAATAGTAGGAAATAGCGATATTTCGAGAAGGAATACGGGAATGGCCCGCAGACATCCGCATGTATCAGTTCTCCTGGTGTAGAGGCTCTAGATCGTGTGCCAAATTCTAGACGGTGAGCTTTTCCGTTGATGCATCCTTCGCATAAGTCGTGATCGTCGGGCAGATCGATTCCCAATTCACGCTTCACTAAAGCTCTGATGTGCCTCTTATTTTGATGACCAAGTCGCTCATGATACAGTTGAGTCTCAGTTGTCATAAAGACTTCGAGTCGATGTTTAGGCTCTTGATTCTTCACTTCGAGTTTGTAAAGTCCGCCCTTCAGGTTGCGATTACCTGTAATCTTCGTTTCTCCATCAATCTTTAGTTGGCACTGACTCTGGTTTGATGAGAATATGCTGCTCGGGTTAGAATCGTGGGCAGCTAATACCGAGAAAGGATTTCTTTGTATGGCCGGGACATACCATACGTCTTTCAAAATAATCGGCACCTTTTTCCGGTTGACTATTGCCTCTATCAGTATGTCTCCACTTCCAATGGCACGAACTGTATTACCGTTAGCAGTCGTTACTGTAGACAATTCGTCAAAGCGTTGAAATAGGTGAAATTTTGAAATAGGTCGCTCCGATTCGTAATGTGGCTTGTTGCTCCGTTGTCAACATACCAACTGTCTCGATCGCGGTCTGCTCTGATATTGTTAACCACAGTTACCGTTGATGTCAAGGAAAGTACGTTATTTATGCGTTCACGCTTTTCAGTATTCAGATGAGAAGGAATCGGGTTTGAGCTCTTCGGTGGTTTGCCATCATTATGCCATTTTGGACAATTTCGTACGCGATGTCCAAATTCAAGACAGTAATTGCAACGTAGCTTTTTATCCTTCTTGCCCTGGTTTGTGTGCTTAGTGCTCGTGGGTGCACTTAGGATGTCTTGATCACTTGAAACAGCGTGTTTACTGGATAAGGCTCTCTCATAAGCACACACGTGGCTAGTTAGATTATCCACTGTTCTTTCGGTTTCAGGTATTAATAGCCATGAGCTCCGGAATGCAAAGTATTCTTCGCCGAGAGTGTCTAATATTTTGCAAATTAGGAGAAGTTCGGGTAACTCACTCTTATCTTCACAACGAGACATCTCTTAGCCCAAACCCTCTCATGATGAGGGGAGGCCTGTGCCCAGCAGTGGGACGCAAATAGGCTGTAGTAGTAGTAGAGACATCTCTTGATTCATTTCTGTCCATATATTCTTCAACTTACTTAAGTGCGTGGCGATATCATCTGTTGGATCGCGTTTGAAGCTAAAGAATGTCATGCACAAATTATATGAGCGGTCTTCACTAATACCATCATAGAGGCGGTGGAGTTCGAGCCATACTTCGCGTGACGTGGTAAAACGCATTACCTTCTTCAATATGTCGTCATACATATTGGTCGTAAGTATGAGGAGAGCACTCGTGTCAGCTTTTACAAATGCCGCGAGGTTGGCTCTGTACTGTGCGACTGTGTCTGCTCCTGCATCTCCTGCCGCGTCGCCATCGCTGGGGCAAACGGGTCTGGTCAATTTCCCTTCGATTAATTCTACTGCATGATCAACACTACGTAGTAAGTATCAAAACTTTGTATTTCCACGTGGACCAATTATTTTTCCCTTCGAGTACACCGATCGACACTTTTGAAGAGACGTTGTCCATTTCATAACATGCGAGGGTTCATAACCTAATACGATTTAATGTATTTTACGAGTTTTATTTGCGTAGTGGAATTAACAGACGTTGACAAGACATAACGAACAAACAATTCTAAACGAAAAATATCTAAAGTCATATTAGTGACACAAAGAACAGCAAGGAGTTTCTACTCCAACATTAATGCCTTCCACAGCATCGTCTAAACAAGCTAGTCGAGCCGAGTGTGGGCATTGATCGTTTCAATTAGCCGACTGTAGACGAGCTGTTCAACGAGAGAGCTGTCACTTACGCAACGATCGCAAATTGTTAAATAAACACTTCACGAGAGAATTGGCAAAAACAATAGTAAGTAGTTAAGTAAACAGTCTTACCGAATATATCGCCGGCGAAGCGCTGCAAAAATATGATCTACTTCAAGGCGCACATTAATTGGAATTCCTATTGCTGATTATGTTCCGCTCGCATCAGCAAATATTACACGATAAACATTTCATTCCCATATATATCCCCGATACCGATAAAAGCAGATGACAATACAGCAAATGCGTTTTTTCCCCAACAATGAATACGATAACATTTTCATATGATTGAAAGCACCATTCGCAAATCAATGCAAATGAAATGACCATTATCGAAATTGATGCACGAATATTGACATTATTTCGTTATTTGTGATTCATGTCAATGATCAGTGTTTGTGTTGAGTAATTAAGTAATGCTCTATTATGAAACGCGGCCTGTTTTCACAGTAGGTCACTTGAAACGTTCATATTTAATTCAGTACGCTGACGCTATTTTCAGGCCAATTTTCATGGCTGGGGTTCTTGATGATGACGCTTGGGTCAAATCGCCGGGCGGCGGCTGACGAGGCTATTTGCATGCCTGACAGGCTCGACACATTATCCCTTCATTCTGACTCCAAAATATATCAAAGTGTATAAAAAATTCAGCGAGCCATTTTCCGGACTCAAGCTGACACAAAAGGTGCAACTTTGTCTATTTTAAGACACATGTGAACATTCCAGGAAAGGTTATTTAAGGCCAGATAATGTGGCTCTGTGGCGCAAAGGCATCTCTGATCCGCGACAGGCGCGATCCATTACCGAGGCTGCCTTCCGCTGAGATCGATGAGGTCGCTATCAACCGCGACACATCTTTGTTACGCTTAATTTAGACATTAACGATCGTTAAACCAATTACCTACTTGCACTCTAAAACCTTATAAAATGTGAAAGTTACACTTGATGATGATTGATTTTGATACTTTTTTTTATGACTGGGCGTTTTAATTTTGATAAGTAAAAATGCAGTTTGCATTTACAAAGCAATAAGATAATGGGTGTTTTTTGTAGGAAATTTAAACTTATTTGCGCCACGTGGTGACAAGTGACGCACAATAAGTTTCAGCTTCCAGTTTCGTACAGTTTTCTTCCAGTTATCTTGGGGATCGGAAACTAAAATGGCCAATCGCAATACCACTAGACCACTACCGTGTATTGTTCGAATACTGGGAACGGCGGACTAGTAGGTATGTAAGTACCAATTTACTGCAAATTGCTTATAGCACACCCAAAGGCATCGAAAAATTTACAAGTAGGAAGATAGTATTCAACTCATTGATGTGTAGCCCTCAAAACTATTGTTTGACTACGTTACCAAAATGAAACGAAATGAAAGAAAAATACTTAAAGGTTATTTTTTTTATTTTGTAAATATAATAAATAGTACATTATTGCAGAGGCCGCCAAGTAGCGCATTGCCGGATGAGTCAGTTATTAGTATGAGTCCGGCAATCGCAATTGCGGCCGAGGTATATATAATGCTTTTCTCAAACAGCGAGGAAATACGTAAGGTCAGTCGGGGCAAGTGCGCCAGGATGGGGTCAGTGCGCCTAACATAAATATATCGAAACCTATAAATATTACTCAACTAGTAGTTGGCTGTTTACAAGGCATAGGGGCGAAACCAATTGAGGCGCAAGTGCGGGGGGGGGGGTAAGTACCCCACATCAGTATTTACTACTTACATGATCGTGGATGATTTGGCCATGGAAGTTGTACTTATTACCTCCATGGATTTGTCAGTTTCTCTACAGAGGTGTCTCAAATAGCAAGCGAATTAAAAAAAAACACACGGCAATAATGTTTTTGCTGACCAAGGCCGGCAATGGACAGCCTCGCGTCTTCTTTTTTTGAAAGTAACACGAACATTTCCGAGCATGTTTGAGAAAAAATACTTATTCATAATTGTTATACTTAACATACCTAATACTATTAATGTAACGTATAATGCTAATGTGTAGCTGTGGTGGCCTAGTGGTTCGACCTACCCCTCTCATGCAGAGGGTCGGGGTTTCGATTCCGGCTCGCAAGTCGCACCTCTAAGTTTACTTATGTGCGAAATTCAATTTGAATTGATCACTGCGCTTTTCGGTGAAGGAAAACATCGCGAGGAAACCTGCACGCGTCTGAGTAATTCAAAGATGTGTGTGCAGTCCCCAATCCGCACTGGGCCCGCGTGGGGACTATAGCCCGAACCCTCTCGTGATGAGAGGAGGCATGTGCCCAGCAGTGGGACGCAAATAGGCTGTAGTAGTAATAATGTTAACAATATTTTTATGATTATCTTATCAGTAGGTAGGAAGACATAAATAAGAATCTGGGGGGGGGGAGTGCCGCCGCCAAATCGAGAAAAATAAGAGCACAGCTGTACGATATTTTTTATATACTTACCTAAAGCTGTCAAACGAGCATGGCCACCTGATGTTAAGTAAGCGTCACCGCAGGCCATGGACATTGTCGAAGCCATTCAGGCCATTTTCTACCTATACATAGACATTTAGATCTTAAGAATGCATGTAAAAACAAAACAGTGAAACAGTGTACTTATTGTTGAAGGTTCTAATAAATAAATAAATAAATAAATAAATAAATATAGCTCTGCAAAATGGTGGCATTTGCTTTGTTTTGAAGAAATAATACAACTTTGTGTTTTATACTTGCACTAAAGTTAGGTACCTACCTACTTACCTATCTACAATAACACTAACTTGGAACGTCTAAATATGTATATCATATTTACGTCGCCATCGCGTTCGCGGCGAGTGGACGCTCAGTTCAAGGGGGGAGTGAACGGAAATCAAATTCCCAGTAATTCTCGTGGCCCAATTAATATTTACTCGGGCGTCGACTCTAGGAAGCGATTTCAACAGGAACAATATCTCAACTATATGTAGTTAGAATAGCTAATCGAAAGAGATCGAATGCGGTCGTATGCGGTGAATGCTAATGTTGCCTCGTTTCCTACGAGAATTATAAAAGAGATAACCGAACTGCAACCAACGCCATCGTCTTCCACCGGCATGCGAAGGAATGCCGCCGAATGCTACAGTGTCGGCTGCCATGCGATTATATTCAATACACTAGATGAGAATCGTACTTAAGTTATATTATACGCCTTTTATATTATATATAACGTTTATGTAAATTTATCCTCTTTTGGAATTATTTGTTATCTTCCTTGTATTTCTGTACCTAGTTTCTTTCTGATATTGATGCACCTACTCATTTTTCTTTCTGTTTGGCCTTATGGTTGACTGGTAGAGAATGCCTTTAGGCATTAAGTCCGCCAATTGTATACATTTTGTATGTGCAATGAAGTTTAAATAAATAAATAAATAAATAAATAACATCATTTGTGTATTGAAAGTTTTGGCCGTTCAGCGGCTTTAGCATAAGTAACTATTAGTTCATAATATCCCCTTAGAGACGCGTTTATCCATTAGATACAAGTTTCACTGCGAAGTGCGAGTAAGAGCTCGGAGTGTGTGGCCAAATGTCTTGTAAACTTGCCAGTTACTGACTCTAATACTTCTAATGTTGTACTCCTATTGGCAGCAACATCCAACACGCGAATCCTTTAGGGATAATAACTGAAACAAAGTCAAACAAAATACCTACATATATGTATATCCATAGTTTCATACCAGGTAAATCATACAAATATTATAAATGCGAAAGCAACTTTGTCTATCTGTTAGGTACCTCTTCACGCTTTAAACCGAGAAGACGATTTCACTACAATAACAGTACACGATTTCCTTGATTGTAAAGTTATCAATATTTATACACCTATATCCTGCGGGAACTATGTTTTTTTTTTCGGGATAAAAATTATAATATTAGTATGGAAGTATATATTTCCTGGACTGTACGTGTACGCGGTGCGGGGCAGAGTGCCGCAGGACGGGTGTCTGACAATTAGTGCCGCGATCTCAGACGGCCCTCCGGAGACTCGAGCGCGGCTAAACGAGACAGGAACTACTCTCGCGGGCACTTGCTAACGTCCCAACAACTTCACTGTTCCACCATAAACCCTAGGAACTTTTTTGAGTCAGCTTTTGTCAACTATGTTTCATTATGCGGCTGTCTGTTTCTTGCACATCGGCCAGGCGCTTCGGTCGCGGCCAGCGGCAGCGGAAGCGTTCCATACATTCTCTACAACGACAATGGCCGCTACGGCTACATCCGTAGGTATATGTTTTTTATTCATTTATCATTATTAGATAAGTATAGTTACAGCTTTTATACGATTATACAGGAATTAAGAATTTATTCGGTTTCTTCAAGTAGGTAATCTGACTAACAAGAGAAATAGGCTATTTTTACATTGAAGGTACCTGATGTATGTTTGGATGAATAAAACTCCAAGGGGTTTTCTTTGATCAAGAATCAAATTGTAGGCAGTCCCTTCTGAAAGGGAAGAAGAAAAATGCCTTGAATTGAAACTCCCCATCCACATTGTCGTTTAAATTAAAGTCTAAGAACAAAACCGTTTGATCTGGCACAACGTCTATTGTCAACTGTTCATTTTAATCAGTGTCCCGAGTTGACATTCATTTATACAGGGGCCTATTTGAAACGGTACCTACATAAGGATAGTGAGCGTCCCTGTCTTTAAATAAGAGTTAAGTACCATTAACATATCGCTAAATAGGGCGAAGCGTGGCGAAATTAAATAAAATTTATTTATTAAAATTAATGATGACATATGAAATTTCACTTATTTATAAACCCATTTCACGTTCGACCCCTCTCCTGCCCGTGATTGACTATACCTATTTATATTTTTTGACAGGGGAATAAAAAAAACGCCATGAGAATCAAAAAATATGTCAATTGACAGGGGAATCAAAGAAAATACATGGGAATAAAAAATAAAATTAAGTAGGTAAGTAAAGGGCTTTAATCGTTGTTTTAATAGGTAATTAATACACTCGATAGAATCCGTTTAAATTGCTTTTATTTCATGCAGTGCAAATTTCACCTTTCAAGAATGACCCTCGGGTATCCCTATATGTACCGTTTCGAATATACCCAAGGCTTAACAATCTATCTATCTTCTATATATATAAAACAAGAAACTGACTGACTGACTGACTTACTGACTGACTGATCGATCAACGCACAGCCGAAACCGCTAGGCCTAGACACATGAAACTTGGCAGGAAGGTACCTTTTGTGACGTAAGTGAGCGCTAAGAAATTAATTTTGGAAATTCCTCCTTTAAGGGGGTAAAAAGGGGGTTGAAAGTTTGTATGAAACTTCTCAACCGCTAGGCTTAAAAATATCAAATTTGGCAGGGAGGTTCCTTTTATAACGGTAGTGAGCATTAATAAAGGATTTTTGGGAAATTTCCCCCTTAAAGGGGTAAGAAGGGGTTGAAAGTTTGTATGTAACTTCTAAACCGCTGGGCCTGGAAACATGAAATTTAGCAAAAAGGTTTCTTTTATGACATAAGTAAGTACTAACAAAGGATTATTGGAAAGTGCTCCTTTATAGGGGTAAAAACGGGTTTAAAAGTGTGTATGTAGCTTGTAAGCCGCTAAGCCTAGAAAAATGAACTTTGGCAGAAAAGTTTCTTTTACGATGTAAGAAGGAAAAGATTTTTGGAAATTCCCCCTTAAGGGGATTAAAGGGTGTTGAAAATATGTATGAAACTTCTAAATCTATCTCTTGTGACGTAAATGGGCAAAAAGAGGGCTGAACGTTGTATGAAACTTTTATTTAAATGCATGCCAGTCAGGCATGCATAATCGAGTCCCGGGGAAGGAAACAGGCTACTTATTAAGTTCGGTGTTCCCGGGTTTAGTGTTTATCCCGGAATTACGCTTAGATCCCGCGGGAATGTTATAATAACCGAATTCCACGCAGACGAAGTCGCGGGCAAAAGCTAGTCATTCATATGAACGCCTCTTCCATAACTATATTATACATATTATATTCCTTTACCTGCCAAAGTAAAAATCTCTATCTATCTCTCTTTCTCGAAATGAGATTTTCTTTGGAAATAATTTTTTATCACCGTAAACTGTATACCTAGGCACTTACCTACTAACCTGAGCAACTCGCTTTTTTTTACTTTTCTTATACAACTACTATTGCATAACATAGGTACGATTCACACCGACATGTATACTTACCAGATCGACTACAAAGCTTTTTATTTTGAAATTGATTTTTCATGATATTTTTGTGATCGACCGTTGAATATTTTAGTTCCAGCTCACAGGCGGGGCGTAAATTCAAGGAGCAGGCTCGGCACTGAAGAGTCTAAATTGAGCTTCGAGGCTACATTGTAAATTGGACAGCAACAATGTTTGCCGTCTAAGGATCTACACTTTTCTAAGTTAAGCCACTTCTACAATAAGATTTTAACCCGACATTCCTATCTTATACCATTAAACAGTAAGTAGAACCAGCGAGCTTTGCTCGAGTGAAAATAACTAGAAATGAGTTTTCCCAGATTTGAGACATATTTTTCGTCAGTCGGGGCCGTCTAAGAGATAACTAGTTTATATAAATGCAATAGATGATTATGTACCTACATGTATATTATTATTGGCACCACCTCCATCCGCTCTGAGGCTATATTCGAAACGTTACATAGGGAAAGGGAAATTCCGTATCCCTGCGCTCACGCGTCACGGCCACAGATTAATAAATAGTTACTACTTCAAATTGAACTTTAAATCTAGCTACTTAAAGTACGGTTTCAACGCCGTGACGCGTCAGCAGCGCAGGGATAGGTAATTTCCCTTTACATCACCCTTGGCCGTAAAGTGGGATTTTCTGCCCGCTACGCGGAGAGAAAATCTCACTTCTTGGCCAAGGCAAGACGTAAAACTTTTGACAAACCACGGGCGGTAATTCGTAAAGCCCCAGATCGCATATTTATGGCCCTCACCTTCGGTTCGGGCCACAGAAACCTGCGATCTGGGACATTTACGAATTCACCACCCTAGGTCTGTAATGTACTATTACCTATGTAACGTTTGGAATAGAGCCCATGCCCAGCAGTGAGACTTAAATAGGCTGTTGTCTGTTGTGGTAGTGCTGAGATAATCCCAGCACAGCTATAATAATACAGCTGTGAATATAGCATATACAATAGATAAGTAATAGATATGTATGGAATCCTGTCACATATATCAAGCAAATACGTATGACTTCTGTCATAAATATATCTCGTGTCATAATATTTAAATTGTAGGGTAGAAATTGAATCACGCTAACGTCTCCCACCCCACCTGCCCGCAAAAATAATCTATTCCAAGCGCGAAATTGCGCGGAATCAAATTTTGCGAAAAATTGAGTTACCTACCTACCTACATCATTCTCCATATGCGTGTACGCGTATTATGTAAATAGGTACCTAGGTATACAACATACGCTACGAAAACCAGTTATCCAGGTTTCCAGGTATTGCGGTATAATTATGATGGATTTTGGTGAGTTTACCTTACCGCTATTAGCTGCAAATATTTGGTTCATACTTTCCTGGGAGAAGAGTATTTTAATTCGGACTTTCGGAGTTTAATAGGGTTCAATTTCATTACGCACGTTCTTTTTAAGGCCTGGGGCTATATTCTCTCGCGTCAAGAATAAGAATAAGAATAAGAATAAGAAAATATTTATTGTTCACCGTGTACATGTATGTGGTCTTAATTAAAGTTTTGTCCCAACGGCAACCCGTTTCGGGCATACAATATCAAGATGAATACTTAGATCTAATTTCCACTATAGCTAAAGTATTCCTTTAAGTCGTAAAAAACGTGTTCAATCAACCATATTTTCAATTTTCGTTTAAAATTACTTCCTGATAACATCTTTATGCTAGAGGGTAAATGATTAAAAACTTTAATAGCCGTTATAAAAGTACTTTTACAATAGATCATATTTTTGATGGCCGGTAGTGAGATGTCGTACTTATATTGAGAGCGCAAGTTGGTTCTTTGTGAAGAGCAGAACTTAAAATTGTATTTATGATTTATCACGAAAGAACACAATTCAAAAATGTAAAGGCCTGTTAAAGTAAGGAATTTCTTGGTCCTAAAAATATCTCGAAGTGTCTCATTATTGTATAAGCGGTGTATAATGCGAAGACATTTCTTTTGCAGGGTGAAAGTTGACTGTACATTGACAGAGTTGCCCCAATAAATTAGACCATAAGTCAGTAGAGGATAAACATTTCCATAGTATGCTTTTCTTACTACTTCTTCAGAACAGGTACTTGATAATATGGATAAGGCAAAGCAGTGACTTGATATTTTTTTGTTTATTTTTTCAATATGTGATTTCCAATTTAGGTGGGAATCAATATTCACGCCTAAAAAGTTCGTATTATTAATAGTTTCAATTGAAGCACCTTCATTTGTTATTTGCAAATTTGTCTCATTAGTTTTATAATTCCTGAAATGTATAAGTTTAGTTTTAGAAACGTTAACTTTCAAATTTATTGATTTCAACCAATTTACGACTGTTTCTAGAGTGGTGTTCATCCTATCTTGAAATCCATCATCTAGTCTATCACCAGTAAATAATATAGTTGCATCATCGGCGAACATTACACATAGCTCATCTATAAGCCTGGGCAGCTCGTTTACGTAAATTAAAAATAACAGAGGCCCAAGGATGCTTCCCTGGGGGACTCCTACTGTAATATGTTTATATTCTGACTGTACTTGTTGTATCGTTTTGGTTTTTTCATTATAGCTTTGTATGATAGTAGCTTGCTGCCTATTTTTTAAGTAACTTTCGAATAAATTGAGTACATTTCCTCTAACACCCATGTTATTAAGTTGAGACAATAGTATATCGGGCACTACGCAGTCAAATGCCTGAGACATATCCAGAAATAGAGCCACACAAGGTTTTTTATTATTAATTTCAGCCCATATGTGCTCAAATAATCTAAAGACAGCTAAGGAGGTAGATTTGCCCTTTTGAAAACCGAACTGGTTTGGATGTATGATTTTATTTATGTTCAGAAAGTGAGTCAGTCGATTATAAATGCAGCGTTCGAATATTTTCGAGAAACACGGTAAAAGAGCAATGGGCCGGTAATTCGAAACGTCGTCTTTTTTTCCCTTTTTATACAGCGGCTTTATTAAGGCTTTTTTTAACTCATCTGGAAATGTACCTGTTTGAATAATAAGATTCATTATATGTGCAAGTGGTTCGGCTATGTAATTTAGAGATGCTTTAATTATTTGAATTGGTATGTGATCATGCCCTGAGCTTTTTTTGTTTTTTAGACTTTTTGTTACTTTTGTTATCTCGAATGCATCGACAGGAGTTAAATACATGCTGTTACAAAGAGACGTTGATGTCGGTTTATTATGATATGTCAAATAATTTTGAGGAGTTCCCTCAGTTTCTCATGGATTCTATCATTCGAACTAAACCAAATTAATATGGGACCAATCCGGAGGTACCACATTTCGATTAAAAAAAGAATCATTGAAATCGGTTCACAAAACATACAGACGAATTGAGAACCTCCTTTTTTCGAAGTCGGTGAAAAACCCCATAAGTATTAACTAAGCACAAGCACAGCTGCAAACAAGAGTTCGCAGTAAACAACGCCAAATTAATCGTATTTACGTAACCTATACCTACGACGCGCCGAAATTGGTTTCAGCGTCGTTCAGGAGGCGACATGAACACATTCCATTTCATTGCTGGGACGCGCTCAATATTAGACAAGGGTAGATTTACAGCCTCACAACACATTTGCGCCAGGTGACAATGCACACAGAATAATATCAGCGATATGATGATAGTACTAGTTTGGTAGCGAAAGGTATACTTAGCGGGAAATACAACTCACTCGTAGAAGGCGCGCGCCGAAACAGTTAAGCCGTTGATGCAGAGTCTATTATTGCGTAAACCGCGCGCCTTCTAAGTTGTGTCGTACTTATGTACCTACCTACTTATTTCCATTTTACAGCGTAGTAAACAGTCGGAGTAGCGTAAAATAAGTATATAACGAAAAGTAACAGTAGGTATACATATTAGTAGGTGGTAAGATAGCTAAGCAAAGTTATATGTAGTGCCTATCGAGTAATATACCTAATAGAAATGCAAAGCAAGGGTTGCCACTGAAATAAACTAACGATTGCGGCATTTACCTTTCTTGAAAATATTTCTCAAGTAGGTTTATGAAATAAAATACTTACACAAACTGAAAAATAACACAGGTCATAATCATAACTTTTCACGTAGTTACTATAAATCTGTTACACTAGTTGAAGCCGTAGGTGGCCTAGTGGTTCGACCCCCGCCTCACATGCAGAGGGTCGGGGGTTCGGTTCGGATCCGGCTCGAATCAGTTTGCCTATATGCGAAATTCAATTTGAACTTACCACTGAGCTTTAAGGGAAGGAAACATCGTGAGGGAACAGCAGCTGCGAAGTAATTCAAGGATGTTCGTGAAGTCCCCAATCCGCACTGGGCCCGCGTGGGGACTATACCTAGTCCAAACCCTCCGTAATGGGACATAAATAGGCTGTAAGTAGTGGTGGTGTGGTGGAAGTTTTGACTTGGATAGCTATTTTTATAACAAACACGATTTATTAAAATCAAAAATGGTTTACTTTGGCATGTACCTACATACTACTAAGTACGTATAATTATGTAGATATTCCATCTTGCCAAACATTTCCCTTGCTCATTTCCAAGGCTTTTTATTACGTTCGTGCACGCTTTAAACACGCCTCCCAAAACAGACTCTGAAGAAGTTATCATGATAAACGCAATATACTTGGCCATAAAGAAAATAAAACAGAAAGTTTGTAATCGCATAACGTTGTTGCTTTTGCAAATGCTTGTGCCTATATTCGCGGCGTTACGAGAGGGGCGGAAACAGCCGATGGCGCGATGGGCCTCGTGTTGGAGATTTATTTTATGGCACGCTCGTAAATCACAAATCTTCAGGCTGAAGTGAAAGTGACTTCGTTTTGCCTGCGTGCTGTGTAACATTATGACACTGCTAAATGTAAGTTGTATCTGATAATGGTAGGTATACTGTTAAAAGATAACGGGGATTCAGATTTCAGTAGGTAAATACTTAAATAAGTACCTACATACATAATAAGTATATATAGTGCCAATCTGTGGTGCCAATCACGACTGCAACTATGATATGAAGCAATGAATAATGATTTACCGCCACAACAGCCCCAATATTTACTTAAGAAGGGCTAAAAGTATCATATTCTGGCCTGGTATGACTTCTCAAATTAAAGACTTATGTATTTAAATTGTCAGGTGTGTGCAACTTATAGAAATTGTCATGAAATGATAATTGTAAAGAAACGTTACAGTTTTATGATGTTCCATCACTGCCATGGATTAAGGTTGGATCGGATTTGTTTGAATTCCAGGGTCATCATTATTTACTCATTGTGGATTATTACAGTAAGTATATATAAATAGCTAAGTTAGAAAATTTGACTTCTGGTAATGTAATAAAGACACTTCTAGGCCATTTTTGCACGACATGGCATTCCATTAGAGGTATCTGATAATGGTCCACAATACTCAAGTGAAGAATGTTCATATCATTTATTATTGCCAAACCATGGTTTTTACAAGATGTTACAATATTTTCTTAAGTACTAACATTCAGTACATTTTCAGATAACTATGGGTTCAAACATGTTACATCGTCACCAAATTATCTAAAATCGAATGGCTTGGCTGAGTCCAGTGTTAAAATAGTTAAAAGTAGGTATTATGGAGGGTTGAAGTAAAGGAGCGCAATTTTTATAGTTCCAAAAGTGGACACCAAATCGGGTAGATTGGGGGCGTTGTGGTTGCTACTCCAGTCAAGCCACCTAAGCGGATAGTCTGCAGTAGCGCCTTTAGATGGCGCTGCTGCAGGCGAAAACACAGCGAAAACGGTTGTGAGGAGAGTGTGTTTTGTTTTGTTGCTTATCAAATCCGCTGGACACGTTTTCAACTGTTACGCCATATAAGATTGCGCTCCTTACCAAGACATTCCACACTCCATAGTAGGTATGTTGAGAAAAGTAACATCGTCTTATTTAATTAAACAGTATTGCGTTTGGCCATCCGTTTTGCGATGCGGAAGACTATTAAAGTAAAATGTTAATAGAGTGGATTATGATCAGGTTCATGAAGACATGGCTGGTAAGTGGTAATGATCATGATCAACTTCATGAAGAGGAGGTTTCTGGAAATGCGAGAGAAATCGTGGACGATGAAGAGTTTGTTGACGCCAATGAACAGATGGAGATAGTTGAACCTGCCACGGAAGAAACACGTCGATACAACTTACGCGATAGAGCAAATCTTTCACGACCTAAGAAGTTGGAAGACTACGTGTGCTTTATAGGAACGGAATTTCCCGGAAACTTACAAGGAAGCCATTGGAAGAGATGACAGTGAAGAGTGGCTCATTGCCATGAGGAAAGAAATGAATTCCATGAAGGAGAATAATGTGTGGTCTCTATGTGATCTACCTAAGAACAGGAAGGCACTACCTTGCAAGTGGATATTTCGGATTAAGCGGAATCCAGATGGAACGATTGACAAATATAAGGCTAGACTTGTGGTACAAGGGTTCAAACAAAGAAAAGGTTTAGATTATGAACAAACATTCAGCCCAGTGTAATTTTATATTTCCATGTTGCCCAATTTTCCTTGCCTTCTAAGTTGCCTATGCGCAATTTAGTTGTAAAGCTATCCATTCTTACTTCAGTTCACTCCTTTGCTGGGCCTATGACCTATTAAAGTAAAATTCTTACCAGGAGTAAGTAAGCAGGAACATGATAGTATAATTAAAGGCGTTTGAAGCTATTATAATGTAATTTATAGTAAACACGTTTATTATGTTTTACAGCGAGAAAACAAAATCAATTTTACAAATACATGACACACGAGTATATAGACGTATCAAAATTCAAATGCATAGACAATCTTGAGTGGACAGCACCTTCCAACACCTTCTCCTGATGCCCACTCACGTGGCTAAGATGCGTCTCTCTATCCATGCATCAATGTTGCACAGTGTCTTGCAAACTTCACTTTAGACAGTGGCTTAGTCATAACATCAGCTAGCTGTATGTCTGTTGGACAGTAGCTGACATTGATCAGTCCATTCACAAAATGTTCGTGGATAAAATGGTATCGCACATCTATGTGTTTCGATCGCTTGTTAAAGGAACCAGACTTTATAAGTTGAATTGAACTTTGGTTGTCAACATGTAAGTTAATTTTCACGTCTGAATTCGTTATTTCCTTCAACAGAGACTTCAAATACAGTGCCTCTTTGCAACAGTCTGCTGCGGCTATATACTCCGCTTCAGTCGACGATAAGGCCACTATAGGCTGTCTCTTGGATGCCCAAGATATTGGCCCATCTGCTATCAACAGCACAGAACCAGAAGTACTTCTTCTCGTCAATGGATCTCCAGCGTAATCAGAGTCGCTATAAGCATCAATGTTCTCTATTGGTCTATTGCGTTTGAAGAGAATTCCTTTGTCTTTGGTCCCAACTAAGTATTTGAATATCTTCTTAGCTTTTGTGACATCTTCTCTAGTAGGATTTTCGACTTTTCTGCTAACTTGATTGACAGCTTGTGCGATGTCTGGTCTAGTTCTAGTGGACAGGTATAGTAAACTTCCCACTGCCTCCCTATAGGGATACTCCTTCTCCTGGGTAGTTTCCTGTACCAACTTTGCATCACTGCTTCCAGGTGTCTCACAAGATTTGGCATTTTTCATATTATACTTTTCTAGTATCTCATTTATGTAACGGCTCTGAGTCAGTGTTATTCCTTCTTTAGAGCTGCTTATTTCCATACCCAGATATGTATTTGGGTTTAATTTTTTTTTCATTTCAAATCTGGTTTCAAGTTTTTTCATTATACTTTCGATCTTTTTCTTGTCTTTTCCTATAACAAGTCCGTCATCAACAAATAATCCGATTATTATGGACTTATCTTCATTTATGAAAACGCATCGATCAGTTTTAATAGTCTTGAATCCCAAATCAAACATCACTTGGGTAAAAGTTTTATTCCATGTGAACGGAGCTTGTTTCAAACCGTACAGTGATTTTTTTAATCGGCAAACAACTTCCGAATTATTACAGTCATTTGTTTTGTAGCCAACAGGTAGTTTCATATAAACTTCATCTGTCAACTCTCCGTACAAGAAAGCTGTTTTGACGTCAAAAGTCATTAAATGGTAAGATTTGGATGCGGCAACGGCTAGTAGAGTCTTTATGGCAGATTGACTTACAACTGGACTGTATATTTCTTCAAAGTCCAGGTTTCCCTTTTGCTCACAGCCACGTACAACTAATCTTGCTTTGTACGTGCCGTCATCTTTTATTCGAAATACCCATTTGTTAGAAATAATTTTGTGCCCCTTGGCTTCCGATTTGTCAACTAGTACCCAGGTGTTATTCTTGTATAGTGAGTCCATTTCAGATTGTATTGCCTTCTCCCAATTTTCCTTGTCCGTGCCCGTCACAGCGTCTTTGTATGTGAGTAGAGAGCAGTCATAGTCATCATTATTTTCAGACAATAACATAGTCACGCAGCGACTTAACTCATAGTCTTTGGTCCATGTGGGTGGCCTCAGTTCACGTCGAGGTCTTCCACCCGTTGCAGATACAACCGGATCTTGACTGGAGCTGGCAGGAGAAAGATTTGGATTCTGAGAAGGTAAATTTTTATTGGTATTATTTTCTAGTATTTCAATTTCGATCACTTCTGCTTTATTTTCAGAATTCTCGGCATTGTTCTTCTCGGCAGGATTATTTTCATAGTGCATTTTTTCTATTACTTTTACATCTCTGCTGATAACAATATCATTCTTTTCCGGTATATGCGAGAAAACAAAATCAATTTTACAAATACATGACACACGAGTATATAGACGTATCAAAATTCAAATGCATAGACAATCTTGAGTGGACAGCACCTTCCAACAGAACACGCACAATGTTTTAGGATGAGTAAGATGAGAACTTTAATATACAACTTTAGTACCTATCTATACCGATGAGATTTGTTATTAATACGTTATATTTAGCGTTTATTTATTGTATTTATTAGTATTTTATTTTATTAATTGGTAAATATATCACTTGACACCGACACGTTTTTTTCACAGACAGACCGTTCAATTGTTTATAAGTTTATCCTTTTTAACCGACTTCAAAAAAAGGAGGAGGTTCTCAATTCGTCGGAATCTTTTTTTTTTTTTTTTTTTTTTTATGTATGTTCACCAAAAATAAATAGTAAACGTGAACCGATTTCGATGATTCTTTTTTTGTTCGAAAGGTGGTACTTCCAAGTTGGTCCCATATTCATTTGGTTCAGTTTTGATGATGGGATCCATGAGAAAATGAGGGAACTCCTCCAAATTTGCTAGCACGTAGATGATTTTGGTGTCAATTTCGAGGACTTCAGAGTTACTTATGTACTTCTATAGTAATGTTTGGAAACTGTAGCCGAAAAAAAATTTTTAAATAAAAAAATAAAAACCGCCTTCAAACTCCGACAGACTGCGAAGTCGGTGTCAAGTGAACCGACCCAAAGAAATGATAATCATATAGTGAACTTGACATTGACATCGCAGTCTGTCGGAGTTTGAAGGCGGTTTTTATTTTTTTATTTAAAAATTTTAATTTTGAATTTCTTCACGACAAATGAGTTTATATATACATATGCAACCTCAACAAAGACAACCACACTGAGTAGTTTTTCCTTAGATGAGTTTTTCAATATGAGTAGCGCACATAAGGTTCAATTTCGTATAGAAAAACTGGTTGTCTTCCGCATCGCAAACAGATGACCGAACGCACTACAAGCGCACTACCGATGCATTTGACAGTGGCAGCGGCGGAAACGGCAAATTGGCTATGGGTGAAAAATGACAATGTGCTCGATTATTTTTTTCAAGGATAGGAATAACTTTCCGTATCAAGAGAAAAAATCTCGGAATTTTCCGTGCCGTAGATTCTGCGTAAAAAATAAAATTGGTTTTGCGTTATGACGATTGAAATAGGTGTTTCCTTGGTCCAAGTATGCAGCACTACTTCTTGAAAAAAAGTGTTAACACTATTGACATTATTGATTTTTTCAAGAAGTAGTACTGCATACTTGGACCAAGGAAACACCTTTATTTCAATCGTCATAACACAAAATAAATTTCTTTTACATCACCCTTGGCCGTAAAGTGGGATTTTCTGCCCGCTACGCGGAGAGAAAATCTCACTTTTTGGCCAAGGCAAGACGTAAAACTTTTGACAAACCACGGGCGGTAATTCGTAAAGCCCCAGATCGCATATTTATGGCCCTCACCTTCGGTTCGGGCCACAGAAACCTGCGATCTGGGACATTTACGAATTCACCACCCTAGGTATGTAATGTACTATTTTTTACTCGAAATCTACGGCACGGAAAATTCTGAGATTTTTTTCTCTTGATACGGAAGGTTATTCCTATCCATAAAAAAATAATCGAGCACATTGTCATTTTTCACCCATAGCCAATTTGCCCTACCTATACGAAAGTTTTCTAATTACTTAACTAAAAATACCTGGGGCTATATTCGAAGTCTTAAAATAGGGATCTCCCTGTTCCCTATAGGATCGCTCACTTGCCGCGTGAACTTTAAGCAGCTAGATTATAGTTCAACTTGACGCGTGAGCAATCCTTATAGGAAACAGGGAGATCCCTATTTAAGACTTCGAATATAGCCCCTGTAGGTAGGTAAGTCGTGAGACAAGAGCGAGCTGGAGCAGCTGCTCTCCACCCTAGATTTCTCATTCTTGGAAAAACTAAACATGAGTATACCTACCTACTTAACAAGTGCGAAATTAAAAAATGTACTACGTACCTACTTACATAGGTTTTCTTATCCCATAGTAAAATATGCTTAGGTAACGGACGTTTTGAATCAAACCACCCTTGTATTGATTGATATTGATCTCAAACTTTAAAAGTGTAATTTCCCACCAAAGAAAATGCTGGTAATAGCGGAAACGGATCCAATGATAGAAATTAAGTCAGCCAACCTAAAGACACTATAAAATAAGATCTAATAACAAGTAAAATTTATATTTATTTTGGGCTATTTTTATTTCATAATAAAATATTATTAGAACATTTTCGTGAAATGTTTCCTTCTCTTTTCTTTTCCTCATTGACATCCTGAAATGGTTTTCGAACTCTGCGATTTGACAGTTCGCAGCTGTGTGCATTCGGATTGTTGGTGTTATGGATTTTTAAGTCGTAGAATTTGTGGTTATTTGTGTAAACTCTTCAGATATCAATTGAAAAACAACTGATTTCAACGAGCCTGATGTTTTATATTACGATAAGTTTTTAATTCTGCATCATGATCAAAGTAAGAACCACGTATTTTCCTATTATTCCATGCTATGTGCAGGTTGTATAACTACAAAACTGCAGCCGCTAATAGCAGATCGATGCTCTCTAAGATCATGGAATCACATTTCTTAATTAAATATTTATTACTTTGTATTATCCTGAAAATGTGCTATTGACGTTTTACATTCCAATATGGCACGCTTACTGGGGAAACTTAATGGGGAGCTCTAGGCTATTAAGATAAACCTTCACATAACCGCAAGAAACAACAACTCGGGCGATGTAATGTAAACTGCTATTTATTTAAATTGCATAAGATCTCACTTTCATTGAAAAATATACATGGCTCATTATATTTTCCATCTAGTTAACGTTTTGTATTTTTTTTAATTTACAACAAAGATGTATTTTTTCAGATAGTCTATTCCCTTCTGAATATCCTAAAATCATAAATCAAGTAAGTTTCTGTTCAGATTCCTGTTCATGGCACCATGTCCCTTTGTTCAAATTATAATTTCAATGTCTTTGTTTAGAATTATGGACCACGATATAGAATGGCTGGGTTGCAAGAGTGAACCTATTGAAGATGTCCAGAGTGTGGGCAACATTGCCCGCAGCTGGCAGTGGAGGGAACGGGGCACTGATCCTCCGTACCATCCCGCCAACAAAACTGTACTTGAAAACATTGCTGAAGACATCCTTGTGCAGAAACCTCTTAAAATAAGAGTAAGAAACCAGACATTGAATATTTTTTCCTAAATAATACCCAAATACTTACAGTGTTCTTCATTTCAGTCTTGTGACTTGCCTGGATACCCCAGATCAACATTCTTGATGGTATTCAGCCCTGATGGGTAAGTTTTATTAATTAATTGCATCATGTTCATTTATGCTTCCATTTCATTTCCAATTGTCAACACTTTAAAATATTACAGGACAAAAGTGGCATCAACACATGGCAATCACAATGTGTATGTGTCTGAACTAGCGAGTGGTAAACATGTGAGGATTCTGAAGGGACACCCGCGGACCCCATGGTGCATTGCATTCCATCCATCTCATCCTCAGCTCATTGGCTCGGGATGCCTCGGGGGTCAAGTTAGAGTCTGGGATATTTCCAGTGTAAGTTGTTATTGTTGTTGTAATGACATAAATTGTATTTACAGTCCACTTACATAACACCTAGTGAACTTCATACCTACTTGGTAGAACATTATCTATAACAATGTAGCAATTTGTTATGGTTTAATATCACAAACAACTTATTTTGTATGCAGGGTGGGAGTGAAGTGTGGAATGTGCGTAATGAGACAGTGATAGCATCTATCGCATTTCATCCTCGTGATCAGCTCCTAGTAATTGCTACATACAATGAACTTTACTTCTGGGACTGGAGCCAGCCGGCCCCCTTCACTAAAGTATCAACTAATAATGTCAATGAAAAAGTAAGGTAAGAAGTAAAAACTTATTTTTGTTGTGTTGGTAATAAAATGACATTTAATTGAAGCCGTGTCTAAAACAAACCAGAACAAATTAGATCAACATTTTTTAAAACATAAAATTAAAAAAGGGTTACAGCATATTTAAAACAAAAAAATACAAGATGGTTAACAATGTATGAAGTTTCCTTGTATTCAACTCATATTTATCTCTGACATACAGCTTGCAGGATGGTAAAATCCTACTTAATGATTTTTCTTTAAATTAACTTTTTAAAGAATATAGCACATCCCAAAAATTTATAAAATAAAAAAATACATCTTTAGCCATTATATGTGTTGCACATTTAATATTTGATGGTTTGAAAAATTTAATGATTATCTCACTCTCCCCTGCTGGTAATGGCATCAAATTATTATAAAATGAATCATTTCAAATTAGTATATTAAATGCTCAGTAGTATTTGTAAACTATTATTTTGACTTTCCAGGTATGTAGCGTTTGACGCCCTTGGCTACAAGCTCATAACTGGGATATCATTATGGGCTGCTGGAGCGGTCACTAACACTTTGCTGCAGCCAAACCTCGCTATGGGGCCCACCGTCTTGCAAAGCGCCACTCGCAGAGACGATCACAGCGGCAGCCCCGCCCCGCCTTACCGCGCCCAGGAGAGCCCCGGAACCGCCCAAGACATGATTGTTAACTCGTACCAAAACCTAGTTCAAAGGTATGACAGCCTGGTCAGGAATTACCAGAGGCTGTTCATGGTGCGTCACAGGCTCACGAACACGCCTCCGCCACCGAATACGGTAAGAACATACATATAAGACAGCCTAGGCCAAAATTATTAAGCATTTCAAAGGTGCATTAATATCTTCATTTATCTATTTGGGGATAAAACAGAAACATGCATTTATGTATAATACAATATTAAATGAGTGTGTCATGGTAAGAGAAAACATCTGTAGCTATTCCTTAAACATATCTCACTGAGAACACAAATCAAATTGACAACATTAAAAAAAAATGTAAACCATTTCGATATCTTTGTCTAAAGGATTCAATTTAAAATTTTCAGATTTTTTTGTTCATTACGTTTTGAGAAAATCGTTTTTTAGTGGTAACTGGTGCGTGTCGTCCAAGTGCCATCCATGTGACGTCATATGGAATTATTCTCTAAATAATGCTGTACGGATGAGCGCTACGCGGAGAACTAGCTAATAAAATATACATGCGAAAAACAAAATGTTGATAACAACATAGCATGCATTGGAAAAAAATGAAAAAAATACTTTAATTATTTTCTGGTAAACCGCGTGGGGATAGCCCAAACCCTCTTGTGACGAGCCTGTGGGCTGTGCCCAGCAGTGGGACGTAAACAGGCTGTCGTGGTGGTGAACCGCGTCTTTTCGAGGTTCAGTTTTCACAGACAAACAGAACAGGTACTTCGAAATGATTTCTTCTAATGATTTTCACAGGTTCTAACACTTATCTCACTAATATAATAAAGCTGAAAGTTTGTTTGGATGCTTGTTACTCAATCACGCTAAAAGGGCCCAACCAATTTGCATGAAATTTGGCAAACAGATAGTTTGTAACCTGGAATAACACATAGGTTTTATTGTGATATTTAGTATTTATAAGCAAGTATTTTCTATTTTATCGTGATTTGGAGGTATAGATGGAGCCACGGTGTCGCAGTCTAAGTCGATCTGTCAACCTGAGTGACCATTGCACCTTTACGCATTTTTAGCTTTTAATACACTAACTTTTGAGCGTATGACAGCGTGTAGGTACACATTTTGGTCTAATTTGGGAGGCAAGTTTAGTACGAAAGTCTCTGCAGACGAAGTCGCGGGTAAAAGCTCGTATTGTATATGTATGCGTCTTTGTGTAATTTTGAAATTTAAGTATAATACGTTATTCAAAGTTACAAAGGAAATTGGGGTCTTTATACTTTTGGCCAAGGCTGTTTATCTCTTGTTATGTTAGTTTTGACGATCAGATTGGCGTAGCGCAGGTGGTTAACCGCCTATTGTGCCGGTTGTAGATTCAAATCTGCTGGGGCTAAGGGCTAAATAAGGATGTGTATTTATATATAGATACCTTTGTGTGGGACGTAGGTTAGGTATATGTTTCCTATCCTAGGTCTAGGTCAATTTGTGTAACACATTCTCTTTATGCTTATTAATATCTAATGGGGACTATCGTTTCTTTGCTCACCAGTTGGCGCCTCTGTTGACTAAGGCCCAGAGTATAGCTGTCAAAGGCGACTTTATAAGATTGGCGCCGAAACAAAAGTTTTAGGCTTGAATTTCATTAAGTTTATTAATTATAAATAACTATCATCATATCGAGTAGCTATGGCGCAATGTTGTGCAGCACCGATTTGATCGGTTTTTTTTTTGTTTCAAAGCGTTCACATTCATCGCCAAATAATCCATATTTGCGATTATTTCACAGATCACTTTTCAACAGGTAAGTTAAAGAAATTATAATATAAGTCACGACCCCCGCCAAAACCAGTGAAAAATGAATGTTATTGGCCTCACGCGACACAAGCGCCTCTAGTGGCAAATTCACACGCGATAGCCCCCATTTTGCGATCTTGTCAACTCTACTGTCGTCCATCTACAAACACTAAACGTGATCTGTCCATTAGATTGACCGGGGCACTGACCCCATGGAGACGGACCTGCTGCCCACACCCTGGACACGCTCTACTCAACCTTCCACCTCCGCTGCAAACGATGACGGTACTATAGCAAGACGCAACTTAGAAGGCGCGCGGATTGAGCAATAATAGACCTCGCGTCGACAGCTTAAGTGCTTCCCCGCGCGCCTTCTAAGTTGTGTCGTGGTATACTTCTATTATTATACACTCTCTTACACATTTCTCCTGATAGATATCCATGGACGTAAAGAATTAAAAGATTGGAACTGCGTTAGCAACCCGGAGGAACAAAACGATTATGTTTAAAAGTTTCTTTAAGTTCACCTTAACTACCCTTTGCGATATTTCTGTTAAACAGTTATATAGCCACTGGATATAGTTCAGTTGATAATGTCGTTTTATAGAAGCGGAATCAGGCCCGAGCACGTCCCGGCGAGACGAGACCACTGACGATGGCGAGGGAAGCAGCAGTCGCCTGCTTAACCTCGACGTACTGTCCTTCGACAGCAACCCGAGGTGAGTTTACACATTTTGTAATTATTTTTAATTTTGTTTAGGGCCCGTTCACAAAATTAATGCGTAAACGTAACCTTTATCCCACTGTTCCAAGCAATCTTTAGATTCCAATAAGTAACAAATGCTTAATACAATTAGTTCATTTTCAGTGCTTTGAAACTAAATTAGACGGTTTTTTTGATATCATTTTTACTTAATAATAAACATTCTTCTGAGAGACGTTTCATAAAAATTAAAAAAGGACCTTACTTTATCCCTCGTTTTATCGAATTTGGTTACATATTGGTCGTTACAAAAATATACATTGTTTTAAGGATATCCTATTATCGACGCTAATTTAAGCACATTTCTCATATTTTTCTTTACGGCACATAAAAAAAATCTGTAACAAATGCTTCTTTTTGTCAAAAACACTTAGAAATAAGTGAGAATACCTATCTCTGAAATTCTGTATCAATTGAACTTCATTTTCATACACAAAGAATCTCCATCATTTGCTTAGTCTAACGTATTTTTTCCACATAGTTGCACATTTTCTTAAGCGAAAGGTTTAAACTATCATATATTTCGTCACTTTTCAGTGTTGATTATATCGCTATCTCTTTTGCTTACACGCAGTAGCGAGCGAGACGAACGCGAAAAATGTGATAGGGATCTAAGTGCTGCATTTAATAATTATCCACTTTTTTGTTGTATATTACGCGTCTGCAATATACCTACCTATGCTTTATTTTTCTTTCCAGGAATGAAAGCAGTCAAAATTCAACGCAACAAGAACATTCCATTTTTGGGTCACGGCCGTCCGCATTTCAACCTTTGACAGACAGCGCGGGAAGATCATTCCGCACAATAGACCAAAATGAGCGCACGACTCGGCTACTGCCGAATCCCTTTTCCTTGACAAACGGCGTCGCACGCAGTAACAGAGTGACATTTGCGGAAAGCCCACAAGCATCGTCGTCCAACGCGAACTCGTCTCGCACGAGCATATTTACGTCTTCGTTTCAAAATTTCGCACAGCGCAGGCGAATCTCGCTCAGCGCCCACATGGCGCATGCGGTGCAGAGTGAGAGCGCGTCCACTTCCTCGGACGCGTCGTCGACGACCACCTGGCGCGTGAGCTCTGCGCGCCCCGACACGCCGCCGCAGAGCGGTTCGTCCACCGGGACCAATACGCAACGGCCCACGATGACCAATTCGTCCACTCAAATGAGCCCGAACACTACACCCGTGGACGCGCAAGCGATCAACGAGAGTTTAGACTTAATACGCGACATCCTCAGAGACTCCGGGACTCGCTTGTTGAATTTGATTAC
>OZ020275.1:10456536-10555996 GCA_963971205.1 Aethes cnicana
GACGCCGGCGTGCTGTCCGAGGCGCTGCCGGCGCCCTCGCACCGCGTGCAGGCCTGGGACTTCACCACCGGCGCCACGCCCCACATCGCCGACAGTACGTACAGATACTCTGGGCGGCGGCTGAGCGGCATGGCGGGGCTGCTGGACGCCGGCGTGCTGTCCGAGGCGCTGCCGGCGCCCTCGCACCGCGTGCAGGCCTGGGACTTCACCACCGGCGCCACGCCCCACATCGCCGACAGTACGTACAGATACTCTGGGCGGCGGCTGAGCGGCATGGCGGGGCTGCTGGACGCCGGCGTGCTGTCCGAGGCGCTGCCGGCGCCCTCGCACCGCGTGCAGGCCTGGGACCTTCACCACCGGCGCCACGCCCCACATCGCCGACAGTACGTACAGATACTCTGGGGCGGCGGGCTGAGCGGCATGGCGGGGCTGCTGGACGCCGGCGTGCTGTCCGAGGCGCTGCCGGCGCCCTCGCACCGCGTGCAGGCCTGGGACTTCACCACCGGCGCCACGCCCCACATCGCCGACAGTACGTACAGATACTCTGGGCGGCGGCTGAGCGGCATGGCGGGGCTGCTGGACGCCGGCGTGCTGTCCGAGGCGCTGCCGGCGCCCTCGCACCGCGTGCAGGCCTGGGACTTCACCACCGGCGCCACGCCCCACATCGCCGACAGTACGTACAGATACTCTGGGCGGCGGCTGAGCGGCATGGCGGGGCTGCTGGACGCCGGCGTGCTGTCCGAGGCGCTGCCGGCGCCCTCGCACCGCGTGCAGGCCTGGGACTTCACCACCGGCGCCACGCCCCACATCGCCGACAGTACGTACAGATACTCTGGGCGGCGGCTGAGCGGCATGGCGGGGCTGCTGGACGCCGGCGTGCTGTCCGAGGCGCTGCCGGCGCCCTCGCACCGCGTGCAGGCCTGGGACTTCACCACCGGCGCCACGCCCCACATCGCCGACAGTACGTACAGATACTCTGGGCGGCGGCTGAGCGGCATGGCGGGGCTGCTGGACGCCGGCGTGCTGTCCGAGGCGCTGCCGGCGCCCTCGCACCGCGTGCAGGCCTGGGACTTCACCACCGGCGCCACGCCCCACATCGCCGACAGTACGTACAGATACTCTGGGCGGCGGCTGAGCGGCATGGCGGGGCTGCTGGACGCCGGCGTGCTGTCCGAGGCGCTGCCGGCGCCCTCGCACCGCGTGCAGGCCTGGGACTTCACCACCGGCGCCACGCCCCACATCGCCGACAGTACGTACAGATACTCTGGGCGGCGGCTGAGCGGCATGGCGGGGCTGCTGGACGCCGGCGTGCTGTCCGAGGCGCTGCCGGCGCCCTCGCACCGCGTGCAGGCCTGGGACTTCACCACCGGCGCCACGCCCCACATCGCCGACAGTACGTACAGATACTCTGGGCGGCGGCTGAGCGGCATGGCGGGGCTGCTGGACGCCGGCGTGCTGTCCGAGGCGCTGCCGGCGCCCTCGCACCGCGTGCAGGCCTGGGACTTCACCACCGGCGCCACGCCCCACATCGCCGACAGTACGTACAGATACTCTGGGCGGCGGCTGAGCGGCATGGCGGGGCTGCTGGACGCCGGCGTGCTGTCCGAGGCGCTGCCGGCGCCCTCGCACCGCGTGCAGGCCTGGGACTTCACCACCGGCGCCACGCCCCACATCGCCGACAGTACGTACAGATAATCTGGTTATTATACACCATTCAAGGAAAAATCGGGGAGCACTGATTTATGATAGATTATATAAAAATGCTACCCAAAACATCGAGTTTTAATCATAAAAATGCATAAATAATTTTATAATTACATTTATACAATGTTGTTCTTTAATCTCTCCCGAAACGTTAGGCGCCATATTGTTAGCTGCTGTGACGTCACTATTACTGTAAACAAAGCATTACAAGTAACCGTTTTAAGTTTTGACTTCACTTGTTTGGTTACTATGTACTTATATTTACTCTCTAGTGACGTCACAGACCAAGCAAACATGGCGGCTAGCTTTTTAGTGCGAAAAATGAATTTAAAAGTACTTTTGAAGGTATTTATCCCATTCATAAAATCGAAATAAAAATCTTGTGATTCAATCCGACATAAGGATCATTTTAAACCACATTTCAAAAAAATGTGAAATGACCTATTCAAAACGCTTCAAAGTATTTAAAAAACACCACCAACACTCTCAAAGTATGTTTGACGGCTGTCGCAGCACGCACACGTGCGTTGAGAGTGTTGGTGGTGCTTTTTAAATACTTCCAAATACATTGAAGCGTTTTCAGTACAGCATGTCGTAAAAGGTGACGAAAACCCAGCCAGGTAATCTCGGTGCTACCACCCCCGATCTGGAGTCCAAGGCAGTCTCGCTGTGTTCTATGTGCCAGTTTCAGGAGGTAGGAGGTCAGGGGCATCGATTCCGACCACTTTGATATTGCAGATGTCCACAGGCGGCGCTAGCTAAACTTGCAATGTGTTCGACCACAGCTTTATGGAATCACGTGATATTAGACAAATGCTACCTACTCGTAACTCTAATAAAAAAATGCTGTGGCGATGTTTACTAGGATTTTATTTCTAAAAGCCGAGTTACCTAGTAGGTTAGCTAACTTGGTTATCTGCGAGGAACAGTCAGCAGCAGAAGTTTTGAACTTATTAAATAGATACACTTCATTACCAAGGGTCAACACACCCAGTGCTGAATAAGTATCTATTCAGCACTGGGTCTTACCTAACATTTGTAGATTTTCATCTATGCGAGTCTATTATATTTTCATAATAATGAAATGTCCGTCTTCAGGTACAAAGAACGTGGTAGTACAAAAGTGCAGAATCCACAATGACGCCAGCATCGACATATCCAAGGATGGGCGGCTCTTGGTGGCGCTGTTGCCAGTCGCCCGGCTGAGGAACACGAACCAGTGGCTCGGTGGGTAGACCGGTTATGTTGAAAATTTATCAATTTGTGTTGTACGAATATGTTTAATGACCATAAAAGTGGCGCCCGTATTGACCTTTTAACTTTTTGTCGGATATTTTATGATTTAGTTCAATCATATCTGTCGACGCATGGCCGAGATCTGCAACTTTAGGAGCCTTTCATCGTAGCTTGTATGGGTGGGATTAAACGGGCGAGGATATTGGCGAACATATGGCTTTCTGCAAAGCACGAGATGCCTGGACCAGAGTCAGCCTGTAGATAGGATCTTCTCTTGAGCTGTTCCTTCACAATTACCAATGACAACGAAAACTCACTGACGTCCGCTAGACGATTGATAGCTATCTATGAGCAGACTCGAATATCATCAGTGCTATGCATTCCGCCAGTACCAAAGAACTATACGGAAACCAGCATCAGAGATTAGGCATGCCGTTATATCTTTAGTATACTATACAGCGGCGGGATTCTCTCTCAATTGTGTTTAACACTACTATGGTATGTCAGGCGTGTATTCCCTGGAGTGGGCGCGGCTGGGCCAGTGCCTGCACACGGCGGTGCTCGAGCAGAACGCCGTGTCGGTGGCGCTGTCGCCCACGGCGCGGCACCTGGCCGTGGGGCTGGGCTCGCGGCGCTTCTCCACGCTGCCGCACGCGCGGAACAACGTGTTCGCGCTGCTCTACCGGCTGGAGCCCCGGGGTGAGTCGCCCGCACAAGCACTGCCAGGGGAGACCTTCCCCTTCCACAGACACGAAGTTTGAACCCAATTAGTTTCGCGTTACGGTCGAATCGGACGCTATTTGGCGGTAACTAGTGAGGCAAGCGGCGAAAGAAAGTGGCGAAGGTCAGACGTCATAGCTATCCTGATTTTTGCTTTTTTAAAATATTATTCTATTAAAAATGTGCCCTTGATGTTATTGGCTAAACTTCTAATGTTTGTTTTCTTCTATGTTTGTCATCGCAGAGAGCTCCAGCCGAACGGGCATGGCGCCTATCAAAGAGCTGGAGCAGACCTGGGAGCAAGGGTTCACCAGCCTCAACTGCCTCCGCTGGGCCCCGCAGCCGGGCCAGGGGCTGGTCTACGCCAACAACACCGGCCAGCTCATCGTCATGAGCTAAGTCGCGCCATCGCCATACCTACTAACGTGATCTCTAAGAAAATTATGAAGTCCGAATTAAACGCGACTTTCCCACACGCCAGAAAGAACGCGAGAATTTTTTTTTTATTGTACAACTTTCTATTTATGATCTCTTTCCAGCCGAACTGACTTCAGGCACTATCAATGTGATTCGATATTTATAAATTAACTAATACATAAGATGATACATGGAATTATGTTGAAGTTTTCTGTACAAATTAATTGGTCTAAGCTTAAAAGGTATACAAGTAATTAGGGCCACCGTATTCCTGATCACCAGTTGGCTGTCGTGTGAGGTTTGCTGGCAATGTCAAGGTTTGTCGTTACGTAAGTGTCAATGTCACTGTGACATTCGAAGTTTCGGAGACCTAAGTGTTGCCAATTTAGCGTATAATATGGTATCTATTGTGATAAATTGGCAACACTCGACCTCATGCGACACAAGCACCTCTAGCGGTGAATTCATACTCCATGGCCCTCATTGCCATAAGACTGGATATTATAAAGCTCTGTAATTTCATCCAATATTGTACAAAAATATGGTCTAACAAAGCTAGTTATCTAGCAATAAAACCCAAGCACTCAACACTAGATATTGTTTTCTAATTCACATGCTTGATAGATCATTTCGACGACGTGAATATTGTCACGAGAAATATAAAAGCAATCCACTTTAGGCTTGCGAGTGAAATTAATTATTATTTTATTTAACCTTTAAATTAATTTCCTGTCTTATATTATTTCAGTTCTTCCATTAAACTTATCGAAGTTGGTCATATCAGTTATTTATTTATATTAATGCATTAAGAGACAAGTGCCTAATTCGTTCCTTTTAATACTTTTTAATCGTAGTGGGTGATATTTATTTCATTGCAATTAAGATTACCTAAAATTTTAACATTTTTTCAAGACTGATTTTAAATTGTAATTTGACGTTTTAAAAGGACCTTGTCTACTGCACCCAACCCAAATAATAAGTTTGTAATACAGAGTAAATTTGCATTCATCCTTCAAGTTTGTACGGAACCCTCGGTGCGCGAGTCCAACTCGTACATGACCGGTTTTTTTTAGTAGTATTTGTCTCGGATTGTGGACAGGAACTACTTATTTTATGTTGTCTAATTTATATAGGGAATGGTTTTCAACTTATGAAGTATCTACGAAGGCTTAAAAATTTAATTGACATTTCATAAATTTTATAAAGACTTTAGCTTATTGTTTCTTTTAGATATACATATATATATATACAACATCACTTTCTACTTATTATTTCTAAATTATATGGAGTATTTAATGTTAATGTGTACATAAGTAATTAGACGTTTATAATTATGAGTCCCACCATCAGTAAAGAAGGCATTGACGAAACGAGACATGATAGTCCGGGGGCTCTATTCGAAGTCTCAATAGGGACCGGGAGATTCCCTATCGCAGCGATCACGCGTCGCGGCGTTGCAGCCGAACTTTAAGCAGCTAGATTTAAATTTCAATTTGAGCGCCGTGACGCGTGAGCGCAGTGATAGGGAATCTCCCTGTCCCTATTTAAGACTTAGGAGGCAGCCAACTCGAAGTTATTCGGAGTAATCACTGATGCGGGAAAGTAGTTTCATCAATTAATATTTCTTAACAAGTTTTTTTTTCAGTCATGTTCAGTTCATGGTAATCAATATTTCCAGCAACGTCGAAGTTTAATATATTAACATGATTTCTTTATTACCTAACTACCCTAATTACTAATTCAAGGCTGTGTACATTTGGGAAAACCAAAATGAAGTTGTATATGCTCCAATACACTTCACAACATAATACATATTTCTATTATTTCTGCCGACTAAATGTCTATACTAAGTAATGAACTTGACTCTCCTGTTGTTTCAATGTTTCATATCCACATGCGTGCACAAAGTTATTTAAGTTCATTCATTTTTTTCACTTGACGTCTCAGGACAATGCTTTGCGCTCATTGGCAGAAAATTGATACTGCTCGTTCATTCACAATGTGCTTGTAAATAAAAATATGTAATCCTTCGTGAAAATTCGTGATATGAAATGATAAGTTACTATCTACATGCTGTACATTGGGTTACATTACGCTTGTGTCTATTAAAATCATTATAATAAGTGCCTTTGTTTCGTTATTTCATAACCCTACCCTGGTTTTTTAAGCGAAGCAATCATCATCAATCACTACTGTCATGTCAGTACTGATCGAACGAAGCTGAAATTAAGCAATTGTAGGATTTGTAGGTTCCTTGAGGAGTGTAAGGGAACTCTAGGAGAGGATTTCCCGAAAATCCCACGGGAACGGGAAAAAATGAGGTTTAATATGTCCGACTTTAAAGTTGTGTATGGCTCTTAGTTGTAGACGTGGTGATTGATGTCAGACTTTTATTTTAGGGTAAAATTTCCGGCTTTTTTCTGGGCAGAGTCCGGCTTAGAGGCATTCCATTTTAGGCCTCAGGGTTGTTTTATACTTAATCGTGAGACGCAGTGACCGCTTATCATCAGATGACCTGTGTGCTCGTATGCCAGCCAATGGATAAAAAATGAAGTGGACAAACAGCATGGCCACTACGGATTCGAAATGGGAAAATACACCTATATTTTATATATATACCGGGTGGAAAGATCGAATGCCACATGGATGGCAACTACCTTAAATATTGTAAATAGCACATTTTGTGTAAAGGAGACTTTCCTTTCTTAGACGCCGAAACGGGGCTCATTTTGAACAACTACTTTAGTTAGTAAGGTTATTAAATGAATATTGTTTTATTTTGTGTGTTTTAATTTTTCGTTTACAATTTTCATGGCCTTCCGTTATTCTTGATTGTATTTGTTATTTAGAGAAAAATGAACCTTATCAGTAACCCTTTCAATCTGCATCATAAAATACAGCACATTATTTTTTGTCACATTTGACCGGTTCGAGTCCCGACTGAGGCAAGCGATTTTTCATAAATCCTTAAATGCAGTATTTATTGTTTTTAAAAACAAAGGAAAGTGTCCCTTACACAAAATGTGCTATTTACAATATTTAAGGTAGTTGCCATCCATGTGGCATTCGATCTTTCCACCCTGTATATATATATACCGTCATTTGTTTCATCCGGAGATGGAGAGTGAATCATTGGCCCGCGTAGTAGTACACACACATTTACAAGTGTACAAGACGTCCTCCACGCCACATTGACACTTCATTCGGATTGTGTTGAAAAGCCGTGTTGGCCTAGTGGTTTGACCTACCGCCTCTCATGCAGAGGGTCGCGGGTTCAAACCCGGCTCGCACCTCTAAAATTATTTATGTGCGAAATTCAATTTGAATTTACCACTGAGCTTTTCGGTGAAGAAAAACATCGTGAGGAAATGCACGCATCTGCGAAGTAATTCAAGGATGTGTGTGAAGTCCCCAATCCGCACTGGGCCCGCGTGGGGACTATAGCCCAACCCTCTCATGATGAGAGGAGGCCTGTGCCCAGCAGTGGGCCGTAAATAGGCTGTTGTAGTAGACGTCCTCCACGCAACATTGACACTTCATTCGGATTGTGTTCGAAATCGTGCTTTTATAGGCCGTGTCCGCCCTGTGGTATGGTAGAATAACATGACGTCATCAATTTAACTGTTTAACGTACTCACCTGCCGCCCGACCGTATAGCTTGGTTTGTATTTCATTAAATTTTCTATTCTAGTATGAATAAAATGTAAAATAAAGTGGAAATGAAGTGTTGTAGTTTTCTTATTTATTTTTGTTAAAATTACTGTCGGCGGGGAGTGATTGCGTAAGTAATTTCCAGCAATCACAATACCTGTGGAATCGAATTGTGTAACTTAATTTCATTCACGCCTATTATGTAAGTACTACGCTTACCATCGGGATTTAAATATGATTTTTCACTCTGATTAGGTATCAATATTGTCAATCAAATGCTCAAGATAATTCCGATATGAATAAATACATATTCTATATGCAAATATATATGTATGTACATGTCATAAAACAATTCTGTTGTGGCTTGTGGCTAAATCACTAAACCGATTTTGATAATTTTATCTAAGCATATTCCTAATCAAACACGCAACTTAATATGACACTACTGAGCTATTAGTCATATTAGTCAGATATTCCGTAGGTACTATTTGGACGTACCCTAACCAAAATAATCAAATCCGTTTAGTCATACTGCTCAGTATAACTATTAGGATTTTATTTGTTCATTTTGTTATATCGTATAACTAGTAGTATAACTAGGTGGACTAACCCATTTATTTGCATAATCAGATCCTGGATATCGTTACGGTGTACGCTATCTTGACGGTCACTTAGTTGGAGCCATTATTTAAAGAGAAAAGAAAAACTTTAGTTGGACGTGTATTTGTGCCGGGTCAGCACGAAATTAAAATGATGAAAATAATGTATATAAAAGTGATATAAATATCTTAATTTATTCAGTTTCGATAGAATGTAACTGCAATAATGATGCTGACAAAATAAAATCATTTTACATTAGGTATGTCAAAATATGGACAGTTTATGCGACTATTCTCGACCATGTATTCAACCATTTAAAATTTTATTTGGGTTATCCCATTGAATTTAATGAAATAATGTGTTTGCTACAGAAAGCGCTACAAAAGACCATGAGTAATAAATGATGATTTTAGTTACACACATAAGTCATTAAGTATGTAAATAAACAGCATGGATTTTTAAGTTAGATGCTAAGATTAAATGGATGAATACATCTCACAGTTTGCGTATAAAATCCTAAAGAGATCTCTATCTGGAAATTTAGTGTATCTTATTAAAACATCCAAATTACTACTAAGCATTTATGCAAAATAAATAATGTTTACGATATCAAAGTAGTGTTGAAAGTATACAGTAATTATACAACCAATACTAGCAATACATATATAAAATATACTTCATGTTCAACAATTTATACTTCTGATCTAGAATACAAAAGAAACTTAAAAAACAAACTATTTTCAAAAATGTCACATACAAATCTTGTCCTATACCATAGATCTTGGGTTCCTACTAATTAACGGCGGCCCTACTGGCATATAACATATACAAAACATTCAATACTAGACATTTTCTGTTCTCGTGTACCGAATCACTCCTAACTCTGCAAGGTACAATTTTGGTAAGTAGCTAGTACCAGTCTATTTCAAGTGTAAGATTCGTCTTTGGGTACGAGGCTCGCTCGGGCCGTTTCGATTTGACAAAGCGATTGCGACTCGACTGTAATTCCGGAGATGTCACTAACACGTCATAAAACTAAAAATGGTTTAAACAAACTTACAAAAGACATAAGTCAAACCATTACAATAAGATTAAACCCTACAATTCATTAGGTATTAAAAATGTTAATTTGCTCGTAGCACAAATATACTTTCTTCCTTGACTCATCACAGACCAAATGTAAATTCCGTTTCGAATTCCAGCGTTAACTGAGAACTGAGTCCGTCCCCGCCGCGCCCTCCGGTGACTCGAAGCGATTAAATATAATAGCATCTGTAACTAAGTCGTGTCGAGGAAGGGCTTCTGAAAATGCAATGAATGTTAGTGTTCGGAGGGCTTCAGCTCTTTGATTTGCTTTATAAGGTAAGCCTTCTCGTCGTTGAACTGCTCGTCCTCGGAGCGGTCCGTGTGGAACCTGGTGAGGAAGTCCACCAGTTTGTCTTGATTCCTTAGCAAGATGTCCAGTATGGGCTTTGGTTTGTTTGGGTTGGCTACGAACACCTGCAATCGAAAAACAGCTGATGAACCAAGTGCAATGTCGCCTGATCCTTGTACTAGAGGGAAATAGACCGGTAGTCATCGTACAAGCGATCGAAACATCGGTAGTAATCTATCGCATATGAATTGGCTATGGGTGAAAAATGACAATGTGCTCGATTATTTTTTATGGATAGGAATAACCTTCCGTATCAAGAGAAAAAAACCTCAGAATTTTCCGTGCCGTCGATTTCGCGTAAAAAAAAGAAATTGATTTTGTGTTATGACGATTGAAATAAAGGTGTTTCCTTGGTCCAAGTATGCAGCACTACTTCTTGAAAAAATCAATAATGTCAATAGTGTCAACACTTTTTCAAGAAGTAGTGCTGCATACTTGGACCAAGGAAACACCTTTATTTCAATCGTCATAACGCATAACCAATTTTATTTTTTACGCAGAATCTACGGCACGGAAAATTCTGAGATTTTTTCGCTTGATACGGAAGGTTATTCCTATCCTTAAAAAAATATATCGAGCACATTGTCATTTTTCACCCATAGCCAATTCGCCGACAATAAGACACGTTTGTTTCGCGTGAGGTCTCAATCTCACTGATAAGTAATGACTGACATTGACGGCCATTACCTCACACGACATTGGCAGGACACTATATCTAGTAGGTATAGCACGACACAAGTTAGAAGGCGCGCGGCGAAGCACTTGGGCCGTTGATGCAGGGACTATTTTTGCTTAATCCGCGCGCCTTCTATACTAGACGCCGTATATAGATTCCAAAAAAGTTACCAAAGATGGCGTCACGTCACTGTCATAAGTGCCATTATAATTGTGACGTTCCAGATGTAACCAACCCATGCACATTAATAAAAATAGTCGTATAATATTGTGAAGTGAAGATTATCCGAAGTTTGTGATGTCTTCTATATAGGTATGAGTAGGTATTCATCGCCTACCACATCTTGGCTTGGTACATCAATGTAGCTATGTACAAAACACTAACCCCCAAATACTCAATTACGTACCTAAGTAGGTTCTAACTTTTGCTAGCGAGTACGAACAAAACACAAAAACTCAACAACGAAAATTACCACGAGTAGAAAGCATTCGATCCTTATTCGATCAATCCAAACGTCAGATGTCGAATGAAGTGACAATTGGGGATGTCAGGTACGTGATTTGTTGTCAATATTTTTATGGGCATATTATACTACTACGTTTATACGCGCGTGCCTGTGCTCGTGAACGTGCCCGTTGAATGTCGTTTTGAACGCCGACAGTGTAAACAGGTACCCGAGCACGATCAAATTCAATTCACCTTTGATTTTTACCGATAACCGACTGCCGATCGATCGACGGCGTTCGCGAGCGCGTTCAAAAACAGCCTGTTTACAGGCTCGTGCCTGTGAACGCGCCCGTGAATGTCGTTTTGAACACCGTGCATGTAAACATACCTCCAAAAATATTCATAAATAGTATATACGCAAATTATGATATTAACAGTATCCAAATGTTGTTAAAACTTGAAGTATTACCACTGTAATATGAACTTTTCTTCTACAAAACAATTTCAACCAAATATCTGTAGGTGAAATAAATATTTACAATAAATTATTTATTTATACGGTTGCATTTAATTTTAGCTTTACAATTATACATAAATAATTTACTTATGTACATTATTAAGAAAAGTTAAAACTTACCGATGCAAAAGTTTTTCATTTCACTGGCAACACATCAGTAGCTTTTTTGGAATCTATATACGGCGTCTAGCTTAAGTTGTGTCGTGCCATACAGTCGAGTTCGCCAATATATACACACTTTTGCACCTTACCACGTTGTAATAAGGTCCAAAAGTGTTATATATTAATGAACTCGACTGTTCTACGTAACAGTAGCGACACGCACCACCCCGCAACGCACCAACACAAGTTACCTCACACCGCTCGCTGCGAACGAACGTGCGCGGCTTACAATAGCAAAACTGTGCGGAACGTGCACCCTGCACACGCGCACGTATTTATACAAGACTAGCCGATGCCCGCGACTACGTACCGCGTAGACTTAGAATTTGCGTACCCGATGATACATATAGATGGTTATAGTTATAAAGTATTGAAAAAACTCGTTTGACCCGCAGAAAACCCGTTCCCGTGGAAATATTAGGATAAAAAGTACCTATCCTTTGTTATTCCCAGGGTCTCAAACTATCTCCATACCAAATTTCATCCAAATTGGTCCAGTCGTTGCGACGTGAATGAAGGACAAACAAACAAATACACTTTCACATTTATAACATTAGTAAGGATAATATTTTAGTGTGCAGATTACGTCCAGTTCATATGGAGTGTCGTGGGTGTGCTGGTGAGCAAAAATACGGTAGCCCTCATTCTAGTATCTGAAGAAGAAATCAGTGTGTACCTTGAAAACATGGAAAGCCTCGAACTGTATGTTGCGCGATTTCTCCTTTAGCATGTTCATCATGAGCTTCAGGTTCTCCGGGTTGGTGATGTAGCGGGTCATGATGGAGAAGTTGTGGCGGTCGAGGAGCAGTTCACCGAGCAGCTTGAGGCTCTGCCGCCGGGTCACGTAGTTCTCGGAGTTGAGCAGTCGCTGGTAATGCCCGAACACCCTGTCGTAGTTCGCTTCTAAAAACTCCGCGCACAGCATCTTATGACGTGTTAGCAGTTCCTGGAAAATGAAAATTTCGTCAAATTGGCATCGGTCAACTTTCGATTTAAGGAATAATAATACATTGTGCCCGCGACGTCGTCCGCGTGGAATTCGGTTATAGCGTTCCCGCGGTAACTATGCCTCTTTCCGGCATAAAAAAACCGGCCAAGAAGCGAGTTAAACTCTCGTAGAGAGGGTTCCGATCCTTGATTATTTTCAATGCCGTCATTTTCAAAGCGTTTCACAGGATAAGCTCTTTTATATGATAGATTTAAAATACCATGGACTTCTTAATCATTTTCCTGTAATCTATAGGTCAATAACTATCCACCGTATTTTTTTCCAAAATTTTAGGTCCAGTAGTTTCAGAGATAAGGGGGGAATGGTCATTTTTCGCCTATTTTCTTAACTAACTCGAAAAGTATTATTTCTTTTTTGGTCAAAAAGAAATAATAAAAATATATTTAAGATCCTAAGAGGTACTTTCATTTGATATGCCACACGATATAGTTTGAAAAACTTCATTAAGTAATATTTTTTCAAATTTAGCCCCCAAAAATAAGGTCTATGTTTAAAATTCATTTATTTTCGTTACACATCCGTCTTTGGGTCACAAACTTACATATGCGTACCAAGTTTCAACTCAATCGGTCCAGTAGTTTCGGAGAAAATCGACTGTGACAGACGGACGGACAAACACACGAGTGATCCTATAAGCCGAACCCTAAAAAGTAGCCTATTTCACTTTCTGATTGTTTTGCGGCTGCTAAAAGGAGCAAACTGAAAAACAGTGCTGAGCAGTAACTTTGAATGCTGCTGTCAGCAACAGCTGAGTTTGTCCCTTTTGCCACAATTTTTCATATATTACTAAGTGCTTCTGTAGTTAACTTAAAAAAACCGGCCAAGTGCGTGTCGGGCCACGCGCAAATTATAGGGTTCCGAAGTTGACGATGCCCACAGTACCTTTCTAAGACTTATTAGCATCTAGCTAGCCTGTGGTATGACGTGCCCGCCCGACGCCCCTGCCGCTCGAGAAAAATCATTGGTTTTTGAATCATTTCATAAGTTGGTCGACTATGACTCGTAAGTTTGTACAGTCTACTTAGCTGTGATAGTTTTTCTTTCAACTACGTTATATATGCCATAACCGTGATTTTTTTCAGCCATCCAAATACCACCATTTAGCTGGCAGGGGGGGGGGACACATGACTCTAACAAAAAATAGCACTTTAAAGCTTAATATTTCACAAACGCATCACTTAATCAAAAAATGGTTTTAACAAACCCACAATATTTTTTTAAGACCTATTCAACGATATGCCGCATCATGGGGTACGCAAGAAAAAAAATTACATCCCCACTTTACGAGTAGGGGAGGTACACTATAAAAAAAAATATATATATTATTGTACCACTTTGTCAGCGTAACTAATATGTATATTCATGCCAAATTACAGCTTTCTAGAACTAAGCATCTCTGAGCAATAGTGCGGACAGACGGACGGACGGACGGACGGACGGACGGACGGACGGACGGACATGGCGAAACTATAAGGGTTCCTAGTGGACTTCGGAACCCTAAAAATGTGGCAATAAATGGTTTTTATTATTATTATTTATTATATGTTGACCCGTGTATACCCCCATGCCAAATTTTGTTGCAATCCAATCAGTAGTTTTTGAGTTAAACCCTGTCATACATACATACGGTCATGTTACTTCAATAGAATTATTATTAGTAAAGATACACATATGAAACTTGGATAATACAAACCTTAAAAGTAGAAAAGGCATCTGAGGCAATATCAAAAGTGGAAACTTCAACGTAGCGGAAGAAATTGTAAAAATCGTCTGAATACAACATGATTTTAGCCAAGGCCTCGTATCTGGCGCACTCCCGTAGCATGGTGCCGCAGTTGGATGCTATCTCTTGGTGTTCATAACTGAAAATAAAAATGTCGAAACCATACATAAATAAATAAATAAATAAACCATACAAATCCCACTAAATTATGTTCTGTAACTGTAACTACAACAGCCTATTTACGGCCCACTGCTGCTCTAATCACGAGAGGGTTGGGCTATAGTCCCCACGCCGGCCCAGTGGTTTCCTCACGATGTTTTCCTTCACCGAAAAGCTCAGGGGTAAATTCAAATTGAATTTCGCACATAAATAATTTCAGAGGATTTCTGTAACTGTAAATGAGTTTGTAATTCAACTTTATTATTTTCAAATGACTAGAAAATGGGTCTAATTGGTGCTTTTTTGCCAAAACAAAAACAAATCTGAATTCTTGAATTTGTGGTACTCTAACAATACAGTTATTCAATGTGATTACGAAGGATTAAAATTTATTTTTGAAACCTACTATGACTACTTTCTATGAAAAATTAAGATGTTGGCACTGAAAACAAGCCTTACTTGCTTTGAAAATTATAAATAATTGTATTTTACTTTTATTCTAATTACTTTTTCTACTAAGTTAACTCAATGGTAAGATAAGTAGAAAAATCCATCAGTAAATTGCTACTAAACAACTTTAAATTGTTAATCTACAGTAAAAACATACCCAGACATCAAAGTGAACAGGATTTCTGGTTTGGTGCAGATGTATTCAACAGTTGGAGATCGGGTTCCAATTTGACGCCTCAGCACATTATTAAAAACTTGGGCAACATCCTTCTTGCCCTCAAAATCTATGCGGTTCAAATTCTAGAAATGAAAATGTAAGTAATAAATACTTTGGTTAAATAAATATAAAATATAGTGGCATTAGGATAGGTTGTAGCATTGCATGCATTTCCCGTGGCATGGTTTGTGATAAACAAGATCTGAGGATCGTAAAAAAACAACGGCCTTGTTAGTTGTTATAGTGTAATGAGGGAACACAATAACTGAATCCCATGTGGGCGAAGTCGCAGGCAGGAGCTGATACATAACTATAACTGATAAAAAGCAGGCTTAAGACAAGCCAAATAAAATATTTTGATTGGATAATTAATACATTTGAATCATCAAATGATGACTAACACTAACAATATATTTTGCAATCAGCCATTTCTAACCATTAGAGATCCATACACTTTGTTACCAAATACAATTAGATTGAAGTGATAAATGATGAAAAACAACAAGGCAAGTGCATGTGACTTGAATTCTCTGTAAAAAAAAGAACAACCCTCAATTAGTGAGTGTTTACCTGAATGAGTAACAGGAGCAGATTAGTGTTGTACAGCTCCTGGGCTAACTGAGCCACAATGATGTCTGTCTGTGGCTCCGCATCTGACGTGCCGTACAGCATATTCTTTATCAACACCTATCACAAACATACAGTTTAGTAGCTGACAATCTATACATACTGGGTGTAATCTAAATACTACATACCAGATTTTTGCTCACATCTTCCTGAGCTTTCTCTGCTTTCTTATCACCTCTCTCTAGCGCAGTCACGGCATCCTTCAAAGATCGCACAAGCTCGGCTGGGCTCTTCTGGGACTTACCAAAAAGAGGCATAGTATCCTGATGATTTAGACAGTTGATTTAAGCAATACTGTCTACATAAGATTGTACCTGAAATAAACCAGGAGATGCAATGCACAGAAACTCAGTATCACTGCATTATTTCGTACTTATACTATTATTCACTAGATTGCAAAGAAATAAAATGAGATGTGACAAACATGAAATACATTTGCGAAATTTACACAGGAGCACAAATGATAGCTTTTTAAGTATATTAATCCACTCAGAACTTTATGGAATTGTAAAACATAGGCATAGAACGAGGTGTAACTCACTTTCAGATTAATTATTACAATTTCCCCTAGACCACAGGCGAAACGAACGAACAGCTGTGATGTCAATACAAATATTGCCAGTGTAATGAATGTCACAGTCAAATTTCATGAAATGAAAATTGCGCCACATTGAAGCACATTGATCGTTGAATTTAAAACTGTAAAAAAGTAGATAATTAATAATCATACCAATGTCCGAGAGTAAAGAAAACAGGCTTAAAATGAATAAAGGAATCTTGCAAATATTTAGATGAAAATTTATATTAATTTTTAACAATAGTTGGTGTGTACAAAGATGCTCAATCAAATCTAGATCAATAAGGCTCGGCTTACACGGGGTCAGACTTTTCAAATCAGTCGACGTAATTTCGAGGACACTCATATTCCTAGGTTAGGATACCTAGGATAGCTATAAGACCCGGTGTAAACTGAACTTTGAGTTCGATTGATATTTGGACGCAGTTCTGCAAACCAGATCCAACCCACAGCATGACAGTTTTGAGAAAAAGCCGTTTTTGTTAAAAATGTGTGTACAAAATTTTCTATTAATATTTTTAATAAAGTTTGAATGCACAATTATAGACGATGGCTAGCTCTATTAATTGTTATGTTAATCTGTTGCAAAAAGCATTTATTACCTGATTTAGAACCAATAAATGGGGATGGATCTTTTTAATAAAAATGCGAATGTGGGTTGGATCTTTGTTTATTTAATAAAAAAATAAGGGAAAATTATATTTACACGGTTTTTTTTAATGAATTTTAATCAAAAAGGGCACAAATACTAAGGCAAACTTGTAGCGTGAAAAGATTTTAGCAAAAACAAAATATTTCATACAAAATTTTCAACAGAGACGAAAACTGCAATACTTTAGTCATAAAGAGAAATCGAACAAAACGTATGAATTAATCTGTAACTATTTATATATAATTTCCAGTTTTCGTGTTAGTAAATGTCTTCTACTTCAAAGTCAGGTTGTCCTGAAAACCCTTCCAGGTCATCATCCTTCAACCGTTGGTCTGGAATAAGTTCAGTATAAAAAAGGTGGTATTCCTGTGGAATCAGGTGAAGGAGAGTTTTCAAGTCCTTTAACTTGGCTTCGAGAATAGAATTCCCACAGGTCAAAGTACCTCTACTTCTTTTTTGTGAGAATAGCCCCTAAGTGAACGTTTTTTTTAAATATATTCGTCCACCAACTCTTCGTCAAGGTTGCTCGCCTGTAAATTTTGAACATATCCTGTATTTTAACTATATCCCTAATCTGCAGCCGTGGCAGCTTATTCCCGTCTATAGTTTTCTTCCTAGTTGTACTCTAATTGTATTGAAAATAAAAAGTAGGTATAAAAACGTGCAAGAAGACTTCAGTTTAAGATGAATGTTCACCGTTTAAGCAAAAACTACTTTATATCATCAATAAAATTAGAGAAAGTATAACTAACAGGGAGAAACTACTTATAGACGAGAATAAGGCTGCAGATTAAGGAAATAGAGATAAAATAACCGGATAGGTATCCTTCCAAATCTAAAATCCAAATTTTGAACATAGGTAGGTACCTATGTTCAAAACTTACATGACGACCAACCTGGACGAAAAGTTTGTGGTCGTAGATATATTAGAAAAAGTTCGTTCGAGTGCTACTCTCACAAATGAAATAATGGGAGTACTTTGGCCTATGAGAAAACTTATTCCCGAGGTCAAGTTAAAAGACTTAAAAGCTCTTTCACCTGATTCCACAGGCATACCACCTTTTTTACACTAAACTTATTCCAGAAGAACGCTTGGAGGATGATGACCTGGAAGGACAACTAGACCTTGAAGTAGAAGACATTTTCAACAATGAAAACTGAAAAATCTAGAAAATAATTTACAGATTAATATACATGGTGGGTCAGAAAATATGGCAAATAATTAACCCACCGTATCGGCTATCGATTCTAAGTATATTGTATAGGTCTTTATTTTTTTTTGAGTTAGTAAAAAAAGGGGCCTGTGCCCAGCAGTGGGACGCAAATAGGCTGTAGTAGTAGTAGTAGTAGTAGTAGTAAAAAAAAATTATATGGGATTGGTTGTGTGGGCGACGCCTGAATCCTATACAAAATTTTTTTTTTTTACCAACTCAAAAAAAATCAAAGACCTATACAATATACTTAGAATCGATAGCCGATACTGTGGGTTGATTATTTGCCATATTTTCTGACCCACCATGTATAGGTTTTTTCGGATTCCTTTTTTGGTCTGATTTTTGTACAAAATAAGTAAATACTTTATTTTTGCTGGAATTTTTTCATCCCACATTTTTTGCTATTGTTGCCTTTGTATTTTTGCTAGTTTCTCCAAAAAAAAACCGTTGAAATGTTTTTTTCCCTTATTTGTATTAAGAGTATTAAGACCCTGTAAATCAACAAGGATTCAACCCACATTCAACATTCTTACTTTTTTATTGAAAAGATCAATCCCCTTTTATTTACCGTAAATCAGGTAATTAATACTTTTCGCGAAAGAATATCATAAATCCACAACTCTGTTATGTCATAATCCACAACTCTATTTAGTGAAAAAGATTACGTAAAAATACTTCTATGTGTTAAAATATTTTCAATATGGAACCAAGTCACATGAACCCTCATAAAATTGAAAAATTTAGGCTATTTTTAATATGCAAACAAGATTCAAGATACATGGTTTCATATAACTGTGAAATCTTTATTTTGCAAACGGGATCCAACCGCGCTTGGTCCCTTATAGAGTTATAAAATTATACGTCTATGAGGTACCATGTGAAATGAATCTTGTTTACAAAATATGGATTTGCTGTTTTGTGGAATGGTAACTTTGTCAACATATTGTTTTGATAGGTTAAAATGGTCAGATCATTTTGATTTTTATAGGGAAGGTGTAAAGTGCATTTTAAAACCTATCTGCATATTTAACTCAATTTTGACAGGTGTGTGGGTTGGATCTGGTTTGCAGAACTGCGTCCATTTGTAATGTGGTAACATCCACATAGAAATGAACCAAACAATGACATTTAGATGAAAGTTTACGTGTCATATTCTTTTATTTTTAAAACTTGAGTGTGCAAATAGTTCGTTAATAGAAATAATCGATGATGACATATTTGTACTTCGATAGATCAAATCAACTGATTTATTTTAATTATTAGAAAAAAAAACTTTTATTTTGTTTTTATTGTTCTAGTCAGTTTTATTCTTTTTAACTCGTTAAACATCCAATCAAAGCCATGAGACAATTGAAATACTCGTCATTAAGTTCGATTCTCCATTCGTTTAAAATGCGAAATATAATGTTCTCTAATCTCATCACTATATAATATACATCTAGTAGCAAATGTTAAATGTCGTTTTAAATATCATTCCTAATGGACTTTCACTTTTAGTTCATCATAGCCAGCCGAATATTTCAATACTCCTGAATTTCTGGTCAAGCCTTATACAAACCGAACTTCAAGTCTAATTTACACGGGGTCAGTGATTTCAAGTGTCATTCAGTGAACACACACGACACTTGACACGTCGTCAGCAATACCAACATGAAAAAGTGACACTGACAGAACGTGGATGTGTGTGGAGTGTGGACAGTATGACGATAGTCGGAACTGAATTTTATTTTTAGGTTAACAATTTTAGGCAAAGTACTCATATTGCGCTTATTAAGCTGGCTAACTGATAACATTAAATATTGCTACTGGAAGTCATGGCTGAAGCAGCAGGTGAAAAGTTGTCAAAGAAGTGAGTATAGTGTGGAATTTCACAGAAAACTGTCATGTTCGCCACGAAGGCTCTCGCAGCATTGCCTGGGGTTCTGACTCTAAGGAACACATTTTCGATCAATCGGTTTACAAATTTGACGACTGCAGTGAGCAAACGGTTAGCATTTTATTATTGAATGTGCATTTATTTGACGCTTTGAATTATTTTTAAATATTACTTACAGCGAGTTGAAACGTCGCTTAAAAGCGGAACAGAAATTGAAAGAAAAGGCTGAGAAAGCAGCACATCAACCTGTTGTAGCGGCAGACAAGAAAGCGGCTAAAGTTTCTGAAGAAGAAATCAGTCCAAATGAGTATTACAAACTGCGAACAGCAGCTATTGCAGCTCTCAAGCAAGGCCCTAAGGACCAGCATCCCTACCCTCACAAATTCAATGTCACCATCTCCCTGGAGGAGTTCATTAATAAGTACAATAATGTGAACAGTGGGGAGGTTTTGGAAAATGTAACCTTAAGTGTAGCAGGAAGAGTTCATTCTATTCGAGAATCAGGAGCCAAGTTAATATTTTATGATTTAAGAGCTGAAGGAGTAAAGATACAGGTAAGATCAATAACATGGGAAAAACAATAATTTAGCCTGTGAATCCTTAGACCTTACACTCACAAAACAAAATTCACATCAAACAAAATGCTTATCTACTTTTATTAATTAATGTATCAAATTAGCGTGATTTAACATATGGGATCTTTTCTTGAGTGATATTTGCTCTGGGATTCCTTTATTTCATTTTAAACAGCCACAAATAGTCCAAAAATACACATTTTGGGTTTAGAATTTTGTTAACCAAATAAGACAACCAAGGATGAACAGACTAGTTTTTATGCAGACTACATTTAATCCATTTTAATTTTTCAAGGTGATGGCAAATGCGAAATTATATGAATCAGAAGAAAAATTTGGCATTGACACTGATAAGTTACGGAGAGGCGATATCATTGGGTGCATAGGCCACCCCGGCAAGACGAAGAAGGGGGAGCTCTCCATTGTACCAAAGACAATCAAACTGCTTTCCCCGTGCCTACACATGTTGCCTCATTTGCACTTTGGTCTTAAGGACAAGGAGACCAGGTTTAGGAAAAGATACTTAGATCTAATTTTAAATGATAAGGTAATTATAACTGGATACACACTTTCCATTTTTTTTAATTTCTGATTTATTTGTAATCTTTTGTGTTAACTACAGGTAAGACAAACTTTCTACACAAGAGCAAAAATCATTGCATACATCAGACGATTTTTAGACAACATGGGTTTTCTGGAGATTGAAACTCCTATGATGAACATGATTGCTGGTGGAGCTACAGCAAAGCCATTCATCACTCACCACAATGATCTCAACATGGACTTGTTTATGAGGATAGCACCTGAGTTGTATCACAAGATGTTAGTTGTTGGAGGTCTGGACCGTGTCTATGAAATAGGAAGGCAGTTCCGAAATGAGGGCATAGACATGACCCACAATCCTGAATTCACTACTTGTGAATTTTACATGGCTTATGCTGATTACAATGATTTAATTACAATGACGGAAACTATGCTTTCGGGTATGGTGAAAAGTATCCATGGGTCTTACAAGGTAGGTTGAATTTTCATTAAGAAGCAGCTGGTTATATTTTGCTTTGACTTGTGAATTGTATTGGATTCACTACATCAATTAAAAACTTGACTAAACACTTTCTACTTGTTGATGTTTACGTTTTTAATGGGATATAAATAAAAAAGTACAAATACTAATACTTCTATCTAAAACATACTTAATTTGTAGGTCAAGTACCAACCTGACGGCCCTGATGGTGAGGAGGTAGAAATTGATTTCACACCTCCATTTGCTAGAGTGCCAATGATTTCCACCCTGGAGAGCATTTTGAAAGTCAAACTGCCACCTGCTGACCAATTGGACACTGTGGAAGCCAACACTCTACTCAGTGAACTGTGCCAAAAGCACGAGGTAAATATCACTTATATCTTTTGCATCACATTTAACCTCATTAGTAAATCCGACAATGTGTGAGTGAAAGCAGTCCTCAGCATTTATAATTCTTCACATAAATCTTAAAAATTTGCCTTACATTTTATGGTAATAAATTAGACATAATGTTGAATAATTAACTACATAAGTATCAATTAATTAATAACTGCATACTATTCACAGATTGAGTGCCCACCTCCAAGAACTACAGCCAGACTTCTCGACAAACTTGTTGGAGAATTCCTTGAAGAGAAATGCATTAATCCAACATTCATTCTGGATCATCCACAAATCATGAGTCCCCTCTCTAAATACCATAGAGATATTCCTGGCCTCACTGAAAGGTTGCTATTGTTTTAATCATATTCTGTCTGGGCAGTATTTTTTTTCATATTTTTTTTTTTGCAGAAATACTCAACACTGATCCTAATAAACGATATATCATGTTGTTTTCAGATTTGAAGTCTTTGTCATGAAGAAAGAAATATGTAATGCATACACTGAATTAAATGATCCGGCAACACAGAGAGAGAGATTTGAACAGCAAGCCAAGGATCGGGCAGCTGGGGACGATGAAACTCCTCCCACAGATGAGGCATTCTGCACTGCATTAGAATATGGCCTACCACCAACTGGTGGATGGGGCTTAGGAGTTGACAGGCTCACCATGTTCCTGACAAATTCTAACAATATCAAGGTTTGTTTTCTTGCAGTTTTTCTTTTATACTTGTGATTTTCATCATCATCATCATCATCATCATTTCAGCCGAAAGACGTCCACTGCTGGACATAGGCCTCCCCCAAGGCTCGCCACTCAGACCGGTCCTGTCCTGTGTTACTTGTGATTTTGATGTTTGAAAATTTAAAAAAAACATTCCAACTAGGCAAACTACACATAGTTTTATTTTTTGCAGGAGGTGCTTTTGTTTCCGGCAATGAAACCTGATGATCCTAATAAACATAATGAGGAAGAAAGTCAGTTAGAGGCTACAGCACAAAATGGAGCCTCTAATTGACTGAGTTTAAAAATAGAATAAATATTTATTGTCTTATAACCTACTTAACTCCTGTTTCTTGGATATGTCTTATAACCTACTTGTCTTTATTAAGTGATCTTGAATTTGCTTTGAAATAAATTTCATAAAAATATGACTATTTTTTTATTTATACAAATATTTTCATAAAGACAATAGCACTTTTTAAGTGACAAAAAGTTACACTATATTTCAGTATATACACTTTTCAACCCTAAATATCTTCATCATTATGGTCACTTGCTGCTTGAGTTGAATTGTAATGTTCTCCTAACTTGTACATGTGTCTATGATATGTGATGACCAAAGGAGGGCCATCAAACTCCACTCCCTGCTCTATGCAATCTGGGCCTGTCGCTTGAATAACATTGATAGGACATTTTAAACAGTTGGACAAGGATCTGATTTCAAGCTGCCCTCCCCAAACCTTGGTGTTAACTATCTGATCACAATAATCATTGAATTCACTTTCAGTCAGCATATCAAATGTGTCTGGATTACTCATAAAAGGAAGAAAATCTTCTTTGTGGTCTCTAATGAAATTTGAGATATCTTCCCGCAGTTTCTCCACAGATACTGTTTTAGACCTAGTAACATATAACTGATGAGCTACAGCTTGATACAAGCAATCACCGTCTGATGGTATTGGAAAAATGTTCAGACCTTTTTGCTTTAACTTCGTAGTTATAGCCTGATTTTCCAAGTTGCGAGGCCCATGTAAATTTTCTTTTTCTTGTAATTTAATTTTTTCAGCTCTTTCCTTCTCCTGTTGCGATTTTTTATCTCTTCGTTTTTGTGCTTTGCTTACTTTGACTTTAAGAATATCATCAGCTTCTTGAACTCCATCAACATTATCAGGTTGATCACTCTCTTTTTCTAGTACACTTATTTCATCTTTGTGTCGATTTTCAAGCTCGAGTTCCAACTTCGCGATTTCCGCAGTAAGTTCTTTTTTCTTGGTCTTGTCATTCTTTGCTGCCTTTTTTAAACCTTGAATTTGAGCCTGCAATTCCTTCTTTTCTTTTCTGTGTCGTGCTTCAACTTCTTCTACAGAACAAGGTTGCTCCATTTTTATATTCTACTTATTTTTTTGTAAATTGTTCGATATTATTTCATGGGTTTTAAGCACCATTAAGCTCGTGGCAAAACTTAATTACCATAAATATTATCAAAATAAAATTAACATTTGGTTTTCAAAATATCGCTCGTGTTCAGTAAAAATATCGATGTCACACGATGTCACATGAATGTTATGTCACTGTCAGAAATACGGTTGCATCAAAAAAGTTGGCAGGCTCATCATAGGCTGCGTACCGAAACGCGCTCAGAGCACTCACAGCACCTTGCATCTCTTTTCCTCTTGAAAGTCGAGTCCTAAGAGGAATAAGGATGCAAGGTGCTGTGCGCGCTCTAAGCGCGATTCGGAACGCAGCCATAGTTAAATATGGCTGTCATTCCATCCTGGAAATATATTTACTAGCTCCATGGCTAACTGAGATGGCCAAACATACCCCTATGCTGGTAAGGTTGGCGCTACTGCACTACAATCTTAATGACTTTATTTTTACTAAGTCTTTATTATATTATATCTTACCTTTGTCTTATCTGTGGCGCCATTTTTTCGTTGTCGTATTTGTCGTTTGCGGCTCGGCTATTTGCTAATTTTAATTCGCATATCTTATTATCTATCGGTTTAACCGGCTTAGGTTCTAGTCTAGACCAATAGCGGCAGAATACATTGAAAAGGTTGATGTGTGGATTGCTAATATAGATAATAATCTATATAATAATGAATCCTTGTTCTGTACCTGCTCCACAACAGGACACCGATGGTGATGGAAGGTGGAATAGCATCGTGAGTAGCAAATTTAATTAAACTTAGGTAAAAGTATTTCAAACACAATTAAAAAGAGATCAAATGCAAACTCGAAACGTTTCATTGTTATAATTTGGAGAACGTTTATTAAAACCCTTGTTTTTTTCCTGAAATGTACACTTGAAAAATATTTGCATTTTTATTTCAGCATAATAGATTCCTATCAGATGCCAAGGGAAAAGATGGCGAGGTCATTTTCATTGGAGACTCCATATTACAAGCTTTGGAGCACACTGAAGTGTGGAATCAGTGGTTTGCACCTCTTCATTGCCTTAATTTTAGTATTCATAATGATCAAACTCAGAATGTGTTGTGGCGTATTAAAAACGGAGAACTTGACCATGTTGATCCTAAAGTAAGTTTCAGTTTGATCAATAAATCATTATTAACCCTTTTGAATGTCATGGCCCTGATTAATCCCAAAAATTAGACACCATGCTTTTTGTATTTTATTTCCTGCTTTGCAATAGTACTATCAAACAGCGAGGAGGCAGGAGGCTTGAAACCACCTTATTTATTTGTTATGGCAGATTAAATTTTAATTAGTGGTTATTACACTCAGGTTTTTTATGAAATTTCAGGTCATAGTTGTTCATGTTGGGACAAACAATGTGCAAAATACTCCTGAACAAGTTTGTGAAGGTATTTTAGAAATTGTCAGGTCTATCAGGGACAAACACCCAAGTGCTTATATAGTGTTACCTGTAAGTAAAAACAATAGTGTGAAATATTTTCGAAATATTTGAAACTGAAGTAAAATGACAATTATAATTTCAGAGTTTACTTCCTCGGGGTCAACATCATAACACATTGAGGGTGAAGAATGCCAAAATCAATGAACTTTTGCGTGAAAAAGTCAGCAATATGAATAGAGTAGAAATGGTGACCATTGATAAAGGGTTAGTCCAAAATGATGGAACAATAAGTCATCATGACATGCATGACTACCTTATCCCTACAAATGCAGCTTGTCGCAAGGCATTTGAGCCCATCCATGATTTGCTTCAACAAATACTTTTCGAAGGGGAGCCTGAGAAGGATTTGACACCGTCTGAATAAATACTGAACGTCATGTATGTATTTATTATATTGGTAGCTTTTTACTGAGTGAGTTCACTGTGATTGAACCAGGGCTTGTAACCGGTTAATTAAAAAAACCCCGAAATAGCCAAATATTTAGAATTACTTTATACTCTTTATGTGGAACTCCATAGTGTATTTAGGTTATTACTTCGTATTATTTTATAGCCTTATTAAACATGAAATAATAAACGAAAGAACGATAAGCAAACCGGTTTATTTGTATGGGGGCATAAACCGGTTTCAAGCCCTGGATTGAACAGTAGTATGTTAAGCTTATTTTCCCTTAGATTTAAGGTATCTCATGAATAAATTATTAGCTTTTTTAACTTTTTACATTCCAGTCAGATATGACTATCATTTACTATTTGGCTGTGTTTATATAGCAGACTGTTTTTAAATAAATAGTCCATAATTTTTAAGATATTCATGGCATGATACTTACTCTTTACTTTTACTTTTTTTTTCTAATAGATATTAATTTATTATGTTGTAATAATTTGTTACTTATCAAATTTAAAGTTGGAAATACCTACTTTGACAAAGTAGGTATTCAACTCAGTTGACAAAGTACAATAAGTACACACAGTATCCAGTCCAGTTGCCCAATTCCATGCACCTTAGTAAAACTTCTAGAATTAAATTATTCTAGTAAGCTGTTCAAACCAATGCGAAATAACTTTGCAAAGTGAACCTTTTCAAGTTGGCGAGGTAAATTTTTTTAAGCAGTTAATGTAAAGGGTTCCTACTGGTCCTAGTACTTATTTGCTTGTTACAATTAAGTAAAGAAACTATTTTTTTTTTAATTGTTTTATGAAATGATTGGCAGCAGATTATGTTATTTTGTTAGTAAGTAGTATAATTATTTATTATAGATTTTATACCTAATATCTAGACTGTCAATCTCCTTACATTACGGCGTATATCGGAAATAGCCAGGGCGCTTTAACTTTTCATACTTCGCCAGTACAGCGCCATCTAGATGCTGCTCATGGAGTTCAAATTTATATTCAGGCTACATAGGCAGCCACATAATATCTATTATCGCTTATTTTTTCTATACTAATATTATATTGTAGTTGTTTTTGAGTTAGAATAGAATGAAATGTCATTTAAAGGGTTATATTCCTACCCATTATTGTTAACATTTGTAATTGATTACACCAAAGACCGTGGCAAAACATCCACCAAAGTTACAATCACCATGGATGAGAGAAGAGCACAGACTCATATTTTTCTAAAATGCAGGCATATGAGGGAAGCAAGAAGAATAATGCTTGTTAATACTTCAAAAATATGTCATTAGCAAAAAGTGATGTCCATGATGTTAAAATATTTTTTAAGGAACTTGAATTCTTGAATTCCCTAGATGCAATATTTTTGTTTGATGTAGTGAAAACACATTTTATAGTTCAGTAAGTTACCTATACGCTAGTGTTATTTGATTTATAGCTATAATAATTTGTAAGGTACTTTTAGGTACTCGGGTTGCCAAACATGTTGCTTGAATCTCTACTGTTGTATTTATTTGCATGATAAAAGAAGCTTGAGCAGGGCAATTATTTCTATGAAGAAAATTTCGTAAAAAATATTATAAACTTTGTTTTATTTTCGCTGGGCCAAGCCCCTCTTCCAAACAAAAAACCTTGGGACCAAGCCCCCCCCCAACAGTTTCAGAATTCCGAACAAAAGTTACTGCGTGTATGCGGTAGGTACTTACTTATATACATTTTGATGGACGCTATGCGTTTCGAATTCGACTGCATGTGTGTGGCAGGTCTTAAATTCGCGGGATGCTTGTGGTCGCGATGCAAACGCTCAATACCTCGTCAACGCGCGTAACGATTCGCGACTAATTTGCCCTTTCTGGGCAGTCTAGGGCGCTACTGACTACCCTACTTGCAGAAAGGCCTGCGCCTGCATGCAGTACTGCCGCAGGGGATGTTGCTCCTCACAGTGGTGGAGTTACTAACAACTGGAAGACTGGAACTACTCATCAGTGTGGTTGTATTGAACGTTGAGTCGTGTTCTCAAGTCCTTTCTTAGTGTTTAAAAACATAGAAAATGACAGTTTTTGACGTAGGCAGCCACAGCTTGAAAGTACTACATGGTAGCGCGGTCAGGACGAGTTATGTCGCTATTTGGTATCTGTAGCTTCAGATGGTAACTATGGAGGGTTGAAGTAAAGGGAGCGCAATCTTTATAGTTCCAAAGGTGGACACCAAATCTGGTAGGTTGGGCGCGCTGCGGTCGTCACTCCAGTCAAGCCACCTAGGCGGATAGTCTGTAGTAGCGCCTTCAGATGGCGCTGCTGTGGCAAAAACGCAGCGAAAACGGTTGTAAGGAGAGTGTTTTGTTTTGTTGCTTATAAAATCCGCTGAACACATTTTCAACTGTTTCGCCATATAAGATTGCGCTCCTTACCAAGACATTCCACACTCCATAATGATAACTTTCAATCTGTGGTTGTCTACGTCAAATGTCAAAAACTGACATTTTCTCAGTATGGGGGGGAGGGGGGCTGAACAATGACAACCGTGTGCGCGCGCGGCTACATATAGCACGACCACAGAATAAGTAATAGTACTAACGTACAGAAGGCCGACTGCTAACAAAAAACCGGTTTTGTTGCACCGTACGCTCCCAAAGTGGCCATCTCTTTCTATCGCATGCAGCGCGCTCTTTCGGAGGCCACGCCCTAGCGCTAGGGCTGGCGCACTCGAGAACATATTAAATCATGCGTCTGGTATTAGTACATAGGTTAGGTAGAATAGTGTTATTTACAAAATATATATTTAAGTTAGTTATTTTTTTATTATTAAAAGTACTCGTCTACACAGATGCTACAACGTAATTTATAACATACAAAATTAAGACACACAGTCACACAACTGCATTATGATAATATACTAGCCGTCGTCTCGAGAACATAGAATTTGTATACCCGATACTATACTGAACTATACTATACTGTACATGCATAGTTATGCATGGTTATTATTCTTATTGAAAAAAATAAGAATTTGGGTTGTCTGGAACTACCTACATACCAAATTTCATCATTTTACTTTTTACCAAATCATTTTACTGTTGTTATTATTACAACCCTCTGCTATACAATATATTTTTGACATACTTCAAATTTCATAGCACATTTGACGACGATATCTTGCGTCGCGACGTACATTAAGAGTTTAAACGCGCTCGTGCATTAGCTAGCAGTGTGCGGCAACCACTAATCATCACGCCACGGTGCGAAGCCGGCGGGTACTTGTATCGAGCGCGAAGAAATCAAAGAGTGCGCCGCGCCTGGCACGACACAACTTAGAGGGCGCGCGAAGTAAGCAATAATAGGCTCTGCGTCGACGGCTTAAGTGCTTCGCCGCGCGCCTTCTAACATGTGTCGTGCTATACATAGCTTTTTATATTATAGTCAGTCTCGCTCGGGTATAAAATCACAAAGAACATTTCGCCGTCCGCGACTTTTACAAACAAACATCCCCTGGATGCCCCCTTTAAGAGATCTGTGACGTCACGCACAGGCTTCCACTAAAAGTAAAACACGGATTTTCTCTGAAAGTGATGAACAAAATAATCTGAAACTTTTTTATTGAATCCTTTAGACTACGTTTAGTTAGACTTGACTTCCGAAATGGTTTTCTGATTAAGTACACCTTACTAAAAAATTCAAGTGCTGTCAATACTCCAAACGTAAATTATGGATGACGATGATGGCATTATAACTCCATGATTTTATACGAAAATTTAAGGAAATACAACACTATATTAATTTGTCAAAAATGTTTAATACTTGTTCATTAGCCTATTAAAATAAAAATTAAAAGGTAAAGTGGCATTTCCTTTAAATAGAGACTTGTTAAAGACATCGAAATTGCACTTTTGAAGCTTTTTTAAATATTTATCCACTGCAATAGCTGGTAGAAATATTTGACTTGCTATTTTTGGCACCTCTATACTTCTAGCCTGAAAATAAGAAAAAAACATTAAATTTCAAATGATCAATAAGGAAGTATATTTTTAACAAATGATGTGTAAACGAAGTGTAATATGAAATGTATTCACTTATTTAGCATATCATAAATTACGAAAATTCGAGTTACCTTTCGTAAATGATTATTTGCAGAACTAGCAATTTCAAAAACAATATTTCTCATATTTTCACTGTCAAAACCCCTTAAAACAGCTTCTTGACTAACTTGATGTTTCATCAGTAGATCCATGGGCAAATATACCATTTTATGACGACTTGCAACATGTACAGACCTAGAACAATTTTATTATGAGATCCATGAAACAATATTTATGGCTCTAGCTCTAGAACTACTAGACTGGTTTGCAGATTCTATTAAACAATAATGAATGTTTGTGAATCTCTCCAACCCTAAGAATTCAAAATTATCAACCATGCTCTCAAAACCAAAAATAATTCACAATGATTTTTGGAGATAAAAATTAAAAGTTATCTACTTATACCTCACCTTAATATATTGGTGAGTCCTTGCGCTTTACCTAAATGTGATGCTGCATGATCAGCATGTACATTGGCAACTTCCGCCACTCCCAGTATCGAATAATATATTGGTGAAACAGTATCCTCAGCATACTGTTCAATATCTTCTAAACTTTTGAAATACTTTGTCTTCACAAAACTATTCCTGGATGTAATTAGTCTCTCCAAATTTCTTTTTGGTACTTTGTAGCAGCTGCAAACCTGTAAGAAAAAGACGATATTCATTCAAAATGAGAGGTTGTTCAAAATTGCATTAATCAGAAAAGATATTGTAAAAGCTATTGTTTTTTACTTGGTTGCTAAAGTTTCTCTCATTACCTTGAATAATTCCTGTGCGACAGGATTAGCTGGTATGTTGCGTAAAGTTTGATCCGGCTTGAAAATATCTCGCAGTGTATCATGCCAAAATTGCAACCGGAACAGAGCTGTCTGAGGATCAGTAGTTTGATCTTGTACTCTAGCAATTTCTACATTGAATGCTCTTACTACCAATGCCGGCGTCCTAATAGCCTTTGTCATTAGTAATGTAGCCAGAAAGTTCTCATAATCATGCTGTCTATCTGCAAAATAGAATCAAAGTACCAGAAAATACAAACGATATAACATTTTATACTTGCATAGATCAGAAAAAGGCTGCTGAAAAACTATAATAAGTAACACTAAAGTAGGCAATTTACCTCACAATATTCGTACAATAGGAAAGAGAGTCTTCATCCGAAGTGGAAGATTTAGTAGCCTGCGATCTCATTCTTCCTAGTTGCGCCGCTCTTAAACTTTGTTTAAATATACTATTCATATTGAGAAAAGTTTTTATAAACATCGGATCAAGACTTATGCAATAAATTTTCTTGTTACTGAATCTCAGGAGTTCTGATCTGAATCCAGGTTCAGGTTATGTTTTTACTGGATCGATTTTTTTTCATAGCTTTGACATTGTCAGACAAAATAACAGAACAACAATTTTATGTTGCCTCACCGAAAAAAAAAACAGTAGTGATGCGATGACACGTGAGGTTCATATCGATATTTATCGATATGCAACAGTGAGCGTCAAGAAATAATCACACGTAGTTCCTTCTATTTTTTTGTTGTATGGACGAGTTCAGGGTGTGTGAAACGTGGATGTGAACTACTTGTGCAACCTGCGCACTACACGAAAAACCTGTAAGTATGTAAGAATGTTACCTTTCTATAGGTATCTTGAAAATTGAGAAGAAAAAGCGATCAAGGTACTTTAAGAATGATAATAAAACAAAAACAAAGATTTTTATAAAAATGTCTGTACTAGCTTCTGCTTGCGACTCTGTCCGAGTAGAATAGGCTATGGGTGAAAAATGACAATGTGTTCGATTATTTTTTTTAAGGATAGGAATCACCTTCCGTATCAAGAGAAAAAAATCTCAGAATTTTCCGTGCCGTAGATTCTGCGTAAAAAATAAAATTGGTTTTGCGTTATGACGATTGAAATAAAGGTGTTTCCTTGGTCCAAGTATGCAGCACTACTTCTTGAAAAAAAGTGTTGACACTATTGACATTATTGATTTCTTGATACGGAAGGTTATTCCTATCCATAAAAAAATAATCGAGCACATTGTAATTTTTCACCCATAGCCAATTCGGTAACACCGTTCCGCGGGAACTGTGCGTATTTTTTTCGTGATCAAAAGTGGCCTATATGTTGACCCGTCATAATCCACACCCATAATAAATTTTGACACAAAATGTAGGTAATAGCCACAAATATGACAATCAATTACTATAACAAGCATTGCCATAAAGCCACAAATTACAAGCGATGTTCGAATCACAGTTACCTACGTATGAGAGTAAAAAAAATGAATGACATTTTTATTAAATCAAATATCCACGCCATGGTTCCTACTAACATATTTCGCAATGGCGATCTTTCATAGTTTCCGACTTCTCCATAAAATTCAAAATTCAAAATGGAAGGAGCAGGGAACTATGCGTTTTCCGAAATGAAAAGCAGCCTATGTCCTTTAGCGGGTTTCCAACTATCTCCATGCCAAATTTCATCCAAATCGATGCAGCGGTTGAAGCGTGAAGAGATAACAGACAGACAGAGTTACTATCGCATTTACAATATTAGTATGGATATGGATTAACTAGCTTCTGTCCGCAACATCGTCCGCATGGAGTTCTGTTATGTATAGCGTTCCCGCGGGGACTAAGCGTTTTTCCGGGATCAATTTCGATTTTGTCAGTGATAGATTTTCTCGGAACTAGCAATGTACGTCTGACTACTACTGACTTGAATATTGTCCGCTATCCTGAACTATCATCGTCATATTTCATCTAATTTACAGAAAACTATAACAAACTAGCCGATGCCCGCGAACTTCGTCCCGCGTAGACTTAGAAGTTGCGTACCCGATGATACTACACATTAGACAGGTATAGTTATAGAAGTATTGAAAAATTGGTTTGAAATACCATTCCCGTGGAAATATCGGGATAAAAAGTATCCTATGTTATTGCCCGGATCTCAAATTATCTCCATACCAAATTTCATCCAAATCGGTCCACTCGTTGCGACGTGAAGGAAGGACAAAGAAACAAACATATTAATAACGTAAGTAAAATATGAGTGCTATTACGGACTTAAAGTGAAACAGTACCAATATAAACTGATAAATTGAAAAAAAAAACGACGTCTAACTCCGACAGCCTACGAAGTCGGTGTCATGTTCACTATAAGATTGTCATAAGCTTTGGGTCGGTTCACTTGACACCGACTTTGTAGGCTGTCGGAGTTAGAAGTCGGTTTTTATTTTTTATTAAAAAAAATGTTTCAGCTACAGTTCCCAAACATGGCTACAATGGAAGGTAGGTACTAATTAAGTCTCACTGTAGTCTTTGAAATTGATGCCAAAATCATACACGTGCTAACAAAGTTTGAGGAGTTCCCTCAGTTTCTCATTGATGCCGTCATCAGAAGAACCAAATTAAAATAGGACCTTCCGATTTAAAAAAAAATCGAAATCGGTTCACAACTGACGGAGTTATCGCGGAACATACATACAATAACATACAGACGAATTGAGAATATCCTCTTTTTTCGAAGTCAGTTAAAAAATAAATAAAAAGAAACGGCTATCGGAACTTAGTCATAATCGTGACGAATGACGTGATTATGTTTTTAATATTCATTATTACTATAATTCTCTATTTCAGGAAAATGACCATGAAATGAAAACTATACCAAAACCTTACAAATAAGGTAAGTAGTCTGTCTTTCCATGGTCCATCACATCAATACAGCTGGACAAATTTTGATGAAAAAGTACCTACCGTGCAGAGAAATGTCCATGTCCCATCTCTACTTTTTTTAAGCGAGGAACTCGAGCAAGCGATTGTGGCCCTAAGGCCTGCAATATACAGTCGGAATTCCGTTACGGAATTCCGATTCGGAAATTCCGAACACGCATAGGTACCCTCCATACGAAATATCAAAATATGTACATGCAGTAGTTTTCCGTTCGGAATTCTGAACTGATGTGTGTTGCAGGTCTATACATTTTGTGTGGTGGGTATTCGCTCATAAGGGCTCGTGATAAAATGACAAACTTTTCGCACTCGCATCAAAATGAACTATTATTATACTTACAACTTGCTCCAAATTAAAAAACCGGCCAAGTGCGTGTCGGGCCACGCGCAAATTATAGGGTTCCGAAGTTGAGGATGCCCACAGTACCTTTCTAAGACTTATTAGCATCTAGCTAGCCTGTGGTATGACGTGCCCGCCCGACGCCCCTGCCGCTCGAGAAAAATCATCATTATAAGTTGGTCGACTATTACTCGTAAGTTTCTACAGCCTACTTCGCTCTGATAGTTTTCCTTTCAACTACGTTATATATGCCACAACCGTGATTTTTTTCAGCCATCCAAATACCACCATTTAGCTGGCAGGGGGGGGGGGGGGGACACGTGACTCTAACAAAAAATAGCACTTTAAAGCTTAATATTTCACAAACGCATCACTTAATCAAAAAATTGTTTTAACAAACCCACAATATTTTTTTAAGACCTATTCAACGATATGCCGCACCATGGGGTACGCAAGAAAAAAAATTACATCCCCACTTTACGAGTAGGGGAGGTACCCTATAAAAAATATATTTCAAAATATTATTGTACCACTTTGTCAGCGTAACTAATATGCATATTCATGCCAAATTACAGCTCTCTAGACCTAAGCATCTCCGAGCAATAGTGCGGACAGACGGACGGACGGACGGACGGACGGACATGGCGAAACTATAAGGGTTCCTTGTGGACTTCGGAACCCTAAAAAAGAAGAAGTTAAGTACCTAGAAATTTTATTTTTGAACAATAGTAGAACTATAAAGTCGCTGAACATACTTAGTACCTTATTGTCTCAGTGTACAGTAACGTAAAACGTAACTAAGAATATTAAAGTTACACAGTAAAGTTAAAATTACACAGTCACCATCAGATACCTATAGGAAGCGAACAAGGTGGTCATAAATATCTGATCACGATCTTATTATTCTCTAGACGTTAGAATGCAAGTTCACATATTTAAGATCACCTCGCCCGCTCCGATATATCTAAAGGAGATTGCACCCATTGTGAAATTTATAATAGGAGCTTTTACCCGCGACTTCGTCTGCAGGGAATTTACCACTATAATTACAAAGCCCTTTTTCCGGGATACTTTTAAAACCTTTTCCGGGATTACGGGATTTCCGGGATTCCCGGGATTTGTGGGATTCCGGGCCGATTCGATGCCGGGGTCCCTAATGAGTTTTCGGGATTTCCCGAGATTTCCGGGGTATTGGGTAGGTAGCCTATAGCTTATTCCAGATTACAAACTATCTGTTTGCCAAATTTCATGCAAATTGGTTGAGCCGTTTTAGCGTGATTGAGCAACAAACATCCAAATATCTAAACATCCAAAAACACAAAGTAACTCTGTCTGTTACTTCTTCACAATTCAACCGCTGGACCGATTTGGATGAAATTTGGTATGGAGATAGTTGGTAGTCCCGGGAAAGGCCATAAAGGCTACTTTTTATCTCGGAAAAGCGCATACTTCCCGCGGGAAGCGCGGTAACCGAATTCCACGCGGGCGAAGTCGCGGGCAGAAGCTAGTAAATAATAATTTACAGGAAATTCATAAAAATCAGTGCTAGTGGATGAATGGGTCGATGAATAATTAACATCTTTGGTTAAGGGCGAAACCTTCGTAACTCTCGTGGAACAAAGTGACTGCAACAATAACAACCCATCGTCCCTATATATTGCGTCATCCATACACGCCACGAACTTTAAAACAAGTTGTGTTAATTTTCGTTTCTAAGGATTATGACAAGATTTTTTATTTTTTTCATTTAAATAGAGTTATAATACCTTTATTTAACTTTATTAGGTATACAATATTATGGTTACTTTTGGTAAATATATCTAGATAAGTATTTTAAGTTTATCACGGCAGACTACAAATTTCTTGTTTTCTTGTTATTGTTCTGCAACTTGTTGTTGGCATGCATAAAACGATCATGTTTTGTTTACGAATAATAAGAAAACTACGCACATCGCCGCAAGGCGAGTGATACATATATAATTTAATAGCCATGCATGACTAGAGCAGTTTATAGAGGTAAGGGTGGAATGTTTGTAACTGGCTCCACTGTCGTCATCTCATCTGCATTTTGAAACCAGTTCCGCGGGCCGATCACGCCAGCCGCCACACACCACCTCGGTTTCTATACAAAACTGAGGTGTATCGATCTGTGATCACTATTCTCGATTGTGTTCATAAGGTGTCACCACAGAGTTCAACATTCCGAAAGTTGTGTGCCCATGTCGCAGCGGCTACGAGGAAGTCTGACATGGGAGGTGCGTGCTTCTACGTTGGCTCGCAATACCCACAATGTGATTAGAGCGATTGTCGAGAACCTTCAAGTGGAGCCGAATCCTAACAAACAATTGATTGCTCTTTCTATTGGTGAGTTTGTATGTTGGTGCGCTGTTAGGAGAGCAGGGGCTCGGGGCTAAATTCGAAGTCTTAAAATAGGGATCTCCCTGTTCCCTATAGGATGGCTCACGCGTCGCGTGAACTTTAAGCAGGGGCTATATTCAAAGTCTTAAATATGGATCTCCCTGTTTCCTATAGGATCGCTCACGCGTCAAGTTGAACTTTAAACCTAGCTGCTTAAAGTTCACGCGACGCGTGAGCGATCCTATAGGGAACAGGGAGATCTCTATTTAAAGACTTCGAATATAGCCCCAGCTAGATATAAAATTCAACTTGACGCGTGAGCGATCCTATAGGGAACAGGGATATCGACTTCGAATATAGCCCCTGTGGGGATGTAAAAATACCTATAGTTACTTACTTATTAGTTCCAATATGGTATGAGTAAATATTAAGTAGATAATATGATCAATTAAGTTCAAAATATAATACCAAATTCAGTTCATTTGTTCAGAAAGAAACACTATCAAGATATACTTTCATTAGATAGGTGCCTTATTATCTACTTTCATTTCTTTGGTTGTTGATTTCTAGCTTCAAATACCTATTAAACTCATCAGCTTACAATACTCTCGTCATTCTAAATTGGCTTGTATGGAGAAAGTTACAAAAATTGCACATCAGGGGCAGAGGATTTCCTTCAATTTAGGCGCAGGAAATACTGTATTAAATAACCATATACTTAAAATAAAAAAAATAAAAAAACCTACTTATTACCAATGTTCGGAAAAAGAAGGCATTTTTTGAAGGAAAGGTTACTCCGAAAGTTGGCAACGTCGCAAATAGCTGCCAAATATTTTGCTGTTTTCATTAATTTCTGAATAGGTATTACTGAATGAAAACATGAATTATCGCTCTATGGTTGAATAAAACATTAATTATGGATTGCGACAGTAATCATAGGAACACGAAATTTTTAGTATTATGGAAGTAATATCTTTTGAAAACTTTCCATCGCAGTTTCCATGCATTTTAATTTAATGTACCTACGAGTAATCTTGTCATTTGAATGCCTAACCAACAAATATAAAACGAGACGCGTCATACAACCATAGCATGATACAGGTATTCCTTTTAATTCAGCAATATTGAGAAATCAATAAAAACAGCGACAACGTCGCATATAGCTGTCAAATAACAGCTATATGCGACGTTGCTAACTTTCAGGATAAACACTCTTAACACGCTTTTAATAGGTCGACCTGTATGTAACTATGTAATGGAATCTTGCAAGTTAAATTTGACCCACTTTCCGATTTTCGATTGAGCTGAAATTTTACACGAATTAAATCGCGTGACAAATTGATACAATATTATGGTGACGTGGAGCTGATCTGATGGTGGAGCTGGAAGGTGGCCATAGGAACTCCGTAATAAAACTACATAAACCCATCGAATTTGGGCTCGTTTGATTCGTTTTGAAGGGTTGATGAAGGATTTACAAAGAAAAGTGACACGCTTTTATTGCTGACTGTAGGTACAGTCAGCAATAAAAGCGTGTCACAAAATTTCTATTTTTGAAAAATCTTACTCGTGTGAAACATGTGAATCAACCTAAGGTAAATAAGCTTGGAAAAAACCGGTCAAGTGCGTGTCGGGCCACGCGCAAAGTATAGGGTTCCGAAGTTCCGCTTTCTCAACAAATATTTAAAAACCGGCCAAGTGCGTGTCGGGCCACGCGCAAATTATAGGGTTCCGAAGTTGAGGATGCCCAGAGTACCTTTCTAAGACTTATTAGCATCTAGCTAGCCTGTGGTATGACGTGCCCGCCCGACGCCCCTGCCGCTCGAGAAAAATCATCATTATAAGTTGGTCGACTATTACTCGTAAGTTTGTACAGCCTACTTAGCTCTGATAGTTTTCTTTTCAACTACGTTATATATGCCACAACCGTGATTTTTTTCAGCCATCCAAATACCACCATTTAGCTGGCAGGGGGGGGGACACGTGACTCTAACAAAAAATAGCACTTTAAAGCTTAATATTTCACAAACGCATCACTTAATCAAAAAATGGTTTTAACAAACCCACAATATTTTTTTAAGACCTATTCAACGATATGCCGCACCATGGGGTACGCAAGAAAAAAAAATTACATTCCCACTTTACGAGTAGGGGAGGTACCCTATAAAAAAATATATTTCAAAATTTTATTGTACCACTTTGTCAGCGTAACTAATATGCATATTCATGCCAAATTACAGCTCTCTAGACCTAATCATCTCCGAGCAATAGTGCGGACAGACGGACGGACGGACGGACGGACGGACGGACGGACGGACGGACGGACGGACGGACGGACGGACATGGCGAAACTATAAGGGTTCCTTGTGGACTTCGGAACCCTAAAAAAAAGTTACAACGTGCAAACAGCTCGAAATTTCAAAGATTTGGAAAACTGTAACTCGCGCTTTGATTAATTTTAATATTTATTTCCACATGTGACCGCAACTTGCCCTTTTTTAGGGTTCCGAAGTCCACAAGGAGCCCTTATTTATAGTATGGCCATGTCCGTCTGTCCGCACTATTGCTCGGAGATGCTCAGTTCTAGAAAGCTGTAATTTGGCATGAATATACGAATATATAAGTTACGCTGACAAAGTGGTACAATAAAATTTTGAAATATTGTTTATATAGGGTACCTCCCCTACTCGTAAAGTGGGGATGATTTTTTTTTCTTGCGTATCCCATGTTGTGGCATATCGTTGAATAGGTCTTGAAAAAATATTGTGGAATTGTTAAAATCATTTTTTGATTAAGCGATGCGTTTGTGAAATATTAAGCTTTAAAGTACTATTTTTTGTCAGAGTCGAGTGACCCCCCCCCCCCCCCCTTGCCAGCTAAATGGTGCTATTTGGATGGCTGAAAAAAAACACGGTGGGGTCATATATAACGTAGTTGAAAGGAAAACTATCACAGCTAAGTAGGCTGTACAAATGTACGAGTCATAGTCGACTTATGAAATAATAATAAAAAAACAATGATTTTTCTCGAGCGGCAGGGGCGTCGGGCGGGCACGTCATACCACAGGCTAGCTAAGATGCTAAATAAGTCTTAGAAAGGTACTGCGGGCATCGTCAACTTCGGAACCCTATACTTTGCGCGTGGCCCAACACGCACTTGGCCGGTTTTTTTCATATGTTCTCTTATTTGCCAAGCTATAGTTTCAATCTTCTTCTAAACTTGACATCGACATCACAGTTTTTTGGATTTTGAAAGCGGTTTTTATTTTAATTTTACCAATAAAACTAGTTCTTTGAAGTAATTTACCGCGCATTTTAAGATACGTTCATTTTGTGATCGGTGGACAAACGAGCTTTGTTGTTTTGAAGTTTTATGTCAAATAAGTCAAGGTTAACGGGATTTTAATTTCACAATATTACATAACTAATAAGTAGTTCTGTACCACGCCTTAATTAAATTATGGTGTCTGGATTAAAATAACAAATACCTTCTTATGACGTGTCGTTTCGGGTTTTTCATTTCATTCCCATAATAAAGTTCAGTCGCGTTATAAGTTAGCAAAATCTATAGTATAGGTTAGGCTTACAGCCTAAGTAGGCAGTAAGTAGGTATATGAAATAAGAAGATACTTTGGGCCGGTTCACTTGACACCGACTACGTAGTCTGTCGTAGTTTGAAGGCGGTATTTTTAATTTAAAAAACCGGCCAAGAAGTGAGTTAAGCTCGCGTGGATAGGGTTCCGACCCTTGATAATTTTCAATGACGTCATTTTCAAACCGTTTCACAGGATAAGCTCTTTTATATGATAGATTTCAAATACAATGGACTTCTTAATATTTTTCCTGTACCTAATCTACAGGTCAATAACTATCCTTCGTATTTTCTTCAAAATTTTAGGTAATTTTTCGCTTATTTTCCTAAATAACTCGAAAAGTATTAACCAAAAATGAAATGAAAAAATATATATTGAGATCCTCATAAGAAGTACTTTCATTTGATATATCACACGATATAGTTTGAAAATCTTCATTAATATTTTTTTCAAATATAGCCCCCAATAATAGGGCCTATGTTTAAAATTCATTTATTGTCGTTACACGTCCGTCTTTGGGTCACAAACTTACACACACGTACCAAATTTCAACTTAATCGGTCCAGTAGTTTCGGAGAAAATTGACTGTGACAGACGGACGGATAGACACACGAGTGATCCTATAAGGGTTCCGTATTTACCTCTTGAGGTTCGGAACCCTCAAAAATGTCTTTTCGGCTACAGTTTCCAAACATAACAACATAGAAGGACATAAGAGTTGTAGTCTTCGAAATGGATCATATACGTGCTAGCAAATTTTGAGGAGTTCCCTCATTTTCTCATAGATCATCAGAACTGAACCAAATTAATATGACACCAACTTGGAAGTATCACCTTTCACATAAAAAAAGAATAATCGACATCGGTTTACGTTTGCAATTTAATTTCGATGAACACAAATAATAATTTAAAAAAAAGATTTCCACAAATTTGAGAACTTCCTAATTTTTTTAATTCGGTAAAAAATAAATGTTTACTTTTTACCTAAATAAAAATGATCTTTTCAATATTACCTACCTCCCTATTTAGAGAGATGTTAAAAAGAGTGCCCCCATGTTGCCAATTTGCTGAATAAAGGATTGAATTTTATGGTATTATTCCTGATATAAGTACCTATAATTAAATAGGCAGAAAATGCTCTCTGATTGGGGGATTGAGTCACTTATTATCCCTATTTATTTATTATTAAGGGGATTGTAGGGCCATTTATGTCGCATCGACCATTGATGATGTATTTAATTGTGACCATGTCATATAAGTAGTTCAGCAGAAATGCCCGTTGAGTCCAAGATTATTATCACTATGTACCTTTCAAATAGAGCCCCTGTTTACAGAAAGATTTATTTTTAGATGAAAATTAATTGTATGTATCTAAATTTAAATGGGTTTTAGGTGATCCGACAACGTTTGGGAATCTCAATCCTCCGGATCAAGTTCTCCAGGCGGTGCGGGACAGCATTGAATTACACACCAGTAGGAGCTACGGGCCTGGGAAAGGACATCAAGATGTCAGGGAGGCCGTGGCAGAGTACTGTGCGCACCAAGGACCAGTGGAGGCGGACGACGTCATCCTTTGCAGCGGTTGTTCTCACGCCATTGAAATGGCCGTCACAGTTCTGGCTGACGCCGGACATAACATTCTGGTGCCACGACCAGGATTCCTAATTTACAGAACCTTGTCAGAAGGCTTAGGTATAAACATTAAGTACTACAACTTGTTGGTAAGTGATGTTTTTATTCGTGTCGATTACCTAATATTTTTCTGTAGTTTTACTCATTTGCGCCTTAGACTTGGACACGTGGTTCACGTTATAAATAAGTTTTGCAAAGTAACCTCGTTTAGTGAATCGTGGAAGTTGATAAACATGAGGCGATGGCATTCAAGTTTCTAGAAGCATAACAAGTTTTCATTTGATTGTGGACTATATTTGCATATTTCTCACTTACGTATGATCTTTCTTGATTTGCGTAGATATTTTATAAAAAACTATGATAAACCTTTGCCTTTTACAGCCGGATCAACAATGGAAAGTCGATCTTGAAGATTTGGAGAATCAAATAGATGATAACACAAAAGCCATTGTTATAATAAATCCATCAAACCCTTGCGGTTCAGTTTATAGTAAAGAACATTTAATTGAAATTTTGGATATAGCATCAAGGAATTGTGTGCCAATTATAGCTGATGAAATTTACGAGCATATGGTGTTTTCGGGGAATGAATATCATTCTATATCGTCGTTGTCATCCGACGTTCCCGTGTTATCGTGTGGCGGGATTACCAAGAGATTCTTAGTTCCCGGCTGGCGGCTTGGTTGGGTTATAATACATGACCGAAACAATGTGTTCGGGAAGGAAGTCCGCAAGGGTCTGAATAACATGACGACTCGGATTTTGGGGCCCAACACACTAGTCCAACGCGCCTTGCCTGCCATACTGCAATTGACGCCACAAAGCTTTTTCGACGAGGTGTTAATGTTTCTTGAGGTGAGTGGAATATTCCTGGCACGCTCGCTGCGGATAATTTGAATACATTTCTGGTTTAGTGACTGTTTCTAGTTTCTTCTAGTAATTTTAATAGAATTCGAATGTTTTACGTTCATTAAATGTTTTGCTTCTAGAATATTCGATACTCGATAAATGTGCGAGAAATTTGTTATGGATGTTTAAAACGAATGATAATGCATTATTATATTAACCTTAAATATTTAAAGTAATAATGTCTACACATTATTACTTAAATTAAATCAATTAATAAATCATTTATATTACTTATACTAGCTTCTGCTCGCGACATCGTCCGCGTGGAACTCGGTTATCGCATTCCCGCGGGAACTTTGCGTTTTTTCAGAATAAAAAATAGCCTATGACCTTTCCCGGAACTTGAACTATCTCCATGCCAAATTTCATCCAAATCGGTCCAGCGGTTGAAGCGTGAAGAGGTAACAGACAGACAGACAGAGTTACTTTCGCATTTATAATATTAAATATGGATATGGATTACTTTTTCTTGATTTCAGGGTCAGGCAAAAATAGCATATGAAGCCTTACGTCGCTCGCCAGGATTGCGCCCGGTGATGCCTCAAGGCGCCATGTACATGATGATCCAGATCAAGATGTCCCTATTTCCACAATTTAAAAATGAACTCCAGTTTGTTGAGCGACTGGTGTCGGAACAATCTGTGTTCTGTTTGCCTGGACAGGTAAGATACTCTTGTACGTCCAGATGTCCTTTATAATGAACAATACCTATCTACTTATTTTTAATTCATTACTTAGACCACTTTATACGCATTCCATGAGTGACATTTTACTTAAATGCGACGAACAAAATTGACAGCTTGATACAACCATTATCTTTAATATATGTATGACCGTTTGAATGTAACCAAAAAATAACAATTTAACGCTTAATATTTCACAAATGCACCCCTTAACCGCAGTGCCGTGGTAGCCTACTGGTTTGACCTACACTACCGTCTCATCTCTCGGCTCGCACCTCAGAAATTATTCTTGTGCGAAATTCAATTTGAATTTGCCACTGCGCTTTCCAGTGAAGGTAAACATCGTGAGGAAACCTGCACGCATCTGCGTTATAGTAATTCAAGGATGTGTGTGAAACCCCAAACCCCCGCACTGGGCCCGCGTGGGGACTATAGCCCAAACCCTCTCATGATGAGAGGAGGCCTGTGCCCAGCAGTGGAACGTAAAAAGGCTGTTAAAGTAAACTCACCGGTCACAGACACCGATATTCCAAGTTTTCTGTTGGTAACTTTTTTAGTCGACGATTGAGAAACATCTGTAATAAAAGTAAGATTCATTAATACGTTGCTAAAATTACGTAGATACAGATAGGTACTTACTTTAATTAGTTAGATAACTTAGATAGCTTGTTGGTTTCCGAAATCCGAGGTCGATCCAGGAAGTCGTCGGCAACATCAAGGGTCTGCAAGGCCTTCTTCAGGAGCTGGGTTGGCAGAAGTAGCCCCGCCCGCCAGCCCAATACCACGCTAAATAGGGGCAATCTTGACGTCGAGTTGCGGAAAACCAGCCCGCGCAAACCTAAACCTAGGTTGTTGGTTATAATTACCTTTTCTTGAAACTTTTATTCTTACTTAACACGGCTTATTATTTTCGCAGTGTTTCGAGTATCCCAACTACATGCGCATAGTATTGACGGTACCCGAGGACATACTTCGAGAAGCTTGCGATCGCATAGCGGTCTTCTGCAGAGAGCACGTGGCTTCAAGAGATATTCTCAAAGAATTGGATACCAACACAGTCTCCGTAGCTCCCGTCGATGAAGTTATTTGTGATGAAAAGGCTTAAGTAATAGTAGCTAATAGTCTTGATATAAGCACCTAACTTAGTACATAAGTTAGTTATCTATCATAGATATATCTACTGAAGCATTAGGTATCTATAAAGTACTACATAAAGTAAACAAGTGGATTTGATAAAATTTATGTTTGAAATAATCCCGTTTTTTATTCTTTTCACGAGTGCAATCCATACTAATTTTATAAATGTGAAAGTGTGTTTGTTTGTCCTTCCTTCACGGCGCAACGAGTGGACCGATTTGCATGAAATTTGCTATGAAGATAGTTTTAGACCCGGGCAATAACCTAAGGGTACTTTTTATCCCGATATTCTACAAGAACGGGTTTTCTACGGGTCAAACCAGTTTTTTTCAATACTTCTTTAACTACAATAAATGATTGTCATCTATATAATTATGTATAGTATCATCGGGTACGCAGATTCTGAGTCTGTCTACGCGGGATGGAATCCGCGGGAAAAGGCTAGTATCAGAATAAGTCCTATGTGCTATGTAACATGAAGTCATGCAGATAGCAAAACGCTAATTCCCTATCCTAAGACACTAGCAGTAAACCGTTTTGCAGTCGTTGCCGGATTATGTTACACGAAGCTGCAAGATTTCTCTACCGCTTTCAAGATTTTCAGTGAGTTGGCGTTATGCATAGAGTGCATAGTGGAATGTCGTAACGTGCTGCAAGCAGAAATATACAGCTGATATACGGGCTTTGGACCTGATACCTAAAAGATGTAGAACAGGATTCTACATCTATGGGCAACAGGAAAGTTGCCTGAAAGAAAATTTATTTATGTATACCAACTAGTTGGCCCGGTGAACTTCGTATCACCTGAAGGCGATTCCCAAGCGAAGTTATTCGTCTTTAAAAAGAATCAGCCAAATCGGTCCAGCAATTCTCGAGCCTTAGCCAGACTAACACACGGCGATTCATTTTTATTATATAGAAGAAGAAGAAAGAAGATAAGGGTATTGATTACTCGATATTCTCCACAATCGATATATCTCAACACTATAAGAACATATTTTCTCTGTGGTCCCTCCTAGCTGCTCTGTCGCTGTCTGTTCTGTCACTGTCAAGATTGACAAGTTACTCCGTGAAGTTAATGGCGTATTTTATCAACGGAGTTTAGCGATCGATTTTCTTGGAAAATATAAGCATCATATATCTTGTTTTTGCTCTTAAAATTCTCTCACGATGTCCCAATTAAAATCAAATAAGAAATTCAAATGGGCCTTAGATTTCAACCCAAAGTAAGTAGCTTTTTGTGAGTTATATTATTTGCAACGGGAAGTCCTTCGTTGTCATAAATTTGTAATAATATGCTCGTTTTTTTTCAGAAACAGGACACAGACAGCCGAGCTACCGTCTCCTCCAGGTTTCAGCCAATCTGCTAGTGCTAATTACACTGAGTCCTCTAAGGATACGGATTCCAACCACCTCCTTATCAAGAAATTGTGGGATGTTGCTTTGAGTCCCTTGAAGCAAGTGCCAATGAACCTGTTCATCATGTACATGGCGGGTAACTCGATATCAATATTCCCTATAATGATGGTGGGCATGCTCATTGTGCGGCCGGTCAAGGCACTGTTCCTCACTCAGAGTAACTTCAAGATGGCAGAGGGGACACAGGCCGCTGGGCAGAAGCTGGTATTTATGTTTGGAAATATAGTAAACATATTTTTGGCTTTGTACAAGTGTCAGAGTATGGGACTACTGCCAACACATTCTAGTGACTGGCTAGCATTTGAAGAGCCACAAACAAGAGTGGAACATATTGGTGGTGGTCTGTCTTTGCTGTAAATAAAAGCAATGGTGTCAGTTATGATATTTATTGCTAAGGTTGTTTAAATTAACATTGTATATTTATTGAATAAATCATATTTACAATAATTATATCTTTTATTAACCTGTAGTCCATGGGTTTAAAGTTCACTTAGCTTCTAAGGTTTTTTACCGCTGAACTCATCCATTTTGCTTTTAATAAAAGCTTGGGTTTTCTCAAACAAGGCCTTTGGATCTTCAACTTTGTCAATCTGAAATGAAATATTTTATTTTTATAGATAAATCTCTATAAATTGAATTGAAAAATAAATATACTACCGCTATCTTGATAAATGTGCACACTTAATAATATGGCTTAAGATGAATAATTAAAATAATATGATAATTCAATTGAGTGTAATTTAATCAAATTTTTTTTTCTCATTTCTTAAGCCGATTTAGTATTGAACATTTAGTTTTGAAAAACAGAATGGTTCCTGGCTTTTAAAGCATACAAGTGCATTATTTTAGCTAAAGAAAGAAAAAACATAAACCAACCCTTTCTTTTATCCAATTGCAATGCATCACATTGTGAAGTTGTTTTCGTACAAACATAACTTACAGCATCCTGCATTGAGAAAAAAATGATCAATTTTAATAAATTGTAGCATTCAGCTATTTATTTTATTATGATGGAAAAATGTGACAGACACAAAAGAGGCCATACAAGTAATAAAATTAAAAAGTACTAGACTTAGCAAAAGCACCAGGAATCATTCTATGAAAATGTAATTAACCAGTCAACGGTTCACCGCCTCCTGGCAGCCAAAAAATTTACCCCCCCAAAATGGTTCTATGCTCCCTGGAAGCAAGCAAGCAACTGATTTATATAAGTTATTTTAAAGCCACAAAATACTCCCTGTATCTGTTCAACTTGTACAAATTGTAATCTACACATCCCATTCAAACATTTTTTAAGGAATTATGGTCATGGGTAAAATAAAATAATACAAGAACATTCAATAACAAAGTGGCTTGAAACGATGGATGGGTGAGTAAACATTTGTTTTATAGTGTGATTACTGTGACAGCAAATATTTCCCTAACAAATACTTCAACAAAATATTATACATCAGCACCACCGGCTTCTAGCTAATGTTTACGCCTTCCTCATATATTTATTTTCAGTTTTAGTCGTCTAGTTATTTTTTTGAGAAATCTTAATTCAAAGCCGATTGAGCGCCTGAGGGCGGTAGTAAGCGCGAGAGGCGCGACCAATAACCCCCTAAGATGATTTACAGCGCGCGACCGTTGAGTGGTTAATAATTAAATTTGTTTCTAAATTTCTCTCATTTGTACAAACGGACAACAATTCCAATTCCAATATTATAAATGCGAAAGTAACTCTGTCCGTCTGTTACGTCTTTACGCTTAAACCGCTGGATCGATTTAGATGAAATTTGGTGAGGAGATACTTGGAAAAACACATAGTTCCCGCGGGATCGCGATAACCGTATTCCATTGAAAAATGAAGTTGCGGGCAGAAGCTAGTTGGACATAAATCACACATAGTACTAGAAAAATGTTTGCTTTTAAGTCTGAGTCAAAATTACATGATATAAATTATTTATTTCAAAATGTATCCTTAGGACATATATCATCTCTTAGGCTGATTGATTTGGGATTGAAATACTATCTTGATTATAATAATATCTGGCACAGCCTCCTTTGCTAGAGATCTTCTACTATCTAAAGCCCCACGCCTTCACATTTCAAAACGCTTCAATGTATTTAAAAAGCACCACCAACACTCTCAACACATGTGTGCGTGCTGAGACAGCCATCAACTATGCGTTGAGAGTGTTGGTGGTGCTTTTTAAATATTAATAAAAAAATTGAAGCGTTTTGAAACGTGAAGGCGCGGGACTTTAGATAGTAGATCTCTACACTAAACTAAGCAATGTTAAGTTCAGTACCTGATAATTTTGTGCTATATATACTCCTGTATACACCCCAGATCCAAATATTATCTGAAAAAAAAAACATCAATAATTTGTTCAAAAGTTCTATCTATAGCAGACACAATCATGGCCTAGAGTACTATAGAGCCTTGCAATACTTAAGTTATTCATAGATTTCAAAATATAATCATCACACAAAATATACAACAGCTACTACTAGACAACATTGGTAAATAACCCTTTCCCAGCCAGCAACAACCAATAATTATTGTCAAATATTGTAATGCTTATTGTAAGGCTTATTCGCAGTTCTTCGCACTCGCGGCAAGAGGAGTGGAGTAGTCGAAATTTGCATTTGCACTGTGGTTATGTTAATTCGTATTTGTTTGCACTACTGACTACTGGGAAAAAAATCCCAGTCATTCTCAGCGCAGGCAATGGATGCGGACAACTGGGAATAGTCTGGGAAAGCTGAAAGTCTTTCATTACCAACTTTATATCTCTACTGTCTAGATCTACTTTTCCTTGACTGAAGGCAAACTTACACCATTCTTAAGTAAAAATGTTACACAACCCATGATTAATCTGAGGGTGAGTATATATAACTTTCATAATAGAAACACTTGATTACATTTTACTGTGTTTAGTTCATTTTATATTTAATTTATTCTGTTTCACATGAAATTTAATAATGTCACTTTGACTTTCCAATTTTCAAATATGATTTTTTTATGCATAATCTATGAAGTCTGTTGTAAAGTAGGTACTAAAATATATGCATTCTCCATGGTTTCCAGCAGCATTTTGTTTGTGATTTTCAAGTATTTAAGACTAGCTGCGTCCGCGTGGAATTCGGTAATAGCGTTCCTGCAGGAACTATGCGTTTTTCCAGGATAAAAGTAGTATACATGTTGACCAGTGTTATAACCTACCCCTATACCACATTTTGTTACAATCCGACCAGAAGTTTCATAGTTAAATCTGGACATAAATACAGATATTTTTTCTAAAAATCGTTATTTTGTATTCAGTATCTTTAATAGTCCCCTCGACTTGATAGTTTCTTTTAATTTTCAAGTTACAGATGCGACTTCTTCTATTATAGTAAGTATACTCATGTGGCTAAGTATATGAATAACATCAGCCGTTGAGCTCTCATTCGACAACAGGTTTGGCTCAGGTGGTAGTGACCCTACCTATTGTCCCGCTGGTTACGGGTTTTAATTCCGCTAGGGGCAAACTTTGTGTGATGTTTGTACCACAGTCAGATGTATCCGAGTATGTATGTATTTCTCTATATGTATAAGTATTTATACTGTTGTCTAGTACAAGCTTTTCTTAGTTTGGGGCTTGCTTTTATTATTTATTTAATTATTATTATTTGTTTTAATTTATTCGAAAGACACCCAATATTGAACATAAGCCCACCCCAATTTTCTCCACACAGAATGAATGGAATAGGAGTCAATATATACCTATATAAAAGTCTTCAGCTACTGACTGATTCACTGACAGATGAAAATGCAAAGTTGACTCTACTGGTTGTAGAGAGCTGAAATTTGGCATGTAGGTTCCTTGGGGAGCACTATCCCCGAAATACTCACGGGAACGAGAAGAAAATGGAATTTTACATGTTAATGTTTATGCGCATACGAAGTCGCGGGTAAGCTATTTATATAATAAAAATCAACATTAAATAAAGGTAATTCACAACATAGCATCGTTTCTTCGTGTGTGTCTGCATCGAAATAAATTAATAATGAGTGGACGGCAAAAATATACTAGCAAATGTTTACATAGTGGCTGAGTGTATTATGAAATATAAGAAATAAATATAAAAATATTATTTTTTTAATAACTGCTAAGACCCTCTATTAAGAATAAACTCACCAAGCCCTTTAGCATAGTTAAAATCGATTTATAATTTTTTTAACTATTGAAAACAGGTGTCGTTGGCGAAACTTGCTATGAAAAGTATTGCACAATGCACACACTTGACAGTGACAGTACATGACAGGAGTAGAGCACAGATTAGTAAGGTATGGGTGCGTTCCGTATCGCGCTCACAGCGCTTTGAGCGCATTTCGGGGCACTTTGTGAGAGTGCTCACAACGCTCAGGAAATTGATTACGTCATCGATGGCGTCATCGATCGACGCTCACGGTGCCCACGCTGCGGGGTATGGGCGCTGTGAGCGCAAACGTCAAAGTGGCATTTGACTATACAATTGACAGGACATGATTCCATATAAAAAATAATAATTGACAGTTACTTGAGTTGGCGCCGTGAGCGTGCTTATGATCGTTCCGAATCAAAAACGCGCTCACACGGTCGTGAGCGTGACAATCGATGCGGGACACTTATGAGCGTTGTGAACGCTGTGAGCGCTTTGAGCGCGATACGGAACGCACCCATAGTAAGTGGCAGGGAGGGGACAACTTTACGATGGTATCTACGCAGGCACTGAATTATGTACAGTTTTCTAACAGAGGGAACCATAGTTACTTTGTATAGGTCAATGGTGGGATAGCGAAAGGGTAGCCTGAGGATAACCTTGAGAAGGGCTCGTTGACCTCTCTCTAGCTCAAGCATATACTGCTTAACGGCACCACTCCAAGAGCTGATACCATAGTTAATGATACACTCGCAGAGTGCTTTATACGTTTGTATTAGGAGTTCCTTATCTGCAATTTCTCTTAGATTTTTGAACGCATAGATAAGTTTACGAACTCTAGAGGTGGTAACAGTGATATGCCCATTCCACTTCAGGTGTGCATCACGTTGCACACCTAGGTATTTGATGTAATCAACCCGCATCAGATGAGAGCAGGAGCAGGAGTTCTGGTTGGTTCTATTGCAAGGGTGGGTATGTATTTTCACGCGGTAGCTGTCAGGTGGTTTCGTGGCTGCTGTCTTACTAAAGCAGATATAGTTGGTTTTGGCCACATATGCGAGTGCCCGAGCTCGTGCGTACCAGTAAATGCGCTGAACTTATATATTTTTCTATTTATTGACTTATTTATACAAGCGAACTCAGAAACAGCTCTAACGATTTGGATGGAATTCTGAAAAATGTCTCATATCTGATAAAACTCGGTTTTACTCATTTTTACCCGAGCAAAGCTCGGTCGGGCAGGGGCTGTATTCGAAGTTTTAAATAGGGAAAAGACATTCACAATCCCTGCACTCACGCGTCACGGCGCGCTAAATTGAACTTTAAATTTAGTTGCTTAAAGTGCGCCGCGACGCGTGAGCGCAGGGATTGTGAATGTCTCTTTCCCTATTTAAAACTTCGAATAGAGCTCTGGGGCTCTATTAGTATATAAATGAGTACCTGGGTATTCATTTATATACTACTTTAAACGCGCTAAACCTATTTATTTATCTGTTTTTATATTTATCCAAGCGATCTCAGGAACGGCTTTAACGATTTGGACGAAATTCGATCTAGCTATAGGTCTCGCTCGTCTCATACCTGAGAAAATTCGGTTTTAGCTATTTTCACCCGAGCAAAGTTCGGTCGCCCAGGTCCTTATGCTTTTTAGGGTTCCGAATTCCACTAGGAACCCTTATAGTTTCGCCATGTCCGTCCGTCGCTTGCTTCGAGTCGAGATGCTTAGTTCTAGAAAACTGTAATTTGGCATGAACATACATATTAGTTACGCTGACAAAGTGGTACAATAAAAAATTTAAATATATTTTTTTATAGGGTAGGGGAGAGGGGGGCAGCTATCACTGGAGGCAGCTTAGAACAAATGCGTTCTAAGACGTATTTTTAGTGCGATTATGGTCCAAATCCATTTTTTGGGCTCGCAACACTGACCCACACAACTGTCACTTGACAGATTTGACGTTTGACAGAACATGAACGAACCAGTAGCATATTTTGATTTCGATGTCAACTGTTAGCGGTTTTGCTCCCCGTGTCTAAGGATTTTCAGGCTGTATTTGAAGGAAGCGGTAAGTGAAACTTAATTTATTCGATAGTACAATGAATTAGCTTTAGTGACGAAGAATAAACAATCAGAATTTGCAATTGTTTTGGAAGATATCGATGTTTATTTTTTTAAATAGGTGTTGGGGTAGTTTTGAAAAAAAAATAGGAGGCAGTTTTGATTAGCAATCTGTTCAAAACTACCCCGGTCATAAGAAATGTTCATATCTGCCCCGATATAAACTGGCATGTAGGTACGTAAACTCAAAATAATATTATTTTAGTTATTTTAGTAAACGCTCATAATGCATTTACCTGAATTAATTGGTCAAGCAAATCACGCCAGTAGAAAAGGGCGCGAAATTCCTATGGGAGGATGGATATCCCTTTGCGCCTACACTTTTCAAATTTGCCGCCTTTTTTTACTGACAAGATTTGCTTGAACGAGTATTCTATTGTCTGTTTTTCTCTCGTTTTATATGATAATATAAAAATTCTAATTAGAACATTTTATATATTTTTATTTAGCTACAACTAAAACATAATAAATACTGAATCACTATCCCGTTACATTGTTGGGGTAGTTTTGAACAATAGTGTGTGCAAAACTGCCTCAAGGGGGCAGCTTTAATAGAATTTCAATACTTTACAAAGGTACCCTTCTGAGGCACCTTTGAACACTACAAAAAACATTTCTGTACAAAACTACCCCCTCATAGTTATAACTGCAAATTATACGAGTAAAATGTTAATACGACCATTTCTAGTGACTAACTGTACTAAGTACAGGTAAAAAAAAACACGTATATCTCGATATTGTTGCCTTACAATCCAGATTTCAAATCTGCCCCAAGTAAATTCAAAGCTACCCACGCTTGGGGCAGTATTGAACATTATTCCTTGAGTTGCAAAATTTTGAATTGTACCTTTGTCTTTAGCTTTAGACATGTGCAAATGCATTAATTACATAGGTTAATAACATACGTTGTTGTGTAGAGGCTTAAAACTGGTTTTTATGGGTAATATTTTGAAATACGTCAAGGAGTGTAAAAAGTGTACCAGGCTGCCCCCCTCTCCCCTACCTCCCCTACTCGTAAAGTAGGGATGTAATTTTTTTTTCTTGCTTACCCCATGGTGCGGCATATCGTTGAATAGGTCTTAAAAAAAAAAAAAAAATGTCCCCCCCCCCTGCCAGCTAAATGGTGGTATTTGGATGGCTGAAAAAAACACAGTTGTGGCATATATAACGTAGTTGAAAGGAAAACTATCACAGCTAAGTAGGCTGTACAAATTTACGAGTTGACCAACTTATGAAATGATTAAAAAACAATGATTTTTCTCGAGCGGCAGGGGCGTCGGGCGGGCACGTCATACCACAGGCTAGCTAGATGCTAATAAGTCTTAGAAAGGTACTGTGGGCATCCTCAACTTCGGAACCCTATACTTTGCGCGTGGCCCGACACGCACTTGTTTAAATTAACATTATCGCCAAGCATGACCACAGGCATGACGTAGTACAGGAGCTATATTCGAAGTCTTTAAATAGGGATCTCCCAGTTCCCTATAAGATCGCTCACACGTCGCGTGTACTTTAAGCAGCTAGATTTAAAGTTCCACTTGATGCGTGGGCGATCCTATAGGGAACAGGGAGATCCCTATTTAAGACTTCGAATATAGCCTCTAATTCGCCATTCGTTCTTCCGTGGACGTATAGGTAGGTACCGTAAGTAATTAGATGTTTTTCCAACTCATCACTCGGTCGGTTTTAAGTAGGTACTTCATTAAAAAAATCAACTAGTTTTTTTTTTATTCATTTGTTCATTCACAATTTCACATGTCTTTCATGATACAATTTTGGGCGTCAAATATTAAAAAAAAACCTTTTGTCTTACATTACACCTAACCAGTTTCTCAATCTTTTGACGTTCATTTCACTTATTTTATAATGTATGTATTAAGAGCAGCTAGACATAATTTGACAACAAAGAAAGATTGAAACAGAATCAGCATTTCTATTATTGATGGCTACCATGAAAGTTTTTATTTATTTATTGAATACTATGTTAAGCCTTAAATTAATTAAGCTAATTAAATAATAGTAAAATAAAATTCGTTTGGAATGATTGTTAAATTACATACTATCTTGTTAAATTAAGTTTCTTATTATTTAATACTCGGTACATAACTAATTAACACTTACCTATAGGTACCATCCTAAATTAACATTTACAAGGCAGTTAATACTTTTCTAAGCTTATTATAATATATTTACAATAAAGTTACACGACGTGTCTTTACGCTTATTATTTTTAAGAAAACGTGGACAATGCAGGATAAAAACATAAAACCTAAAAAAACTGTGACATATTCTATGAATGCACTGGGGCCTCATTCGGAGCGAAAAAGGGATTTCATAGGGAATCTATAGGGAACGTCAAAGTTGCGTTTTGACGTTCCCTATAGAATCGAATGAGGCCCCTGAGGGATATAAAAAAAATTTCGACGTGAAACTGATAAATAGTATGCGTTTTAATATTTTGTACTGAGGTAGGCATTGTTTTATAAAGACAATAATTTAGATGACTTTGACTTTTCATGATGAGGTTTTATTAATTATGCCGTAGGTAATTATTAGGTACTTTGAAAATTACATCATTCTATTAAAACGAAAAATATTATTATCAATTTATGCCGTGGATAGTACCATGAGGTTATAACGACCAGCGGGCTCTTTGTGAAAGTGTTTTGCAATCCCCAAGACAATTCAAGTGACAGTCTAAACATAAAAATGGTCCAAACTTACCACTTTGTTGACAGGTCACCAATTGTCTTGGGAATCGCAAGCTAATATCCAAGTGGCATTCACAATAAGCCCGCAGTACCATCAACGACAGTAATACTTACTTAATTTACTTATACCTTTGTAAAAGGGTGTAGGTAGGTACTTAATTGTTCATCCAATTTATCTTGGATGAACCTTATAGGTAAAATATTTTTGTGGTTAGTTGTATAGCTATCAGATTTTAAATAACATAAGTTTAAATTCGAGGCTGATCTTCCGTAAATTTGAATAGTAAAACGGCGGTGAAACATAATTATGTGAGCAGAGCAGCCTCCCCCCCCCCCCTTTTAGCACAGAATAAGTAATAGTAAAAAAGCCAGGATAAATGCATATATAACTATTGAGCTCTACCTAAGGGCCTTATCCCACTTGCGATTTGCGAGCGAGTTGAAAGCGTTTTTCAATACAAAACTCGTACGCGGCGAACTCGCGGCGTATTCGCCTCCATACAAAACACGCTCGCGAATCGAAAGTGTGATAACGCTCTAAATACCTATTGTAAGTACCTATTCCTACGAAAAAAACATTGAACAACCGTGAGTACAATTTATCACATTCTAATTATATATGACTACTTAAGATATCTTTCTCATCTCATTGTTCTGCATTTCTAAACAGATATTGTATGGAGTCTTCGTGAAGTGCAATGAGTAGCATAATGATGCCACCCGCGAGAATACCGAGCACTGCAAGCAGCAAATTCAAACTTTTCCCGTGATTGTTCTCATTTATCTCGGGCACTAAATCGGCCAGCGCTATATAAAAGAAAGTGCCTGCTGTCGCGGCGTAGATCCACTGAGATGCTGACTCGTGGTCTTCCGCCAGCCAGATGCCACCGGCCATGCCCATGAAACTGAGCACGGATGACAGCAGATTGTAGTAAAGTGCACGCTTGATGCTCATACCGGAACGCAGGAGCACGGCAAAGTCACCGAGTTCGTGAGGTAGCTCGTGACAGAACACTGCTAGGGCTGTTGCGAAACCTGTGACCGGGTCTCCACTGAAGGCAGCTCCGATGGCCAGTCCGTCCGTCAGGTTGTGTAAACCGTCGCCCACGATCACCATTAGCGCCGTGGACGTCATCGGTCGCTCGGCGGGTGGTGTCGGCGACCCTGGCATCATCGCACCCAGTTCTATCGGTATCGGCTCTATTTGTTTAGCGGCCTCCGTTTTGATTTCTTCGACGGTGGGCGCGTGGCTGTCATGAGAATGTGCATGACCACCATGTATAGTTTGCATCACAGCTTCTACCGTGTAAAAGAAGAGGATCGTAAGAAAAGTGACGCTGCATTTTAAAACAACTTCGGTTTCACTCTGTGGTTCTGATTGGGGACCGTGGGATTTGAGTGCATGTGGTAGCAAATGAAGAAGAGCGTCTCCACATAATGTGCCCACAGCTATAGCCACTAGGAAGTGAAGGACTTGGCTGAAGATAGCAGTCTTCAGCAGTGGCACTACTGCTACGCCGAGTAGACCAGTAGCACTGATCACTAGTATGCTTAGAGAAGCATAAATCCAGGCTAAAAACAAAAAAGTTATTCGTTAGTTAAAAATGACGAAAATAGTTTATGAAGCTACTACTACAGCCTATTTGCGTCCCACTGCTGGGCACAGGCCTCCTCTCATCACGAGAGGGTTTGGGCTATAGTCCCCACGCGGGCCCAGTGCGAATTGGGGACTTCACACACATCTTTGAATTACTTCGCAGATGCGTGCAGGTTTCCTCACGATGTTTTCCTTCACCGAAAAGTTTATGAACCATGATGTTTCATTTATGTACTTACTCCATTTCCTGTCCAGCTTGGTAGGAGGTATTTCCGTCTTGTAACACGACCGCTGATCCAGCTGGTACACCAGCGCTGGACACATGTCCAGGAAAGTCTGCGGGTTGATGGTGATGACGCCCGGCTCGCTCTCCATGCCGTACACCTCCAACATGTCCTTGGGTGATAGACATGATTTCTTCAAAATCGGGTCCTCTGAAATACATAAATGTAATTATGAATGAAACTGGATTTGCTATAAGTAAGCTCAGAACAGCAAGTTGGGTTTTAATTTCATTTTTTTCCTACTTGTATTGTACGAGTATGAGAGACGGTAGTCTAACCACTAGGCTACCAGACCAGGGGCCTCATTCAGAGCGCAAAAGGGATTTAATAGTAGTTAAAACATGACGTTAAAACTGGGCCTATATTTGAAGTCTTTAAATAGGGATCTCGCTCTTCCCTATAGGATCGCTCACGCGTCGCGTGAACTTTAAACAGCTATATTTAAAGTTCAACTTGACGCGTGAGCGATCCTATAGGGAAAAGCGAGACCCCTATTTAAGACTTCACATAGAGCCCCTGAACTTTAATTGGCTAGAAATTTATGTTCAATTTGAGCAGCGTAAAGTTCTGACGTTCCCTATAGATTCCCTATGAAATCCTTTTGCGTCTCGAATGAGGCCCCTGTTACTGCTGGGCAGTGGAACGTAAACAGGGGCTCTATTTGAAATGTTACATATGGAAAGGGAAATTCCCTATCGCTACCGTGAAAGCGCCACGGCGTTGAAACCGAATTTTAAACAGGGTCTATATTGGAAGGATCGCTCACGCGTCGCGTGAACTTTAAGCAGCTAGATTGAAAGTTCAACTTGACGCGTGAGCGATCCTATAGAGAAAAGCGAGATCCCTATTTAAGACTTCGCATAGAGCCCCAGCTAGATTTAAACTTCAATTTAAGCGCCGTAACCCTTTGCTGGCAGGGATAGGGTATTTTCCTTTCCGTATATAGGGATGTACTGTACCTAATAATTTTTAAATATAAAAAAATATTTTTTTAATAGAGGCAATAAGTTTTGAATAGCCCTAGGCTGTTGTTGTGGATGGTAGTCATGAATAATGAGTGATACCCTTGAAATTAATTCATAACAATAGAAGCTTTATGTAACTGCGATAGTGTACAAATATATGTAGATCAAACAAAGACAGTCAATGTCTCTCAGTGACCCTAGTGAAGATCACTTTTGATCCTGCGCGTATTTATGCGGCCGGGCAAGAGCGTCATATCAGCCGTAATAGGATAATCGTGCTCTATAAAATGACAATGACACTATCCGTCCGCTCTTATGACACACCAACGCACATTCCACCCACACAAGTGAGTGTAAGACAGGAATGATTGGGACTGGTGATCTTGGGAGTTTATCAGCAAAATAGGATTCGTGAGAAAGGTTACCGTTAATTTGTATCTACAACGAAACATGTTACCTAGAAATGACGAATTGACGAGCGATCATTTTGATTATTTACTTTACTATACACATAAAAAATCAAAAAAAAACCGGCCAAGAAGCGAGTTAAACTTGCGTGGAGATGGTTCCGACCCTTGATTAGTTATTATTATTATTATTTTCAATGATCATCATTTCGTCATTTCTGATGATCATTGAAAATAATAATAATAATAATTTTCAAACCGTTTCACGCTCTTTTATATGATAGATTTCAAATATCATGGACTTCTTAATATTTTTTGTCGTATACTGGCCGCTTCCAAACCTCGGCTGTCTGTTTGACTTGTCATCTCTCTTGTATTTTGATTATATTGTCATGAATAAGAAAATATCTTGAATACGAATTAATGTGTATTTAATAATTTTCCTGTAATCTATAGGTCAATAACTATCCTCCGTATTTTTTCCAAAATTTTAGGTCCAGTGGTTTCGGAGATAAGGGGTGGGGGGAATGGTCATTTTCGCCTATTTTCTTAAATAACTCGAACAGTATTGACCAGAAAAGAAATAAAAAATATTTCATTTGATAAGTCACATGATATAGTTTGAAAAACTTCATTAATATTTTTTCAAATTTAGCCCCCAAAAATAGGGTCTATGTTTAAAATTCATTTATTTTCGTTATACGTCCGTCTTTGGGTCACAAACTTACACATACGTACCAAATTTCAACTTAATCGATCCTGTAGTTTCGGAGCAAATCGACTGTGACATACGGACGGACAGACACACGAGTGATCCTATAAGGGTACCGTTATAAACTCTTGAGGTTCGGAACCCTAAAAAATAAGTTAACAACAAGTAAATTTAGTACTTATTTGTACAGCGATAATTTATCCTTTTTTCACAAGAACATTGTCCAATTCAAAGTTAACTATATATAAGAGAAAGCTGTGGTGCAATTAATATGTATCGATTTCTATGATACGCACACGTTACCATAATATTCAATGCACATTCCTTCGTATATAAAATAAAAGGAAAGCGTTGCATTTTTTTTTCTTCTGAAGAATGAACTCTTTCTAAGACGTAGATTTTTTAATTAAAACCCTCTGGGTAATTTCCAAACCCTCTTTTACGTAAGTATATTTTTACCATTTATTTATTACTTAACAGAAGTAATTACAAAAACAGCACCCGATATTGAGTAAACTCCCGCAAAACTCTGTCAAACTATGCCAAATTTATTTTCTCAAAATAAGACTGTTTCTCCCTATCGCCTAGGATTGCCCTATAGGTATTGTCCCAGATAATAAAACACACTGTATAGTAAGCAGAGATCTACAAAAACAACCGAGTCAATCCTAGTAAATTGAGGTTGTCATTTTCAAAACATCTGATCGTATCTGAAACGAGTGAAACGTCTGAAATTGTGACTAGAGTTTTTGTTCAATGCCGGGCCTAATCACTGAAGGTCTCAAAAACACGGTGATTGATGCATGGAAGGTGCTTGAAGGCCGAGTTGCAAGGTTGATTTGTCATAGGTAGATATGACAATGGTCAGGAACAGTTGCTTCCCGTGGAAACATTGTTTATCTCACGTTACCCCGAAAAATGCAATGACGAACACAATCTAAGCAGATTGGTCACAGCTTTGCCATCGAAAAACGTGCTGCTAGATATAGGTGCCTATTATATTCGTTTGGTCATAGTCATACCGCGTTTATCGCGTACTTGATACGAAACGGTTCCTGCAAATTGTCGGGTTTTTTTGTTATGCGACGTGCGCTCATTGCAGAGCGACTACTGACAAACTCAGATATAGCTCTACTATCGTCAAGACGATTATATTGGACCGTGAGAAGAGATGCAAGAGGCGATATAGCTCCAAATCGGATGGTGGTTTTCAAAAATAAGTATATAGGTACCTATATTATTAATGTATATATCCTTATGTAATGAGGACTCTATCGACATAATAATCATGTTATTCCAATACAGTCCTTGAAAGTGAGATGGGCGATCCATTTCCCTGAATAGTTTTTCTTGCTTCTTTCTTGAAAATACTTCTTGCTAAATAAAGAAACGGGCTCATTTAAGTTCGTAAATTGGCTTATAGGATCTTTTACAACCCTAAAATAAGGATTCGCTACCTACCTATAGCGTCTTGCTAGACATCGTATCCATAATTCGAGCTATCGGAGAGATGGAGGTCCTATTTTGTCAAGGGATAATATTCCAATCGAATCTGCGCTAAAATGGGATGGGAGATCCCAGCTTCCTATTTAAAAACTCGAATGACTTGAATCTAGGGACATGAAGAGTGATAGACCCCATATCTCTATTTGCACATACATTTACAGCTTGATATTTAAATGGGTTTATGCGCTAAATCACGGAAGCACAATGGAAATGCACATTTGGCACGTAACGTAATTCCTTTTCTTGTGTCAGAGCTATACGTAGATATTATAAATAAGGTTAAGCGAGGGTTCTTCCGGAAGTATGTGTGTACTTGAAGGTTGCAAAGGGTTTTATATTTATTTGCCAAGTGTAAATAGGAAAAGGTATATACATACACTGTGGTGTTGTCTGTTCTAACGTCGCGGTTGACTGGAGCGAAGGTCATGCAACCTTCTCATTGTGTAGGTAACAGCTTTTTTTTACTAATGTAAATAATGATTTCAGTGATAGTTTCACCCAAGGGCAACGAGTCAATCACCGACATTGTTAAGGACAAAAAACCGGCCAAGTGCATGTCGGGCCATGCACAATAAAGGGTACTACCGTACCGTAGCTGCCATCATTGTGATGCAATGTTTTTCAAAGGTAATAAGACTAATAAGTTACGTATAAAGTACGCTGTGGTATATATTTTTTACCTCTCCGAGGAAAATTTTCAAGTTGGTCGACTATTTTACTCGTAAATCTGTACAGCCCACAGCTGTCATAGTTTTCCTTTTAACTTCATTCTAAAGGTCGCGGGAAGTCGGTGGAGGCGAGCGGCACAGGACCGGTCGGAGTGGTGAGCCTTGGGGAGGCCTAAGTCCAGCAGTGGACGTATATCGGCTGATATGATGTTACCTACACTCAACTATAGGTACCGCCTACACTCAAAAAACATAATCCTCCTTCTGGCGCCATCGGATAAAAATGTTGTCAATTTATGGAAAATAAATGAAATGAAATTTAAAAAATCGGTTGTCTATAAAGTCGGTTTATGGACGATACTTTTACGCGATAACATCATAAGAAAACATGTCCCATTACGTAGGACATACATCGCCGCGGACATACATGGACATACATTGCGTCATGTTTTTTCGTGTGCAGCCGGCGTTCATCAATTTATAAGACGTTGTCACGTCAAAATGCTAACGCTGCTTACTCAGTGACCGCCGATGGCGGTGCTGCGTGTCGTGCAACTGCCTGAAGGAGCCGTTGACGCGGTGGTCGGCCAGGTCGTGGGGGGAGGAGAACACGCGCCCACCGAGCCCCAGGCTGTCCAGGAGGTGCTCGAAGCCCTGAAAAGGAATAATCATTAGGATATTTTATAGGGTGTGGTGCGTGTAAGATTTTTTAAATTGATAAACCTATGGTAGAGATCTTCTACTATCTAAAGTCCCGCGCCTTCACGTTTCAAAACGCTTTTTTTATTATTATTTAAAAAGTACCACCAACACTCTCAACGCATAGTTGATGGCTGTCTCAGCACGCACACATGTGTTGACAGTGTTGGTGGTGCTTTTTAAATACATTGAAGCGTTTTGAAATGTGAAGGCGCGGGCTTTAGATAGTAGAAGATCTCTATTTCCTGGGGGCTCATTCGAGGCGCAAAATTGATTTCCTAGGGAGCGTCAATTCGCAAAGCGTATTCATTAATAAAATACCATACATACATATTACTAGGTTCCCCTTGTTTACACATATATTTTTTTGGCAGAATTCGATTTTGCATAATAAGTATAGGCATAATAGTGTTTACGCCGAAACTAGTCTCGCATAACGATTTTTCGTCGAGTACTATTATGCATAATCTATTTACGCCGAATAGTATTCACGCATAATTTTCGAATTCCGAATATTATTTAGGCAGAAAATTACTTTCGCCGAAATTTGTTACGCCGAAAACTACTTTCGCGTACCTTTATTTTCGCCGATTTAATTAAATGAGTATCCTGTATAACATCGATAATTATCTAAATAGGGAGAGAGGGATTTTTACAAAATGATAATTTCGTTTACTTATATAAAAAATAACCTAACCTAACCTATGCGAGTCGACTTTGCTCCAAACTTTGGTGTTTCCGCACACCGTGAACTGCCGAACTCTATCTAATAAAGATAAGTATGCTGAACAAATTATATCATACAAAATTTTATACTTAGCTAAAATCGTTTGACATGACATACATTTTCGGAATTCCAGTTTTTGGACTAGCAATTTTATATGAACTTTGGCGCCCCCTACATTAATTTTTGTTTCGGGCATAAATTCGGACAATATTTCGACCTATCTAAATTCTGCTAAATTACTAGTATGCCAAACAATATTATGCATAATAAAATTCGGCCAAGTCAACATTATGCCAACACAATATTCGGGTAAACACCCATTCGGCCAATTAAGAATTATGCTTAGTAAAAATTCGGCAAAGTCAAGATTCGGCGTAAATAAATTATGCGAAGCCTGTTATGCGTAAACAGTTTCGGACAAAAAGAATTATGCCAAATAGATGGCACCCATATTACTAGCATAACATCATTGTTAAATCCACGCCACCTACTACGTAAAAAATTCAATAAATTTACGCGAGACGCGACTAACGATGTGAATTTCCATTTTTACTCGCATTCATAAAGTATAACGAATTGAAGTGCTTTAAAGTGGTTATAAATAAAATATGGTTATTATGTACCCATCAGCTGTCACCGTCATGAATGAATCCTCCTTGACTTGCGTCTAAGTTTAGGGTACGGTGTGACATTAGTTAATTAACCACCACAGGTAAGCACGACAAAACTGAGAAGTCGTGCGGCGAAAGCACTGAAGACGTCGATGCATGCGCTTTCTAAGTTGTGTCGTGCTTTGATTCTAATAAAGCATTAATGCGGAACGGTTAGCGTAAAATTTACTCCCTAGGTATATTAGCAACGGCAAAATATTACGTATAGGTACCTAGGTAAAGAAATCATTTCTGAAGGGAAAATATTTCTCCGGTTTCGGATGGAAACTTACAGATTCAAGTTGAAGGTCGAATCCTAACGAATTGGGCTTGGCGTTGTGATAAGCGAATGATAAGCGCGCGTTACGTTTCATGACTTTCATGAAATGCACGAAATTTTAAAATAATCTAAAAGTACAAATGAATAATTAAACATGTTCATATATATCATAATCTAAAAAAAATTTGTTAAGAATTGTTAAACAAGGAATTTTTTTCTTAGATTTGATGATACGTAGGTATCATTAATCAAATCAGTGAAATATTTTTACGTAGTAGGTGATGATGATGATGATGATGAGTAGGTGTACAATTGTACATATAGGTATATATAGGTACTAGCTTTTCCCCGCAACTTCGTATGCGCAGAAATATTAAAAAGTAAAATCCCGATTTTTCCCGTTCCCGTGGGAATTTTGCAAAATCCTTTCTTAGCGGATGCCTACGTCATAACATCTACCTGCATGCCAAATTTCAGCCCGATCCGTCCAGTGGTTTGGGCTGTGCGTTGATAGATCACTATGTCAGTCAGTCACCTTTGAGTTTTATATATTTAGATAGTCGTAGAAAATATGAAAATACTTATTTAAACATTAAAGTTTCAGACCTAGGTATATAATTGATACAAAATCTTAGTATATTAACACACACACTCGGCCAACATTTTTTCACCTCACTGGCTCGAAAGTAGTCGTTTTGCAGCTTGATATCCGAGCGCAAAAGTTGTTTTTATCCGCTAGCGTGGAAAGTGTTTTTGAAATTCGAACGACGCATGATGCCACTGTCACAATAAAAAAACAACGATACGTTCTGAAACGCAATTCATCGTGAGAGTTTTATTAATATAAAGGTTCAATTTACTTAATATCATCATTAATAAAATTATATTAATAATACACCGCTTCAGATGTATTTCATTATTTCACTATGTTTTATCACAAAAATACTTAAATATGTGTATATTTTAACTGTATTCAATGAATAATTGAATCTTGAAGTACGAGTAGGAGTTATTTGGAACGCAACCCCCGGAAAAAAAAACTTTAATTTAAAAGAAAAGTTTTAGATTGCTGGTTTTGTAATTTAGAATACCTATACGAAGTAATAAAGAAAATATGAGCGATTCTAGCGATGAAGATACGAAAACTGTACGTGACGCCGAACTAAGTCGTCTTCCCGAAAAATCGCGCGTGAGGTGAAAAATTTTGTGTTGCGCTCAGCAGCAAAGTCGTTTGCTGTCTCGTGCCTTGAAACCCTCGTTACACTCAGGATTCTATATTTGAACCACTCGCTTCGCTCGTGGTTCAACCCTAGAATCCTTCGTTCACTCGGGTCTCAATCACGCACTCACAGCAAACAACAACTTTGCAGCCTTGCATAACAAATAACTATTTTTGTTGACTAGGTAAGGTATGTACAATACGAACGTAATTTGAAACGTTTTGTTTGAGTTAATATCCTCGGTTAGGTACTTAATTATCTCCATGATATTCGTATTTGGGTTTAAAAAGGAACATTAATAAAAGTGGACCGAGTTTCATAATATCAGATAATTATTATATTTCACAATCACTAACACACATTTTCCTATATAGATAAAAATATGGGTATTAGGAGACTGCCAAACAGCGGTGTCGGTAGAGAACGAGATAGTGTGTAAGTAGTAAAAACGTGACACACCTTGATAAGTAAGTGCGTTGCATGTTTGTTTTTCTTGTTTACTGTAGAGGAATTCAACGTAATGTATAAATAATATGTTATTTAGATTATGCTTCTGATCATGAAGCTGGATGTCTATCGAGCGTGCAACCTATGTCGGGTTCTTGCAAATTTTAAAAGGAAGGTAAATCTATAAACCTAGTGTTTCATTGTGTCAATAACATATAGGTACTAAAAAATCATGGAGATTGGAAAATATTTAGAAGTAGAAAAACGTTTTCTCTTTTTTTAATTTTTGTATGGCCGAGTAGGTACTATTCTTCCCTCTTAACTTAAGGCCCATTTGCACAACCCCGGTAATCTCGGATTACCTACACTCTAACTCGATAGTTGATACAAATAGCCCAACGAATGCATCTGCGGCTAACGCACGGCTCGCAAGCGGTGTGAAGTCTTATTAGAACCCGAGGATACCGGCTTGGTGCACGTGGGAGTAAGTTACGCTAACTCGAGTTAGAGGCTAACCCGAGGATACCGGCTTGGTGCACGTGGGAGTAAGTTTACCCTAACACGAGTTAGAGGCTAACCCTAGACACACGGCGTACACGGCCTATAAAAGCACGATTTCGAACACAATTAGAATGAAGTGTGCGTGCGTACACTTGAAAATGTGTGTGTACCAGTACGCGGGCCAATGATTCACTCTCCATCTCCGGATGAAACAAATGACGGTAAGGGCGAGTTGGGCGTGAGTTGCGCGCCGGCTAGATTCAGGCGGGTGATTCCGTATGTAATAACTATGAAATATTCTGTGGCCGAGGATAGCGGTTTGGTGTACTTGGGAGTAAGTTACGGTACTGATTCTCTACACGTAGGTAGTTGTAATGAAACATTAATTTCGCGAGATCTTATTTGATAAGATATTATTTGATTTCAACGAACTACCTACTACCTACGCGTATAGTTAACGTTTCGCTTGTAGGTTAAGGTGAAGGTTGCGCGGAAATGTATCGAGGCAACTTAGTTTTGTTATCACAGGCCATTCACATGAGACTGACGTAAAAATACTCATATGGGCTATCAACAATATATACAAATATCACCGCCCAAAGAATCTGGAAATTCCTAGACTCAACGGGCATTTCAGGTGAACTGTAACAAAACTCAAAAGGGCCGTCACAATCGCAATAGATCAGCCATGGTCGAGGTGACACACATATGGTCCTACCAAACCCCCAAAAAATAAATAATATCAACAAAAAGTAATTCACTAACGGCTAAAGGTGCTTACCCACTAGGCCGTACCATACCATGACCGTAACCGTAGCTTCGGTATACGACGGTGCTCATACGTTACAGTGTCCATGCCCACTGTAACGTATGAGCACCGTTGTATACCAAAGTCAAAATGTGTGATTACATTTTGACTTTTTGAACGACACAACTTGCTCTGCAGTCTCCATAATACATTTTACTGTGTTATTGGTGGGATGTCGTATAGTATCCCTACTATACATTGGTTATTAGATACAGTGTTAGCTAGTCCGACTCGCACTTGGCCGGTTTTTAGTATTTGTTGTTAGATATAGCGGCTACAGAGATACATCATCTGTGAAAGTTTCAACTGTCTAGCTATCACAGTTCATGGAGGTACAGCTTGGTGGAGGACAGACGGACAGCGGAGTCTTAGTAATAGGGTCCCGTTTTACCCTTCGGGAACGGAGCCCCAAAAGTATGGTTTCATGGTGGTAATGTGCCACAAGACTTTTTGTCGTTTTAAATAACGTGGATCACAATTCAATAGAACATGTGCGCTCCGTGGGGAGGTGTTTATCTTTGTCGCGGGAGAACAATACAAACGAGGTAATAGTCTCGGTGTTCAAATTAAAAAAAATAAGAAACACATATTGTTCTCAGTGTTAGGTAAGGCAGCATTAGTGCAGATGGCAATCTAAAGGCTTCTTCTGGCGGATAAATGACACCGAATAGATCGTGCCGCCGATCGGGGAACAATAGAGGAGACATGATAACAGATTTTTGTTTTGTTTTAGTGTACACATTGACGAGTGACGAGACGGTAATGTGAGAAACGTAAACTATAGTCTGTGCTATAGTTTACCTATCACGTGAAATCGTTCCGATGTATTTTCTTTCACAGTTATTTAGGTAAATACACACACGTGTAGCCTCAAGTAGCCTGGGGCTATTTTATTCTATATAAATTAAGCCTGGGGCTATTATCGAAATAGCGGGATCTCTATGTTCTCTATAGGATCGCTCACGCGTCAAGTTGAACTTAAATCTAGCGGCTTAAGGCTATAAGGAACAGATTTTAAGACTTCGATTATAGCCCCTGGTGTTGCAAGCGTCCACATCCGACAGTGACTTCTTAACATCAGGAGAGCCATAGAGCATGTTTGCCAGCACCGGTTGTAAAGAAAAATAGGCTTAAATTCTGGTACCTATAAATTTAAGAAACATATTGACAATACTCAGTTTTAATCTAGTAAGTTTATTTTGACTATCGTGTGTGCAAAATTCTTGTGGAAGAGTAATTTAAACCCCAAATAACCCCCAATTTTAATCCCCAATCCGCACTGGGCCGGCGTGGGGACTCTAGCCCAAACCCTCTCGTGATGAGAGGAGGCCTGTGCCCAGCAGTGGGACGCAAAAAAGCTGTAGTAGTAGTAGTAGTAGTAATTTAAACTGACTCTGCATTCGAGCCCATAATTTTCGGGAACCAAGTTGGATGCCAATAATAAAAATGGCATCGATCTTTCACTGTTTCTGTCTTCTCCATAGGTACTGAACCTTTTGGAATGATCACCCTATAATATATACTCAACCGTAATGAAATCCGGTCACTTTGTATAGGTTTTCCATACAGAGTGACCCGATTTCATTGCGGTTGAGTGTACAAGGTATACCTGTCTTATCTGACATGTGTTTGTTCCAATTTCATTCGCTACACGCCGCGTTCTGCGCACCAATGCCCATTGATAATGGATTCAACTCAAATTAGTATCGCATGAAAATATTCAATTATTCAGTACAATTATTATTTCTGTTTCTGTAAAACCACATGGCCTCGAACGTAATGTATTGTATCCAGTCTTAATAAGTAAACATAGTTTTGAATGCAAATATTTGTGCTGACGCGAGTGTCGAACTGATGAAAATGTAAGACATCTAAATATACTTATATGAACGATTTTTCGTGTATATTTTTAATTGGTTATTGCTAATCTATACAAATATTATAAATGCGAAATTAACTCTGTCTGTTTGTCTGATACTTACCTCTTCGCTGCAAACGCTGAACCGATTTAGGTGAAATTTGGTATAGGTGTAGAGATTGTTGGAATCCCTGAAAAGGACACATTCTTCTTTTTATCCCGGAAAACGCCTACTTAGTTCCCGTCCCGCGGGAACGCGATATCCGAATTCCACGAGAGCGAAGTCGCGGGCAGAAAGCTTAGTCACTAATAATTTTCTTAAATACATAACAAATATTTAGTTAACGATTTCTTTGTTGTTGGTATCTATTAATCAATAAAATAACCATTATGGAATGAAGTCGGATAAGTAGTGCGACGCAAACAGCTTAAACTAACCTGGGGCTACCTATATTCGAAGTCTTAAATAGGGATCTCCCTGTTCCCTATAGGATCGCTCACGCATCAAGTGGAACTTTAAATCTAGCTGGGCCTATATTTGCAGTCTTTAAATAGGGATCTCGCTGTTCCCAATAGGATCGCTCACGCGTCGCGAGAACCAGCTAGATTTTAAGTTCAACTTGACGCGTGAGCGATCCTATAGGGAACAGCGAGATCCCTTTATAAAAGACTTCGAATATAGGCCCTGCTTAAAGTTCTCGCGACGCGTGAGCGATCCTGTAGGGAACAGGGAGATCCCTATTTTAAGAATTCGAATATAGCCCCTGCCATTCCTGCCGTCAGTGTTTACTTAACGCATCGTTTTAAAATAACTACACCGTTTCATAATTTACGTAAACTTCTAAAAATGCTACTTAAACGGACTAACGTGCAAATCTATTGTCGTATGCTGTGTGACAGTGACGGACAACATGAGCGTTCGTTTGCATATACACTTATGTCATGTGAAAACAAAAACATTCAATTAGAAATAGTATACACACATGTACAATAAGATTTTGTCACCTGGAATTGTTTTGAGATTCTACTCCATATAATTAGAACTTCATAACATAACACTGCGAAATAAAATAACCCATCAATAAATACGGCGTCGCCGGTAAAATTACTGATAACGGATTTTGATTAAGATAAGAAAGCGTTTGAGTGTATCGTAATATACATAGTGTGTACATATAAGTACCTAAGTAGGAATGTAACGTAAGGTTGTTGAACTGTCGATTTTTAGCAAAGTAGGTTTGAGAATTATTATCCTTCCCCGTGGTGATTTATTGTATTGTATGTTAATGGTCAGTTAAAAACAGGTCTAGATGGGTGTGATAATCTGATAGTTCAGCCCTAAACACTTCCTAGTCAATAAAATAGTTTGTTTACTGCTACTTCATGTTATGTGCGCCTATAACGTAGAAAGTTGTCTAACTTTCCATTGCCCGTCCTATTCGATTCATAACTGAGCTCGTAACAAGTTCTCCGTGGAATTCCATGATATAATCATTTTGCACATGCATAAGTAAATAATCTTACCTCGAAGGTGATTATGCCCTTGTCTCCGTACTTGTCGAAGATCTTGTTGATGAAGTAGCGCTCGGCGAGCTCGGCAGAATCCTGCGTCTGCGCGGTGCTGTTGACTCGGGGTTGGGCGGCGTCGGCGCCGGTGGCCAGCGCGGCCAGCGCTACGACGGCCCACGGCGTCAGCATGGTCGCGACTGAGTGCGCCCGCGCCGACGGTGGTCCCGCGACTCCGCTCTGCACTACCAATCTCGCACCCGACTGCCGACCGAAACTCGTAGCCGAAATTAACTCACACTATTATTTATTTATTTGTGATAAGGAATCAGCCGCGAGCGCAATAAACAAGCGACTACTGAACGGTAAACGTGCTATTGAGTTGAAGTGAGGTGTGCGTCTGAGACTTTCACCTGGCTCTCGTGTCCCAGGCCGGTCGCAACACCGTTACTGATAGCGCGGCGCGGAGGAGCCGCAGCGGCCCGGAGTACTGCGCACCGCACGAGAGCGCCGACTGACTGTCCAGGGTTCGACTCTCGATTAGTTGCCCGTGTCCAAAGCTAGCTCGAACGGCTGCCCTCGGTATTTATATACACGATGTCTAGATATTTACTCATACTATCAAGGGGACAACTTGTTCGAATGTAATCTGATACTTAAAGTCACGTTCCTTAAAAATACAGCGGGAGTTTTAATATGTAATTCCAGTCAAGTGATTTAATGAGTCGATCTACCAAAAGATTAACTAAGTACTTCCTTAATGCCTTTGTGCGAAAATAATATTTGCATTTCGAGCGCTTAATTAACATTATTTGGATGTGCCCGTTTACGTAGTCGAGCCACGGGGCGTCCGCGGTGCGCCTGCGCACGTGCGCTTCCTACTACGATCAGAACATGCTACTCAAAATTTCTTACGATGAACACATGTTAAACACGGTACTCAATGGTAAAGAAAAAGCCACATTAACATTTCAATAATATCGCCACGAACCGTAAACAATCACTTCGTTACACTTTTCCAACTATGGTGTACACGACTAGGATTATCATTGCTTGTTTTACCCGACTGCGCTAGAAGGAGGGTTATGTTTTTCGAGTGTATGTATGTAAGTATGTATATTTCTTTGGCACGCTCTGTAGCCTAAATGGCTTGATGGCATTAGCATGCGAGTATGTCGTTAGATTCGTCGTGAGAGTGACACTGGGTATATCAAAATTGCATTTGTCATATTTATCATATTGTCTGACTTTGGGAGGCATTTTAAACGTTTCCAATTTTTTTTGTCAAGGCCTATCGATTGGGGTATCAAAATAAAGGGTTTAATGAACAGAGTTAAAAAATATATAATGTGACGTCAAAAGTTTGTTTGCAGTCGGGTACCTATATTATTTTTTCAAAAATCGAGTTATTAACAGCCCTCTATCTACCTACCTATAAAGCAAACATTTTTTACGCAATCGATTATACCTACTTAAGTAGAAAGTGAGCGGGTGAGAATTCATCGACAAAAAGGCAATCAACCTTCAATGTAACAATAGTTAATCATTCTCTAGTTCCTACTTCATCTTTTAATACTAAAAAAACATTACAAGGACATTGGTAGATAAATTCATTAGAAGCGAGTACACTATTTGAAATGTTTTTCTACCAACCACCTCCGTTATCAATCTGCAGGCTTCGAGTCAATGTCAAGTAAGGTTATTACCTCGTTGGATATTTAAAGATAAAATTATTGAAAAGCCTTGCTCAGGATAATGCACCTACCTACTTATGATCGTGTTACGTTTAATTATATATCGCTCTATCACGTAATATTAACAATGGACAGAATAATTGTATCAGCCAGTCATGATGGTATCTTCTTAATTTTGATGTCCGTTGACGTTATTTTTAGGTTTCCACACCTCAAAAGGAAATAACCTGATTTTGAAAAAAGCCTGCATACAAACTTTTGATAAACCCAGTGTCACTCTCATAATCGAGACGAATCTAAAGACACCTCACAAGCTCAGATCCATCACGCCGTTTAGGTTACTGCGTGCTAATGAGAAATATACATACATTACATACACTCGAAAAACATAGCCGGGTAAAAAATCTTGTAAATCCACCGGTGTTGAAACAGAAATGAAATGAAAATTTCAACTGTCTATCACGGTTCATGAGATATATAGCCTTGGTGACAGACGGACAGACAGACAGACAGACAGATGGACAGCGGAGTCTTAGTAATAGGGTCCCGTTTTACCCTTTGAGTACGGAACCCTAAAAATCTATATACTAAATAAGGATAAACAGTCTCCCAATTTTTGCCAGTGAGCAATACAATTTCCACCACCAGCCTATTTACGGCCCACTGCTGGGCACAGGCCTCCTCTCATCAATGGGCTACAGTCCTCATGCGGGCCCAGTGCGGATTGGAGACTTCACACACATCTTTGAATTACTTTGGGATCTAGTGACTCACTTAGCACACTTTTGCTGTCTCGAATAACATGTTTGTCCGAGAAGCGAAAGGGAGATTCGTATTCCCTTCTCTATAGGATCACTGACCTGTGACCTACACAGGGTGGAAAAAAGTTTTGGGCTCTGGAGTAAAATTGCCTTAAATCCTTTAGTTAGCTCGTGTTACTTGAAGGGAACATTCCTTTCAGTAAAGATCTAATTTTCTATCATTTTTATGTACCCAGGTAGTAGCCGATGTCCGCGAACTTCGTCCCGCGTAGACTTAGAATTTGCGTACCCGATGATACTATACATATAGACAGTTATAGTTAGTTATAGAAGTATTGAAAAATTGGTTTGACCCGTGGAAATATCGGGATAAAAAGTCCTATGTTATTGCCCGGGTCTCAAACTATCTCCATACCAAATTTCATCCAAATCGGTCCACTCGTTGCGACGTGAAAGACAAACAAATAAACAAACACACTTTCTCGTTTATAATATTAGTATGAATTACTAGTTGATTACTAAGCTTCTGCCCGCGAATGCTGCTGAATTCGGTTATCGCATTCCCACGGGAACTATGAGTTTCTCCGGGATAGAAAGAAGCCTATGTCATTTCCCGGGACTCCATACCAAATTTCATCCAAATTCGTTTACGGTTGAAGCGTGAAGAGAGGTGTAACAACAGACCGTTACTTTCGCGTTATTAATTATGTATCTATTAACACACTATTAGTACCTAATAGGTAAGTATGGATTAGTATGGATAAGTATTGGAAATGATGGTAAAATAAAATTAATGTTAGATTAGATTAGCTATTACAGAATTTTTATCCTGAACAATAATCCTATCGATTAGATTAGCTTATAATAAATTAATAAAATAGCGAGTTTTCATTATTCATGGCATTTTCTGTATTTTTAGCTGGTTGATGGGTTTTAAAAATAAAATAAATAAAGGAATGTTTCATTTAGAGTCCCCTGTAAGCTCGTTTCGCCATACAAACGTAGTTACGTTTTAATTTGCAAACTGCTTATCAGATTGGCACCAAATTTTACAAGTAATAGTAGAGCAAAGATATTAGTGTCCAAAATACACGTTCATTGTAATACTTAAACTGAATAACAAAGAAACTAGGACCATTTTAGTTTCCTCCATACAAACTTCAAAATTCAGTTTTTTGGCTGTAATTTAATTGTGTTTTATTTTACAACGATATTTACTAATTTCGGACACTCACAATAATGATTTTATTATGTGTACCAAGTTTCGAGTCAATCTGTTTAGTAATTTGGTAATAAAAGCGAAAATACGTTTGTATGAAAAGTTGAAAAACGCCGTGCGTACAGGGGACTCTTAATTAAAGTGATCTTACTAAAGGATTTAAGGCAGTTTCCCTCCAGGTCATAAAACTTATGTATGTGTTTCTGTGTACTTAGGACCTGGGCGACCGAGCTTTTCTCGGGTAAAAATAGCTAAAACCGAGTTTTCTCAGATATGAGACTCGTCTCTATCTATTCGTCGCACCCCTAAACCCCCTATATCTTAAATTTCATCCAAATCGTAAAAGCAGTTTCTGAGATCGCCTGCATGAATAAATAAACAGAGAATACACCAGACCGCGTTTAAAATATAAGACATACAAGATTATCGCGTTTAAAGTACCTACCTATAAGATATCGTTGCCTATATTGACCTATAATAACATATAGATCAATGGTTGCCTAGCACCCAAAGCTCTGCTTAGTTTTGAGCTGCTACGTTAATTTGTGAGAAATGTCCCAAGCTATTTATTTATTTATAATATTAGCATGGATAGATCTAAGGGCACAGTAGCGCCCCCGCCAAGTTTGACCCGATTAGGACTTAGGCCTCATGTACCTCTAAGTATCTCATACTTGTTGCGACAGAAGAAATGTCTTAGAAGCCGAAACATAATAATCTTATGTTTGAAAATTATCGCCTTCTTTAATTAATTGTTATTTCTCACATAACGCACCGTAGGTAGACTGACCTTCACTTCATCTTGTGAAGTGTATTTCTCGGTAAGTACTTACATATTATTTACCTCCCTATCTTTTATTTGTGTTGATACCGCACTCATCGGTGAATGACAAATCAAGGATGAGCTACCTACTTAGGACATATGAATAGGGTGGAAATATCGGTTTAGCCCACTATACCGCTATTGCCCATTTTTTGTCCAAGTAAAACAATTGTAGGTGTTATAATTTTAATTTGTTATACACATAGTATAGGTATATGTGCCCGTTCGCCGCGGGCCGTCTCAGGTCAGGTAGCCTGTTTTGGTGCCGGTGGGAAAAAAGTAAGTATATGTAGTAATCAACACAACACAGGTCGGAACGGGCAATCACGCACTCACGCGCACGTATTTGTGCACCATGATATTTTAGTGTGTACTTTAGGTTCCATTTTTATGGAATGTCGCGGGTGTATGCCTCTACCCTACGTTACATAGTAAGAAAGGAAACACGAAGAAAAAATAAGTGATAGGTAATGTCATTTCAAGTATGAATAAATATTATGGAACTAGAATTTCCCAGTAGATACTTATCCATCAGCACAGTGTACCCTACTAAGATGTTTTTATATGTTGAAAGTACGAGTAGGTACCTAGTTTATACCCAAGTTTCGAGAACTTTGTGTTTCCGAAGTCAAGTTGCAAACTTGGATGACTGGTATATCAGCTAAATGTGGTATGGAATACTTGATGTAGGTACTTTTACATTATGTATGACTGCTTTATCTTCCGGCGCTGGGTTGGGAAAATCAAGTGTGTTGCCTAATTTATTATACACTAGCTTCTGCCCGCGACTTCGCCTGCGTGTAATTCGGTTATCGCGTTCTCGCGGGAACTATGCGTTCTTCCAGGATTGAAAGTACCCTATTTCCTTTCCCGGGATTCAAACTATCTCCATACCAAATCGGTCCAGCGGTTGAAGCGTGAAGAGGTAACAAACAGACAGATAGACAGACAGATAGACAGAGTTACTTTCGCGATTATCCTTATCCTTACTTCCTTGCTAATATTATAAATGTGAGTGTGTTTGTTTGTCCTTCCTTCACGTCGCAGCGACGGGACCGATTTGGATGAATTTTGGTATGGAGATAGTTTGAGACCCTGGGAATAACATAGGATTTTTTATCCCGATATTTCCACGGGAACGATTTTTCCACGGGTCAGTTTTTCAATACCTCTATTACTATAGCCATCAGTGGGTCAGAAAATATGGCAAATAATGAACCCACCGTATCGGCTATCAATTCTAAGTATATTGTATAGGTCTTTAATTTTTTTTGAGTTGGTAAAAAAAAAATGTATATGGGATTGGTTGTGTGAGCGACGCCTGAATCCTACTCAAAATATATTTTTTTTACCAACTCGAAACCTATACAATATACTAAGAATCGATAGCCAATACTGTGAGTTAATTATTTGCCATATTTTCTGACCCGACATGTACAATACAATACAATACAATACAATATACTTTATTGAACACCACACAATCAAGGAACAGTAGACATTATGTAATTACACAAAAAGGTATGGCATACAGCAGGCGGTCTTATCGCTCAATAGCGATCTCTACCAGACAACCTTTGGATAGTGGAGATGAAGAAAAACAAACTAGGTTGGTAGGCGGTGCTCTGTACTAAGAATATCTGTATAATGTATAGTACACCTATATCATCAGGTTCGCAATTTCATAGTCTACGCGGGATGAAGTCGCGGGCAAACGGCTAGTAATTTATAAAATTAATATACTTAATATAAATGTATCTTCCCACTTTGATGTATGTACATTATATAAGTTGTCATTCAATAATTATATCTAAGCAGCATTCGATTAGCGCTGCCAGGGGCTATATTCGAAGTCTTAAAATAGGGATAACCCTGTTCCCTATAGGATCGCTCACGCGTCGCGTGAACTTTAAAGTTCAACTTTACGCGTGATCCTATAGGGAATAGCGAGATCCCTATTTAAGACTTTGAATATAGCCCCTGATAGTTAGTAGGCAGGTACATTACATTGATCTGAAGCTTTGATTTTTATCCCATTAAGTATATTTGCTAGTTGGAACTTTGTCTACTTGTTACGGAATCTTGTAGGTACTTAGTTTTATTAATTGCAAAGGGTTATATGCCGTGGCCCGTGAAGCCGTGGTGGCCTAGTGGTTGGGCCTCCGCCTGCCATGCAGAGGGTCGGGGATTCGAATCCGGGTCCCACCTCGCAAGTTCGGGCTACAAGAACAGCGCAGTTAGTATCCTAAAGTGTCCACGGCGTTTAGATCGCGAAAGCCGACGACTCGATTACTCCGGATATTTCAATTCCGGCCACGTTCGCTGCGCCGTCGCATAGCATGGATTCAATAAATACTACAAAAGGCATAGCACGACACGACTTAGAAGGCGGCGAAGCACCACAGAATATTTAATAGTACTACGTACAGAATGCCCCAACGGGGTATCATGTCATAGCTTCATATTTAACATTTGTAACATCTATATTGACTACATGAATGCAATTAATAAAAATATACAAATATGCCCACCTGAATCTGGCCCGCGCGCAACTCGCGCCCAACTCGCCTTACCGTCATTTATTTTATCCGGAGATGGTGAGTGAATCGTTTCAAAGTTGCGTTGCGTAGTTGCCTATTACAAAACGCTTTTAGCTACTTTTTTTTGGTTTTTGCATAGTACCTATACCTACCCGTAATGTGTAAAAATCCAGCGCTTGTTTTGTGCGAGGGATTCAATCAAGTCAAAGATGTGGTATGCCTGAACCTATCTTAGAATAAAAGACATAAACGACGGGTTACTTAAAAGCCTCTTGACAGTCGAAATGAAGAGTTTGGAGGGTCTGCAAATGTCTAAATTAAATTCTTAAAGCTCGATATTGTTCAGTTTTTAAAGTATGTTGTATCCAATCCACAATGTATCGCTCGGTTTAGAGAGTCACACTAGTGTCGACGTAAAGCAACTTCGTAGGTAAATTTTCCGCCAGATGGATGGATACCATCATCCATAGCTAACATCTTACCCGCTAACGTGACGCCAAACAGCAGTGTGTTGGCCTCATTAATTAATATTCTGCTGAAGCTTCTTTTTCACACACGGAACTATTTGTTCGCCACTTTATACGAGGACCCTATGGTATGGGTATTGGGTAAGTAACCCTATGCGGTATTACCCGCCTAAGTCCGACATTTTCCCGTTCCTGTGGTAATTTCGGAATATCCTCTCTGAGTATTGGGGAGTCACAGGAAAATAATAACCTAATTTCCGCTATCTACGTGCAACCAGTAGTTTCGGCTGTGCGTTGTCAGGCCCGAGAGGGCTATGCTCGGCGTTTCTCTGAAAGATCGGATCCGCAATGAGGTGATCAGGCAGAGAACAAAAGTTGTCGACATAGCCCAAAGAATAAGCTCTTTGAAGTGGCAGTGGGCCGGTCACATCGCGAGAACTGCGGATAGTCGTTGGAGTAAACGCGTTCTTGAGTGGAGACCACGACAAGGCAAACGAAGTGCAGGCCAGCGAAGTGTAGTGTTGCCAGGTGGAGTGACGATTTGCGCAAGGTGGCCGGTGTAGATTGGATGCGGCACGCCTTGGACAGAGCTCATTGGCGTGCATTGGGTGAGGCCGATGTCCAGCAGTGGACTACTATGGGCTGTTGATGATGATGATGATGATGATGATGATGATGATGATGATGATGTTGTCACTAGTCAGTCAGTGTCAAATTGTCAATACATACCGGGAGAGCTTTGTATTGTTGATTCACAATATCTCACGTAATAATAATAAGTAAGGGTAGGTAAGAAAGCCGGTAAAATTGCCACAGAGGCAAGGTAATCCTTAGGGCTTTTTTTTTGTTTTTTTGGGAATTTGAATTGGAGTTGGCAATGCGTCCGCAATCTTAACGTTAGTATTGGTTTGCCACCCGATAACATGAAAAATCCATAATGTCTTTCAACAAAGTTCTTATATTTCAGGAGGTAAATGAAAACTACTGAATGTGTGTGTAGGCACCTACCTAAGCACCTATCACTCGGCGTATCGAAAGCGTTTGTAGATAATTGTACTGTTTAGTCGGTAAACGCCCAAATCAAACATTCCCAGCCACCGACTACGATAGCGAATGTCAATAAATAAATATACGTTACTCGTGTTTACGCAATATCAAGTTAATGACTATACTCATAAACACTTGTTATCACCAACACAGTAAGGTATAGTTTTCAGTGAACTAATCGAAGCTAGAAAGGCTACAGTGCTATTTTCTAGTATCAGGAAGTTTACTTTACCTATGTGATTTGATAACATTTTATTTTTGTTTGTCTTTAAAGGACATACCATAATTTTGAATGCCGTTATGGCATCGATTACGGAGTTTTTGGGAAATGTAGTACTAGTACCTATTACTTTTATTATACGCCGTATAAGATTCGTTTTAGGAAATTGAGCTTTTTTGCTACTGTTATTTTGGTGATAAAAAAAACTCATTCAAAAAATCATAATCGTAAATAAAATCATTCATTCATTCACCTAAAGCAATCAGCCAGCTAACGGGTCGTCTCGCTCCGATTGCCGATTGCTCGCCGCTTTTCATATTAGGTAAATAGGTACCTACTGTCCTCTTCTTACAGTCCAGTTCGCTAGGAATACAATTTGAATAGGTATGTTACAACTTTTGCACCTTAAGTATTCCATTTCGGGCACATTCCCAACTAGTCCACACGTAGATCCCAAATTATCCACTTCCTATCTCGGCCACATTCCTAACTCGTCCACATTCCCATTTCGGCCACATCCCCAACTCATCCACATTTTCAACTCGTCCGCATTTATACTCGTAACTCATATCCACCACCACAACAGCCTATTTACGGCCCAATTCTGGGCACAGGCAAGAGGGCTTGGGCTATAGTCCCTACGCGGGCCCAGTGTGGATTGGGGACTTCACACACATCCTTGAATTACTTCGCAGATGCGTGCAGGTTTCCTCGCGATGCTTTCCTTCACCGAAAAGCTTACCGGTAAATTAAAATCGAATTTCACACATTTCAGAGGTGCGAGCCGGATTCGAACCCCCGACCCTCTGCATGCCACTATGCTACCACGGCTTTTTGGTTTCCTATACGAGTTAAAAACCACATTCCCATTTCGTCCACATTCCCATGTCGTCCGCATTCTATTTTTATGAATTTGGTTTCCTATACGAGTTAAATTCATAAAAATAGAATGCGGACGACATGGGAATGTGGACGAAATGGGAATGTGGACGAGATGGGAATGTAGACGAGATGAAGAATATGGAAGAAATGAGAATGTAGACGAAATGGGAATGTGGACGAAATGGTACCTACTTAATGTGGACGAAATGAACCTGTGCGGGTTTAAAGCATATTGTTAAGTAGGAAGTCGAATGACAGTCTTTGTCATGAATTGCGGACAAGTAACAATAACCAACTGGACACGCCTCACTTATTTCCGCAATGGTTATGAAATTTAAATTGAACCCATTTCCTGAATAAAAAAAGAACTTTATGTATTAATAATACCATAACAAACGGTAGCTGGTTTTAGACAGTCCAAGACTTGGTAACTCTTCGATTTAATATGCGAGATCACTTAAATTAAACTGGCTTTGTCTCGTTTCTTCGCTCACGTTACTGTGGTTTTGTTAAATCGCAAACTATGTTTTTTTGATAATGTGTACGTACGTATTTTGTTGATACGAAGGCAGTAGGTATATGTACCTAGTTAATTCCTGAACGTACAACTAACAGACAAACATACACATGTAGTTTTTCGCATGTTGATATTTTTGCGGGGCTTTGGGGGGTAACATCGCTGCGAACTGTTAGTTATTGACAAAAGCTGGGTTTACCCATGAAAGCAGACAGAGTTGAATTCGCCTTTATTACATTGATGACAGAAAAAATGTACTTCGAACAACAGATCAATAAACGACCCGGATCAACTGCCTTGTAAGTATGCGAATTCTCCACGAATTCAGTTACAAAAGTAGGTAAGTAAAGGTGTAATTTAGAAATGTTTAATTTAATGCACACGTGACGTTGGTGCACATCTGATCAAATACAACGTACCGATTATTATTAAGGAAATAAAAGATCTGCAAAATGAAAATGCGTCAAAGTTCATTTATTTTCTTTAGCAATGGATCGTCATATCATCTAATAATTAACTTAGTTCATCACATCACGAATAGGAATTTATGGCCAATCTTAATTGACGGAATGTGAAACGCTTAATCCTATATAAATAAGCATACAGATCATTTTGTATAACATCGAAAGTAGAAATAAATAATACAATAAATACCGCCCAAATGCACGTAAAAAAAAAACAGATAACGTTTGTTCACGATCATAAATCTTTAGAGTCCTCTGGCAAGCAGACGAAAAGTTTCGATATGAACATGTTGAAATTGTGGTTGATTCGGAGGAGCCATAGGGGTCGGGTTTGCCATCTAATGAAGATAAAGTAGACTGGAATGCCGAGGAGAGTGAAGGCGATGCCAATGGCGAGCTCTGTGGGGTGGGTAAAGCAGGATAAGACAATGAGGAATGTACAGATAACGAAGAAGGTGCAGGGAAGGAGTAAATTTACGCGAATGGGCCGCTTCAGGTCCGGCCGCGAGTGCCGCATCCACAGCAATCCCGTGATGCTGCACAGTACGAAGATGGACTCCACGGAAGTCACTACAACCAGCAGAGCTTCCACGTCGTTCCATATCAAGAGAACGAGGGTCACGAAACACTGAAATTGAAACGGTTAAAGTTAACGTCGTGCTTTAGTTCAATATTAATACGGAAGTCTAGCTGAGTTTGAACCGGTGTTTCATTTCTTTCTACGGATGTCGACTGGAAAGTCATGTGCTGAGTGAAAGAGAAAAGAGGTTTCTGTTTAGTCATTCAATTATTTGATATCGATTTATATTTACCAACTCTTAAGTTTAACTTTATAGGTACTCGTGCCTGCTTACGAGTGCTTTGGAAATGCGATGTGCTTTAGACAAGGGTCTGCACATTGGTTTGAGCGCCTGTAAGTTTGTAAAAGCAAAACTTGTCTATGCTTAGCTTCATGATTTTATTATTAAGGCGTCAGGTAATTTATAAACTTTACAGTACTTATCGTAAATTAGTCTCTAGTTTTTTTAGAGCGCTTTACGGAAAATAGCAGACTACTAAACGTTATTCAGATGTAATGTAAATCGTTTTCGAAATAGATCTCCAGACGAGTCAACGGGTAGGGTACCACCACTACCTTTTCTTGACGTTTCACGGTATTTGGAAGCCTTATAGATTCTAGATTTGATCTTGTGTTAAGAAGTAATGTTCAATCATCCACACTTATTAACATTCTCTCATTACCGTGGCAAGACGAAAGTGTTTTCCGTTCTAATTAATGTTTTAATTGAGAAGAGTGGACGTTCGATACCAATCATGATACACGCGTACTATAAACCTGCAAAATGTCGCATTGATATACTTTAGATGTCGTATTGATTGATGTAAATGTATTGCATGATGAAAACGAAACTTTTATCAGTAAGTAGGTTGCAATAGTAATATTTTGATAAGAGGGATAAATAACAGTCCATTAATCAAGTGAAAGGTAAAATTTAGCAACTTTTAAAATCTTTCGACCCCTTGATGATAACTAAAATGATGGTTGTGATATGTGTTTACCAAAACCTCTCCAGGGGCTCTATTCGTAACGTTACATAGGGAAAGGGAAATTCCCTATCCCTGCGCTCACACGTCACGGCGTTGAAACCGAACTTTAAGCAGCTAGAAGTTCAATTTGGACGCAGTGACGCGTGTCCCTTTCCCTATGTAACGTTTCGAATAGAGCCCCTGTCTTTTCGTACCTCATGTAACGTAACTGTTTAAATAATAAATGAATAATATATAATAATATAATAAAGCAGAAGAGTAATCTCACCATGAACAATAGGGACGGCACCGGCGTCAGCCTCCTGACGTCGATCAACGAGATCGCCATCGGGAGATGCCCGTTCCTGGCTCCCACAAAGAATAGTCGCGACGACGCGTATATCGCCCCGTTGAGCGACCCGAAAGTGCATAGGGCCACAAATATCGACATGATCCACCCCCAGGACCCGAGGATCTTCTCGCTGAACGTGATGGCCACCGCTGAGGAGGACAGGATCTCGGCGTTGGACAGCACGGCGAAGAAAGCCACGTTGGTTAAGGCGTACACGATGGTCACCACTGGCATCGATATGCAGATGGCTCGGGGCAGGTTTCTGGAAAAGTTAAAAGGATACTTAATAATATTTTGTATTGTACCGTGTAGCGTAAGACCATGTAAGACTAAATTAGTTCCTATAGGACTACGATTATTTATTTAAACTTTATTCCACTAACATAAAAAGTACAACAGGCGGACTTACTGCCTAAAGGCCACCAGTCAACCATAGAATCAAACAGAAAAACAATAAAGATGATTATGAGAGCTCGTCAAGATCAAGATTATTAATTTTAAAATGTTCTAATAGAATCCATGATGGCTCAGTTAATGGAAGCTCATTGTTATTTGTTTACGCTGAGTGATCCAAAACACGCCTCCTTTTACCCGACTGCGCTAGAAGGAGGATTATGTTTTTCGAGTGTATGTAAGTATGTATGTATGTATGTATCTATATTTATTTGGCACGCTCTCTAGCCTAAATGGCTAGATGGTTTTAGCGTGCGAGGTGTCGTTAGATTCGTCTTAGTTGTGAGAGTGACACTGGGTATATAAAAATTGCAAAAATCAAAATGGCTGACTTTTGAAGGCACTTTAAACGTTTCTAAAATTATTATTTTTTGTCAAAGCCTATCGAGTGGGGTATCAAAATAAAGGGTTTAATGAATGGATTACAAAAATATATAATGTGACATCAAAAGTTTGTTTGCAGCCGAGTATATTATTTTTTCAAAAATCGAGTTATTGTCTACGGATGGTTAAAAATTTATATTTGCGAAACAAAGAATCTGTCAAATTTTAACCATCCGTACCCAAAGAAAACTTTCTATAGGTAATTTACATTACTTACTTATAAGGATCCTTTAATTCCTCTGTGACGAAATTGAGGTAGTTCCAACCGGCGTATGAGAAGAAGCCCGAGTAGAAAGCAATGGCGATTTCACTTGACGACTTAGCTGTCCCTTGCATCATTCCTTCGAGGTTCTCCGTGTGGCCATGGCACAGGTACCACAAACTGGCGAAGAATGTGAGAAGCAGAGCGAGGATCTTGGCTGCTGTGAAGGAGTCCTGCACTCGTGTCACCCATTTCACGTCGTAACAATTTATAACTGTGAGGAAACCTGTAAAGTAATATTATGGCATTCAGGGGGGCTATAATAGGACTCTCAAATAGGCATATACAATTTCTCATATATCTCAGATAAATGCACAGTATCTCCCAATAGAGAGACGGTAGGTATATTAGATACTCCTACCATGCTATTTGAGAAGAGAAAGCTCATCTCGCTTTTGTCTGTTCGTCCTCTCACCACATGTTCACGATTGGATTGCATCAGCATTGGGTGGCTTCGGCTGTCTTACTTTAGGTATCTAATAAAGTTTTAACCTTTAGGGAGAGCTGAGCTGTTTCTGGGTTCCCGAATTCCAGTTTAAGCTCAAAAAAGGGACATATCCTTACGACTATAGAATGCGTGGCCATATGGTTTCCGAATAGCGACGCATTTTAGGATGAAGGTTTGTGATTCTTGCAATGATTGTGCCTTGATAGCGTGCCCTTACGCAATGGTGCGTTTGCCAAGATAATTCCGCACAAGTGTGTGTCGGAGCGATGCGGGAGGAAGCCCTCATTATCCTGTCAGGCGCAATCAGCGCAGGCGACGGCCGCGCCGCCGCACTAAAGACGCAGCCACGGGGCCACACCTCGCTCTCAGCGTCTCCGTTTTATGATACTTTAGGACTGTAACGTCCGCTAAACAGTGAACCTTGACGTGCACATGTCATACATCAGACCTTAGCGAAATAGAACAAATTATAAACATCCCGCCTTCCTCAAAGGGATGTAAGTATCACGTGTTTGTCAAATTGACCAGTTCAACATCTTTTAATAAAATGATGAAAACCATGTGCATATTATTGGTCCTAACATCGCTGCTAAGTCGAATTCCATGAGAGGTTAATAATTTCCAAGACGTCATAATTCATACGTACGCACCCCAGAAAAATTCAACAATCGTGGAGGGAGTCTGACCGGTTCCCGCGGTATGGGGGACTGGAAACATGCCCTGTAGATAGTTGCCATGCAATATTTTAAAGCGAGTTCTGTTTCTGAGAACAGAATCACGTTCGCGATGTCTGCCTTTCGATAAAATTGATTTCGCTGAACTGCACTTGTCTTATTTTTTTTATGCGGTACCCAAAATTATCTACCTCCTAAGTATGGATCCGTACATATAATTTGACATAAGTTACTCAGAAAACTCGTTTTCTTAGCAGATGACAATTATTTTTCTGAGAACAATTAACGTGTATCAAAATTAATGAGTTAGAGCCACACTCGAGGACCATCTTTTAGCGGGTGCGCGCACTGGTGACTTTTGTCACCGTGACAAAAAAGTTTCTGTCACTCAAAAGTCACGTCTCCAAAGCGAACTGGAGAAACTGTCACGGGTGACAAAAGTCACCAGTGCGCGCATCTCCATACATCTTCTTGGACTTGAACAGAGTGACGAAACAGTCACGGTGACAAAAGTCACCAAGTGCGCGCACCCGCTTATTCTTAGGTTACCATCGCCGTCTTTGGTGCAAGAAGGTCCTCAGCCTAAGATCAGTGTACCTATTCGCAGTCTTCGCCAATCGAGGTGGGCACCTCTTTCCGACATTTCAACGCTGTTATTATTGATTTATTTACCATAATTAGCCACCTCTATTATCTAGCCGCTCTGCCGGCGTTAGGGAAAATCCACTATAGGTACTTACAGGTTAATATAGCAGCAATGAGGCTCACAGCCAGAGGTGGCGCTTCACAGGCGGGCCACAGCGGCTGAAGTATGTTTTGCGCGAAGGTCAAAGCTGTGATGGCGTTGGCGGTTGGCGCTAGGATAAACAGCGCCACCCACAGGTACAGAAATGACGGTAGTGGACCAAACGCTTCACCTATGTACGCGTAGTCACCACCCGACTTGGGTATCATTGTTCCTGAAATGATGAAAAGTAATTAAATAATATTCCAATGGTATAAAAAAAATCATATAGGAATAGGTATTACGTGTGATTTAAGGCCGCGTTGCATGAAATGAATGAAACTATGACAATAAATATTACTACATATTTATTAAAAAAGTATGTAATGTATAAAACGTAAGTATGTGGAACACTGAGGATTAGGATTCCGAATCATTTTATAAAAGTAAAATATACCTATACCCTACCTAACCGTCAATATGTACAAGGATATGGGAACCAAATGGGAACACTTCGGGCTGTTTTTAGTCAGAATGCACTTGATATAGAAACACTAGAACTGCACAACACGCTATATGTATATGATGTAAAAATATACGGTTCTTAATCTACAAGATTTATATACTTAACTTCAAATTATTTTATTATTTTATTTAGTTCACTGTTACGATTGTCATTACTTTGGGCCAGTTCACTTGACACCGACTTCGCAGTCTGTCGTTTTTCTTTTTTTTTTGACATAGGTACTTATATAGGATGTTCCGTAAATAGGGTATAATCCTGCAACGCTAAAATATTGTCAAGTTTATGACTGCACATGTCAGATTTAAGAGGGAATAATAGTACCTACTCGGCCGGTACGGTACTCGTCCATACAAAAACATTACAAAAAGGGAAAGGTTTTTCTACTTTTTAATATTTTCCAATCTCCATGATTTTTGGGTATGTTATTGACACAATGAAATACTAGGTTTATAGGTTTTCCTTTTTTTAATTTGCAAGAACTTTGAATCCATATTGCAAATAAATAAAAAAAGGAAAACCTATTACCTAGTATTTCATTGTGCCAAAACATACCAAACAATCATGGAGATTGGATAATATTTAGAAATAGAATAACGTTTTCTCTTTTTGTATGGACGCGTAGTGGGTATTCTTCCGTCTAAGAATCGGGTGGTTTTCGGTGATTAAGAATTAGACCCTAAGGTACATTTTTGCGTGCCACGCCGTTAATTGAAGGAGTTAAGAGATGCTTTTTATTGCAAAATGATCCTTTATAAAGTCTTAATCAAATCATATCAAATGTAATCCACAATTTGTCATATTCAGTGACGGTTTTTCTTTTTTCTATAGATTGATCGATATCACATGTTTTGTAACATTTTTTTCAAGTTTGATAGCGTGTGATGCAAAAATAATGAATGTTAATATGGAGTGCCACTTCCCCAATTCCCATAGCCACACCATAGTCCAACGATATTTTGTCGTACGATAATCCTGTCGCAGAAATGCAACGTATATGGATTTATTTTATATGTCATTGCGCGTATTATGCGAAAATAAAACCCATACGCTGCATTTCTGCCACAAAATATCGTGGTGCGCATCACTTGGCCAGGGGAAGGACATATCTCTCCCCGAGACTTCAACTACGTATCTTTATCTACCTACTTATCTCCATACCAGACATCTAATTCGGTCCAGCAATTTAGGTAAGCGTGAAAAAGTAACAGACAGACATAATATTAGTATGGAATATTATTATACGTACCTATAGCTATGAGCTATCAAGAAGAAGATTTAAGAGAGTATCTGACCTGCAAAGGAATTTAATAAGAGTTATTTTAAACATAGAAGAATTTAGAGCTTGGGATGCCCGTTGAACTCTTTTATATGGCAGTTAAATAATTTTCAGTTCCGCTTGAATTTAAATTAGATTTTCTTAACTGTGATTGAGCTCCTATAATGTTATACATAGGTGCTAACTAATTATTATAAATCCGAAAGTAACTCTGTCTGTCTGTTACCTCTTAACACTCATGAAATTTGGGCTGGATATAGGTCGAGTCGCAGGCAGAAAAGTGCACGCAGGTAAATAATAATGAACGTACCATTTAGTACCCTGTGTGTAACTAATAATAACAGAAGAAAATTGCCGATAAAATTGGCCGGAGTAATTCAGAATTATGGTTATATGATCGCCTTCGTAGAAGTTAAACATATTTTATCGAGAAACAACAAAAAGTTTCGCTCTTTCTTTATCTTCTTGGTGTCATTTCATTTGTTAGATAAGTGGAGAGTACAGACACTTTAATAGGTGCTTACAAATAGCCCCCTGAATGGATCTTTTATATTCTCACTCGAGTCAAGACATCCTGCATTGAAGCAACTGTCATTGTCGTTTGTATTGAGTCTTCTTAGGCAGGTAGAGATCTTCTACTATCTAAAGTCCCGCGCCTTCACATTTCAAAACGCTTCAATTTTTTCATTATTATTTAAAAAGCACCACCATCACTCTCAACGCATAGTTGATGGCAGTCTCAGCACGCACACATGTGTTGAGAGTGTTGGTGGTGCTTTTTAAATACATTGAAGCGTTTTGAAATGTGAATGCGCGGGACTTTAGATAGTAGAAGATCTCTATCTAATATAGTATTTGCGCTATACCAAAATCTGTTATTGTTATAAAAAAAATACATTAGAAAAGTACCTACATTGTTATCATCGGTACATACAATTTAGTGAATTATGTTTATAGGTATGGTAGTCTCTTGTTTTAAGGTCAAAGAGATTTTTTAATTTAATTGTAATCACTCCATATTATAAAACAAAGTCGCTTCGCTGTCTGTCTGTCCCTATGTATGCTTAGATCTTCAAAACGACGCAACGAATTTTGATGCGGTTTTTTTTAAATAGATAGAGTGGTTCTTGAGGAAGGGTTAAGTATATAATTTGTTATAATTTTCTGTACATTATACGAAATACTACAATGATAGTTCAAAATGGCGGAGAATATTGAAGTCAGTAGTAGCCAGACGTCCATTGCTGATTTAGAGAAAGTCTATCACTGACTAAATCGAAATTTATCACGGAAAAACGCGCACGCTGTAATGTTGTCATTGACATGATAGTAAATCGAAGTGACACAGTGACAATCTCAACCACAATAGCCTATTTACATCCCACTGCTGGGCACAGGCCTCCTTCGCGAGAGGGTTTGGGCTATAGTCCCCACGCGAGCCCAGTGCGGATTGGGACTTTACACGCATCTTTGAATTACCTAGGTACTTCGCAGATGCGTTCACGATGTTTTCCTTCACCGAAAAGTTCAGTGGAGAATTCTTATTTAATTTCGCACATAGTAAACTCAGAGGTGCAAGCCGGATTCGAAACCCCCAACCTTGAATATCGCAAATGAATGGCCAAACGCAATACCGCTGCAGATAAATTTCATTCGAATTTTAGAATTTTACATTTATTTGGTACTAGCTTCTGCCCGCGACTTCGCCCGCGTGGAATTCGGTTATCGACTTCCCGTGGGAACTATGCGTTTTTCCGGGATAAAAAGTAGCCTTCCTATACCAAATAATAATATCATCAAAATCGGTCCAGTAGTCGTCACGTGATGCGCGGTCAAATAAACAGACAAACAAACAAAAATTCTAAAAACTGTTGGAACGTGTTCTGTTATCGATTCTAAGCCAACTTTTTTCCGAATATCTTCCATGTACAGACTTTCGACCCTCTTTAGCTTTATTTTATGTACAGATAGATGTATAGATAAGTAATGTGAAATAATGGGAAAGGAGCGATGACATTTAGGCATAAGTAAACCTTTGTATAATGGTTTTTTTCATGTTATCAATTGGCAAACGAGCACTCACCACAACAAAAAACAACACCACAAAATACTTATAACTTGGTTTGGTCAAAAATAATACTGGATCGGATGAGATGATAATAATGGTATTTTTATCTATTCAATTTAATGCGTTATCGGACATCTTTATATAAATAAGGATCAGCAAGGGCATGTTTGTTTAGCTTTGTTGGTGATGATATATTGATAGATATGATATGATGATATGGGTGCCGAAGTGCCGATGCTATGGGCCATGTGGGTGAAAGTGTGGAATGCAAATCAGCGGAGTCAGGTTAACTGCGGTCGATAAATGTTTTACCACAAAACATTAACCATAATCCATATCTAAATATATAAAACTCAAAGGTGACTGACTGACTGACATAGTGATCTATCAACGCACAGCCCAAACCACTGGACGGATCGGGCTGAAATTTGGTATGCAGGTAGATGTTATGACGTAGGCATCCGCTAAGAAAGGATTTTGCAAAATTCCCACGGGAACGGGAAAAATCGGGATTTTACTTTTTAATATTTCTGCGCATACAAGTTGCGAGGAAAAGCTAGTCTAAATATATAAAACTCAAAGGTGACTGACATAGTGATGTTATGACGTAGGCATCCACTAAGAAAGGATTTCCCGAAATTCCCACGGGAACGGGAAAAAACGGGATTTTTCATTTTAATATTTCTGCGCATACGAAGTTGCGGGGAAAAGCTAGTTAATATTATAAATGCGAAAGTAACTCTGTCTGTCTGTTACCTCTTCACACTTCAACCGCCGACCGATTTGGATGAAATTTGGTAATGAGATAGTTGGAGTCCCGGGAAAGGACATAGGCTACTTTTTATCCCGGCATAAAGCATACTTCCCGCGGGAACACGATAAACGAATTCCACGCGGGCGAAGTTGCGGGCAGAAGCTAGTATCAATATATAGGCAAAACGATAATTGTGTCGATATTTTACCCACAAAATGAGCTATCGATTCTAAGCATGTTTTTAAGGTTTTTATATTTTTCGAGTTATTAAAAAAAAAATAGTACCTAGTACCTATGGTCCAGTATGGGTTCGATGGTGTGAGCGAATACCTGAATCTCATACAATTTTTTACCAACTCGAAAATATGTAAAGCCTATAAAACATGGACAAGTCTTAAATAGGGTTCTCCCTGTTCCCTATAGGATCGCTCACGTGTCAGGAATAACTTTAAATCTAGCTGCTTATAGCTCACGCGACGCGTGAGTGATCCTATAGGGCACAGGGAGATCCCTAAATATAGCCCCAGGCTTAGAATCGATAGCTGATTCTGTGGATAAAATATCATCACAACGTTTTGCTTGGCTTGACCCCGTATAATTGATAACATTTTAATTCGCTTCTAAAAATATCAACACCAAATTTGAACGTGAACCTAAATTGTAGAGTAGACATTCTGACTTATTGTACGTCTACATTAGGTACCCATTGTAGACGTAGAATGTGTACGTAGAATGTAGTGTAGAAGGTTCTTCGGTAACGATGTCACATTTTTTTTAAAACGCGTTTTCTCGTCATATTTCTTACTCAAGGATGCAATGAAGCTACAACCTATTGTCATCGCAATTATTTCAAAAATGACTACTTATTTATCATTCACCTTATTACTTCACATAAGTATGGTACGTAGGTACACAAAAAGCTTGAGACTGTGACCGAGATAAATCTTCGATGACGTTGAGTATATGGATGAATGATCACGAACTTAGCGTAACGGATTGCGAATATACGCTACGGGGGCTCCAAAATTACGAGTATACTTCGAATTTAAGAAAGCTATGGAAATTAGACAAGACCAGCCGTTTTAATTAAGTAGTTTGAAGTTACCTACTAACCCCAACTCTATATAACGAGCTGTTTTGGACTATTCCAATCCAGCTCGTTAAGAGACCTGTGCCCACTGCCCAGCAGTGGGACGCAAATACTTAGGCTGTTGTGGTGGTAGGTATACTATAGTGGAAGTTACCTCTATGTACTTATACGGAATCTATGTCAACGTTTTGGAATTTCATTGTGTCATGTTCATACTGTTGCTGTTGCATTCATTAATTTTGACTCAAGAAATATCTAGGTCTACGTAAATTTTAAGTTTAAACCAGTAGGTACAGTTTTATGGTATTAAGGATAGCACACTCGTAATCGCTAATTAATAACTCAACGAGATTATTTAATTATAATATTATATCGACTGTTAAGGAGGAAAACCAATAATTTAAAAATCAAAATAATAACGTAGGTAGCGCGGTTTCGGGAGTAGTAGCGAAAAAGTGGCGCCTAAATTAATAGATTCGATAAAACATAATTTGAATCTTCCTAATCAATGTGTATAAGGAGAATAATTAAGAAGGTCGCTATGTGTGCCATCGAATGACAAACCAGGGCAGTGAGAGCTTTGCTGATCCTAATCTCGATAGGTAGTTTTATTATTATATTATAACAGACAGGCAGCTGAACAACTGACCCAGTTCTTCTCTAGTTACAGCTATTTCTTGACCTGTTTAAGAATGAAGTCTTTAACTGCGCGAAATTTTGTGGTCGTAAACTGGTAGTTTAATTAGGTAACTACTATTGATACCTAATTAATTAACCGATAGTTCTCTTCTATACTTATAGTAAAAATTAATTGCCGTGTGTTAGTCTGACTAAGGCTCGGGAACTGCCGGATCGATTAGGCTGATGCTTTTTTGTTTTGTTCCCCGTGATTCAGGAAAGGTTTAGAAAAATAAATCGGGAAAAGTCTAAAGGAACAGCTAAAAAAAGACAATTAACTATGGTGATACGAAGTTCACCGGGCCGACTAGTACATAATATATTTAGTAGTTAATATAAAAAAATCACTAACCTAGCTCCGCGTAGCAGAGCGCGCCGATCATGGAGAGGAATCCCGACATTATCCAGACGATGAGCGCCATGCCCTTGGAGCCGGAGTACTTTAGCGCGATGTTGGGAGACACGAAGATGCCGGAACCCACGATCACCCCCACGATTATAGCCACCCCGTTCACCAGGCTCAGTTCCTTCTTCAACCGCACCCCATTTCCCTCACCCTCACCGACATCCATCGTCTTCGGTTTAAGTCCCTCACAAGCCGACACTTTCGCCATTTTAATAAATTATGAAATAAATACGACACTATTGTTTATCAAAGTAACTTTTCAATTATCATCACAAATTTCCAAATTACGGGGTGAAACGCTCATAATGTCAGTCAGCTGAAAATCTGAGCAGCGGCTGGCAAACATTGCATCACCTCGCGGGCCGGGCAGCGAGTGTGCGGGAACCACCACGTGCGGCTAGCACCATGAAAACGCCATGAATTGATAATGCACGCCTCTTCCCCGCACTGCCAGCTGATAACGCGCCAAACATTTACAAAGTACTATAAATCGCTCGCATATTCGCACATTGTATCGACATTTAATTAAACGCAGCACATTAATTTTATGTTAGAAACTGACGCTAAAAGCTATATTCTGGTCCAACACGTGCTACAAATTGTTACCTATATGGTAGTTAAAGGTAAAGTATTTATTTAGTTGTGCTGACGAAACACAAGCACGTCAGACGAAGCGACAAGCGTTCAACGTTACGCACACCTATTTTACTATTCCATTAAGGTTACCAGTAACCCCACTGAACGCGACCGTCTACCGGCACCGGAGTTATGACTCAGAATGCAAATGTTTTATGAGCACTGTCATGCTTCACTTACATCAATCTTCACATCTACGCTGTAGAGCTCAAATTTGCCAACACAATCCAAATTTGTGAATTCTTTACCAAGTGAGAGCAACTGGTTTTAGTTTATCTGTCTCTGTCTTTTGTTGTCCTGGCTACCTGGGTATTTGACGTAATTTTCACTGATAACTGGTCATCGTTGATAAGGTGATAATGCGGCATGAACTGTATATGACGCGTCAGTTCCCAGCCTCCTTGAAGACCAACAACAGTACCTATTGTAGTACATCTTGATACAGGATATGAGTGATTCATTTTAGTGCATAGAGGTCAATGACAGTACCTAGCTCACTTATAACTGTAAAATACACATATATAAATTAGTAGGTAGATATGCTGGTACTGTAACTGGCTGATGGATAATTACAAAAAAAACGAATGTCAAAAAAACAAGGCAATGTTTCTTTCGGCCACCTCACGACATTCCCTCCTTCTAAATTAGTGATTATGGTGAACATAATTTGATTTGAAAGTATACGTATTTCATGACTCGAAATAAATTGCCTATGTCCAGCAGTGGCCGTCTTTCGGCTGAAATGATGATGATGATGATCTAACCTTAACTCAAATCACATATGGGTTATGTAAAATGAACATTTATCAAATACATCTCTAAAGAAAAAATAAAAAAAAACCTTACTTACTAATAAGGTACAAAAAACGACAGTAATATTCGAATTTAATCTTTATCTTTATTTACTTCATATTTAAATATCCTGGCAGTGCCATCATCAGATGTGGTTAATATGATATTTTCCTTTTCATTATAGCACAGATCAAGTACTTCAGACCTGTGGCCTGTTAATGTGAGGCATTTGTCTCCTGATCTGCCTTCATAGACTCTTATTGATCCATCAAGGCAGCTTGTGACTAGATGGTGTTTGATCCATATCATCTTTGTGACTCCAATAACTGATTCGTCATCAGCTTTGGTGCATTGATGACGAACCATCTGTCTGCCTATGTCCCAAATGCCAACATCGCCATTTAATGTTCCTGAAATGGATATTAAAATGGTTATGAAAATATCTGTCTAATTTCATTCATCTTGTTTGTGATAAACAGTATTAGATTTTATTGCATCTCATTGTTAATTAAAAACTACTATACCTAAGGCAAAGTATCCCAACTGTGGATCCTGAGCAAAGGCAACTGATTCTAAATCATTGTTGGCTTCCAGTTGACCCACAATTTTGCCATTATTTGATGTTGCCAAAATCACTTTACCTATAAAAAAGAAGAGAAAACAATAATCAATTTATACTTACATGTGCCAGAATAAATATTTTAATACTGTAAATATGCAAGTCACTAAAGGATTAATAATGCTATCTGTCACCATTAAACCTTTCGTATGCGGAGCCTTTTGAACACCAAAAATAGTGAGGTCAAGCCTCCTTGCTATTAAAAAGTACTATTGATTTGTCTATCAAAAGCATCTCAAAAATTGGACATGGCATAAGATTATTATAATTGTAATCTTACAAAAAAATCTCCTTTTAATGACGGAATCACAATATGATTAATTAAATATCTAAGGTATTTTTTTTAACTATAGTAATAATAGAAATGTACTATTTCAATTACCATCACTAGATATGGAGACCATGAGGTTATTTTCGGGATGAGTGTCTACAGCGGTCACCCTTGTATCATGCACATTGGCTTGTATTTGATGGAGGACAGCACTAGTCTTCAAATCCCATACTTTAACAGCACCATTTTCATAACCAGCTGCCAAGCGTACACCATCTTTGAACATCTGAAAAACAAAGTGGGATTTTTAATAAGTTCTAATGAATAATGAAATCGCTAATAATAGAAATTTAAACCAGTCCACTACAAATGAATGTTTATTTATGTAATTGCTATATTCAACATACCTTTGCACACTCCACCCTTGAATTTTGTCCTAGCAACAGTTTTGTATCACCTGAAGGTATTTTGAATACATAAATGACTCCTGAGGCAGCTCCACAGATGAGTACTCTGGCTCCAAAGTGCCACAGTCCAAAAGTCAAATCTTCTGCTTCATATTCAAACACAACTGACCAAGGTCCCTGTTGATTCTCGTCGAAATTGCATTTCCACACTTTGATGATCCCCGACATATCCACAGTAGCGAGGTACACTCCGTCAAAGCTAAAACCAGCAAAGATCACAGAGTCTTTGTGGCCGGTGCATTCCATGATAACTTGGCCTGTTTGAACTGACCACACAAATGCTTTGTCATCTTCGCCGCCCGTTACAGCATACTTTCCTTCAGGATGGAGATCGCTACAGAAAACCGAGCCAGTATGTTTGTCGAAAACAAGTGTGGAGTGGTCTTCCGGTGGCTCTAATGACATTTCTTCGTCGTATTCTCCCTCTTCCATGTCCTCGTCGTCAAACTGCACCTCCTCCATCTCGTCCAGGTAGAACACGCCCTCCTCGTCCATGCCAGTGATTTCGTCGCCGCTAACGGACGACGGCGGAGTGTCCTCTTGAATACCTCGCATTGTTCTGGAAATTTAAAGGATACAGTTGTTTATTGAATTATCGCTTAATATACAGATAAGTAAGGTAGGCTTAATCGTAGATAGTGTAAATATAGTCCATTACAGTATGTGGCGCAATTTAGAATCCTAAAAATGATAATTTTTTGCACTAACCTTCTTATGGTTTCATACAAGGAATTAACAATATTATAAGTACTCGAAGGTGCCTCTATAGATGAGTCGTTATAAAACTAGTAAATTAATTATTACGGTAGAGTATTAGAAAATTAAATAAACCCTATCACATTTTCTAACCAAAGTAACCAAATCACTAAACGTCACTTTCACGCACAGATTACTGTCTAGTCTAACTTCACGTCACGACGTAACGATGACACTTGAATGACGTGATCATCCCATGATCATCCCATGATCATCCTTCGTGATCAACCTGATCAACCATCTCAACCATGGACGTGCTGGGATACACTCATAAAAGAAACTCCCATAAATATATACCAGACCAGACCAAAGTAAATTGAAAAAAAAAAAACATTTCTTTTCAATTATAAAAACGTATGTGGTTCTTATGCAACATACATAAAAACATAGGAGTTTCATATTATATTATTACTAGCTGGCCCCGCGGACTTCGTACCACCAGATATATATTTTTGCGTATGAAAAAAAATAGCTTACGTCCTATTCCCAGACCTACTGAACATACACTCCAAATTTCACAAGAATCGGTCGAGCCGTTTCGGAGGAGTTTGGTTACACGAGACTTTTAGATTTATTTTAAAAGTAAATTAAAATTCATTGTTCGATAGATTTTGCTAACTTTCCCTCGATTAAATGAAACTTCATGGTTGGCAATTTGGCAATACACCCTCGGTGTCTATTAAAGCTGTTTGAGTGTTATTTTAGTACGCCCAAATGCGTCATTTGACAATGTTTGACAGTGGCAGACAGAAGTCAAGTTTCGTTTGTTGGAGGTTATGTTCTTATGTTATATTGTATTGGAAACTGAAAATGAAGATTTAATTTCAACGTTTTGTGTTTAAAAACTTTATAATATTCCTGTCAAAATGGCATCAATAAATAGAGGTCAACATTTTATAAGTAAAACATAACAAAGATATGTATAAACTTTCACTTTACTCTAAACGTTATTTTGGTTACATTACAGCTTTGCTGCAAAGTCAAACTCCTTTTATATTGGCAAGACGTTTCCGAGGCAAGATAAATATTCAGAAACCCAGGAAGCCTCATTTCGAGAGGCAGTTATTGGTTGACTTGGCCAAACCATGGTATGCACCTCCTAAAAATTCTTTACCTGATGTAGCACTGTGTGATCGGGGGGAGAAGATTCAAAAAGAAGAAATTGACAACCCCTTTGAAAGAATATTGGCACAGGAATGTTTGAATTGGTTCAATACTTCAAAGATGGTGATATTCTTACATACAAATTCCATTTCCATGGAGGATAAAATGCCAATATTTGCAACCCTTAAAAAAAATAACATGCATTTGAGAACTTATGGCAAAAAAATCGTTTCTATGGCTACTAAGGGGACTCGCTATGAAGCAGTGAACCACTTGTTTACCTCTCATCAACAAATAATCTTTGGGGAATCTGCAGATGCAGCGAAAATGTTTAAAATCATGAAGAAAGCCCCTCAACTAGTTATCATGGGTTTGTATTTCTGAAAGTTTTCATCAGTGAAATGTTAATGTATAAATGAAATCAACGAAGTTTCACTGTGGGTTCCATATTTTATCTATTAATTATACTGCTCTTTCTTTCAGCGGGAATCATTCAAGATAGATTGATGTCAAAGAACGAGTTGCTGGAATTTAGTAAACTGCCCAATTTGGACGTTGCTAGGAGTCAGCTGTGCTCTGTCCTCCAGAGTGCTGCGTCTTGCCTCGTGGGTCAGCTCAATCAAAGCCAGCAAACACTTGTCTCGCATTTGGAAAAACATTTTGAACTACAAAACACAGCAGACACAACAAAACAGGTTGAAGAAAATAAGGATTAGTTTATTATATGTAGGTTCACTCTGTTATTAAAAGTAGTTCATAAATAAAGGAATTATTCAACAATCCCTACTTCTCATCTTTTTCATTGTTGAACAAAAATCGTTTAGTAACATTTATGATCACTATTTTATCATTTATCAATTTTATCATTATTACATCATAATCATAATAGCCTTTATTGCCGAAAGTAAAACATGACATTGCATTTATAAACTTACTTAAAAACTAACACATTGTATTGTCCGGATTAGTGTTCAGAATGTCTTCTGACACCTCCAGCCTCTGTTCTGGCCTCTTCCAGCTGTTTCCATTCCTTTCTATTAATGGCTTTCCAGGTCCAGGTGGCGCCCCCTATAGCCTTGATGTCATCCATCCACCTTTTAATTGGTCTACCTCTTTTTCTGTTGCCGTCTTGTGGTTGCCAGTCTGTAATTATTTTGGTCCATTTATAATGTAGAAAGTTAATCTACAAATGCTTAATCTATTAAGTCAATGGTTGATAGACAATCAGAATTTTTATGTTATTTATTACTGTGGCGTATAGCCTTGAGTATTTAAATACATAGTCAGGTAGTTCATTAACTTGCAGAATTTTATCACGACACTTGTGGTAAAAATGTACACCAAATTGTTTTATATCGCATGTTCAGCAGAATAGATCTGTAAAAAATGGGTCATATTTTTTCACTTTTTTGTGCAGTTTACCCAAGATTCTCATGCTCAGAAAGCAGTTGGTAAATATTGATAAGACAGAAATATTTCCAGCCTCGAGATTGACTGTCACTTTACAGTTTTAAGGCTGTAAAAAAGTGCAAAAGTTATGGAAGAGTAATTACAAAGTTGGAGGGGGTGTTAGTATAATTTTTATTTATTAAACTATGCGTTTTTCCAACATAAGAAGTAGCCTATGTACCTACTTCCTTATCAACTCAAATTATCTCCATACAAAATTCATCCAAATTGGTCCAGTATTTTAAGATTGAAGAGGTAACACAGACTGCTTTACTTTCGCATTTATGATATTAGTAAACTTCTGCACGCGACTTCCGCCGCATAGAATTTGGTTATCGCCAAATTCACCCAAATCGCTCCAGCGGTTGAAGCGTGAAGACGTAACAGACAGACTAGACAGAGTTACTTTCACATTTATAATATTAGTATGGACTGTGGTAACTATTATCTATGTAATTTAGTAACAGTAAAAACTCGGTGTCATAATCAGCTTACATTTATTATTAAAAAAGTATTCTGGAACTTTTAATAAACGCAATCTTTGGCAGGTGTTACATTACAACCTAACAACTACATAAGTAATCTAAGAGATCAAATTAACAACGAAAATTCTTACCTACGTAAACAGGCATACAATTAATATTAGGTAGTTGAGCAAAACTTTTTAAGTATGGCACAATATAAAATGTAAAATATATTTTACAGTTAACAACATCAAAATTAAAGAATTACAAACCTAAAGAGGCACTGTAAGTGTGCCTAATCTTAACATCATATTGGAAGGGCCTGCAGAATGGATAATATTATAAATGGTGAGCAAGCACTCAAGTAAGACTGGCAAAATCAGCTGCTATACTTATACGTAGATCCTGGGAATATCCGTGCAAAATATTACAAAGCGTAAAGCAAGACCCAACGTAGAAGGAGCTCGGCGAAGCACTTAGCGGCTGATGCCGTCGAGTCCATTACAGTGGCGGATACAGAAAAAAGTCAAGGATGGGGCGCATACATAATGGTCCCCCACTTTTCACAATTGAGCAAGGCGCTTATTTCGCAGACATAGGTTTTCCGGGGCGATCTAGGTTATAGGCGGTGTGGGACACGCATGGGGGAGGCGCGCGCCCCCCGCGCCCCCCATATGTATCCGCCACTGGTCCATTATTGCTTAATCCACGCGCCTTCTTACTTTGTAAACCTGGGGCTCTATTCGAAACATTACATAGGGAAAGGGAAATTCCCTATCCATCAATCAAAGCATCACGGCGCTCAAATTGAACTTTAAATCTAGATGTTTAAAGTTCGGTTTCAACGCCGTGGCGCTTTGACGGTAGGGATTTCTCT